>LD346720.1:84221-122384 GCA_001465055.1 Ptychodera flava | reverse complement strand
CTGGCCAGGGGTCACCATGAATACGTAATGAAGCTTCACTACGCAGAAACTGCGTAGTCAAGCCCTTCTTAACCGGTCAAACTCTCTCGGCATTTTCCGGCATGTACGGGCGACAAAATCACCAACCGATTTTGCATCAATTGTATCGATTTTCCAGTCTCCGGAAGTCTATTTGGTTACTCTTTGAAGGTATAACCAATCTACTTTCCATGATGTAACAAGCGAAAGTTTTGTTTTGACTTGCAATTGTACGCCTTTATCATTTACAGACATTGATAAGCCCGACATTAACTGTACAGCGGACATTTTGACAACCGCATTTATTGACAACCCGACAGTTTCAGTGACGTGGCCACTTCCTAATGCCACTGATGATTCTGGATCCGTGCAAGTCCAAGGAAGTCATGATCCTGGAAGCAATTTCTCCATCGGAAGTACCGTCGTGACTTATGAAGCAATATACCCTTCTGGCAATGTGGCTGAGTGTTCATTCACAGTGGTAGTTAAAGGTAAATTATACTGTATCTTCTTAATAAAAGATAGTTTAATTTCCCCTCAGTATTCAAAAATCGAATCTTTGAAAATCCGACGCCAATCATTGCACAGTTGTAGCTTTATTGCTTACAATACCCTTTCACTAAAATACTTCACAGAACGTTCAGCATATTGGTTGATTGGGCTTGTCTTTGTCTTTCGATTCCGCATAAATCTCGATTATCCTTACGACTAATTATTTATTATTATGCTCGAATTTGCGTTCTTATTTCTGAGACTTTGCTTATTCACGTGATTATAAAAAGGTACAGCCGCAAAATGCGATCAGATATCATTTATATTAAATAGGTAGTAATGAATATTAATAGTGTTGTAAACTTGACGATGCAAACAGACATATTTCGAACAAATCGCTTATCCTTGATCAGTGTCCACACTTGATCTGACAGATCGATCCAAATGCAGGCATTTACTGTAAACAGCTGGAGGTGTGAACAAACTGGAGGTGTGAAAACGTTTCATTGATATAGTTTGATGAACATAAAAATATTTATGAAATCTAGGTTGTTTTGATTTATACTGACATCATATAAAATTACGTGCAATTGTCAGCATTGAGATCGAGTTAAGAGTTTAAGTTCTCAAATTCTCAAATTCATCTGTTCACAGTGTTCATAGTATAAGGGCGTCGATTTGTTCGAAACATGTCTGTTTGCATCATCAAGTTTACCACACTATTATCATAATGTTTTCTTCACTATGCTAAAGCCTAGCA
Source organism: Ptychodera flava (assembly GCA_001465055.1). Classification (NCBI taxonomy): domain Eukaryota; kingdom Metazoa; phylum Hemichordata; class Enteropneusta; family Ptychoderidae; genus Ptychodera; species Ptychodera flava. The sequence continues at coordinate 121,114 of LD346720.1, read as the reverse complement.
AATGAATACATGTGATATGCGAGTCTGTTTTCACCAAAGTAAAAACTTACCCATGCAATTTTACCTTTATAAATAAAGCAAAGGTTCCAGCAATGATCACCGCTTCGAGCCTCTCAGCAAGTGAGGTACGTATCCAAGAATGTCACACCAATTTTTGAGTTATATTCAGTAAATTTGAACATCGATATTAAGTACTCAATAACGTGTTCTACGCTTCCCTCAATACGTCAAGCAGTTTTGTGTTTGTGTTATCAGTTAATTCGTTTTTCTTCATTAATGCAATAGCCCATATACAGTATGATAAGTGCTGAGGGCGATTATGGGAAATTTGGGTAAAAATGGGATGTGTCGGGGAAAAGGTTAATTTCCACAGTCCCTTCTCAATTAAGTAACATACTGGAGAGACTTTTCCTTTTCAAAAATAAAGTAAGAACTGACAATACTTTTGAACACTGTGGCCAGATTGAAACTGTAGAGCATCTTTTTTGGCGTTGTGAAATTGCACAAAAGTTGTGGAAAGCTATAGAAATTTTTTGAAGGTCTATGTAGGTGTGTCATTTTCATGTAAGACCATTACATTAGGTTCTCCAAATGATTCTAATGTACTTAATCGTATCATACTTATTGGGAAATATCTACTGTATGCAAGCAGACATACAAAAATTACACCATCTTTAAAATCCTTCACTTAGAAAGTGAAAGAAATAATGGCCGTTGAACAGAAAGTTTTAATTGAAACGAACCTGTGGTTTCTGTGTTATGTGTTGTTTTGTTGTCGTTTCTTGTTTTTTTTCTTCAAAGTAAATAAAAATTATTAAAAAAACATACCGGAGAGACAAAAACATTGGCATTTTACATTCACTCCCACAGATCATCGAACTTTTCCACAAATTGTCGAACGCCATTTCTGGCCTTGACAGGGCGAATGTAACTCAAAACGAAAGTCAATCAATCGCCACAGGTAAGTAAAGCCGTACATCAAAGCTGCAGGGATGTCAGTCAAGGCAATATTCTCCTTTTTTTCTTGTATCAGAAGATTTATCGTGTCTTTGATCTAATAAAACTTAGGGTTTTGCATGCTCTTTGATTTCAGTTTGTTTGCTGGATTATCGAGAGTTTTAGCACCAATTAAATTATTCACAAACAAATAGAGGTCCATTTTATACATTGATGATATTTCTACGAACTTAGACATTTCGAGGCTCTCGAGTTTAAGGATTAGTTTTAAATGTCTATATTAGTGACAAATTATGTATATGTAAACTTGTTTTCAGTAGGCATATCATCGGCAAGTGCTTGTACTATGTTTTCTGATGGGCAACAATTCTATACCGCAAGTCCAATAGGTCAGGACTGCTAGAGTAGGCTTATCGGAAAAAGCCACAGTATGTTTTTGTGTCTAGCCTATCCCTCGCTCTCACATATGGAGAGCATGACAATCTGACAAGATGGCTTATTTTACATCTGTGTTTCAACGGTAGATTTTAATTTGTAACAGAAGAAGCCACACCTTCGCCAGTTTTACGAAGTTATCGAACCAAGACTTACGATTTGAAGTAACTTTGTGCGTTGCCTTGCTTACAGAGGTGTTACATGTGATGGACATGGCTATTCAAGCGCTTTGGTCTTCGTCCAAGATGACTGGCGTCAGCATCGATGAGAAAAATCTGGTGACTAAGTACATGCTGAAAACGGAAGACGACATTGCAAAATTTGTTGTTCACAAGACAGAGCCCGGTAATGGTCCTGTGGTATTGGACACACCATTACTTACTTTGAACTTGGAAAGTGACGTAGCTGGCAGTCTGTCAAACACTTCCGTAATGATGGGAGATGGGAATGGCTTTGTTCTACCAGCAGCAGATAGACTTTTCTCCAACCTGACAATGCTGGAAGGACCATTGTATAGAATTGTGAGTATAGTCTTTTTGGATACAGTACGTTATTCAAAACAGAGAAATTAGGTTTTTTTTTAATCGTAGTAAAGAAAAAAACGACGATTTCGTTTCAGTTAATGTTATTGCTTGGGAATATCAGTGTTTCAGTTTTGGTTGTTTTTTAATGCTCTGTGAAGGTCATGCTTCAATTTAAAGTACATGTATTATTTTTAAGAAATGTCATAGTATGCCTACGCATGTTCATTCTAACTCTGAGAAAATGAACAACTATAGAAATTTCTCTTCTTTTCCCCGACCAATGCTGACAACATTGGCGCTCTCTAGTACCTTGTAGCCTTAACACGATTGTAACTAATTTGGGATAATTAGATGGTGAAGTAATGTCGATTTAATCTACAAATGGTTTCTCATCTGCTTTTCTTTTTATATTACACACTTGTTTTTATGAGTAATTTGTGATATTGTAACATTCAGTTTTACGACACCTAACACTTTTGAGAATTTTTGCCAAATATGAAAATCCAATTATCCCCATTAGTTCCAATCGTGTTCCTTGTTTTTTTTTCTTTTAATATACATGAGAATGAATGCAAGTTGATCTCTTCAAATCTAAGCGTGTTCGTTGGTCAAGTAACTCACAGAGAAATGCCATCCCATGGAGTTCTTAAACGAGAATGTTGTCTTTGACCGTTTTATTTATTACTGAAGGCGTCTCCATCTAGAAGGTAACAACAACAGCTTAAGTACACCAAAAAAACGATAACATAACTCTTTATTGTACTGTACAGGTGAAACGTTTCAAAAGAAGTTCACTGCCAAGAGACGATGCTGCAAACGCTGCTCCAATGAATGACATTCTCTCATTGACGTTTACAGACAGAGAAGGCAATGAAATAGAAGGTAATACTTCCGTAACATGCAAATCAGTTGTGAAATTGATTAGTAGTAATTGTCAAGAAAGGCACATACGATGTCAGGCCCATAAATGTATATAAGCTTTAGTACATCATGCGAACGATAGAGTACTTAATTTTTCAAAATTAAAGTTCGCTGTATACTTTGAATCTAAATAACAATATCATATGGTCTGCAAGCTTGGCGTATTTGTGTAATAATTAAAGGACAAAAATGTCTGGCAAAAAGAATATTTCATAGCTGCCATATAATATAAGTTCTCCTGTATAAAACTTTTCCACAGAATGCTTCAATATAAAAATTGCACGTGTTTGGTATTTGTGATCAACTACCGCAACTACCTTAATAATTATGTTACATAACATAATATATTAAGTCAATCTTTGATTCTCGAAAACTTGATACTCAAGATTACACTGAGATATGGTGTCGAAATATGACACGTCTGTTTTTAGAATGAAGGTGGCAACATTCCTGGCTTTAATGCATTGCGGATATTTGATGGCTGGCCAAATTTCGAGATGGGTGTAGCCTGCTTATAAGACATGCTTATCCATTTAATAGTTATTTTTGTTTTCATTTTATATTTGGCTCTTAGACCTGGTAAACAATTTACATTAAATGTTACCGATTATTTGACACCTTGTGATGTGTTATTGTCACTTAAAACATACTTGATAAATGTTTATTAAGAGGACTATGTTTTCTTAGCCTTAATGTTGCCTGTCTCATCAAGGCTGCTCTTTATCACAATATTTCTGCATCTTCAAAAACTAGTTTTATTGCTGTCAGAAAACTATCTAAGTAAATTACACCTGTGCAAAAATCAAACGGCAGAGAAAAGTCACCTTTTTGGGTGTTACTAGTACAACGACGTCTCAAGGCTTTACTATATATCACGCACTCTACCCAAATATCATGTAGAGCAGTTTACGGTGGGAGTTATTGCTTGACTGATCCAATCAATCTGAACTCAATCATGATTCAGAGTCTCAGTTTGTTTTTGCAGGGTGTGCCTTCAAGATAGATGGTCTAATTCTATTTAGATGGCTAATTAACATTTGGGGTGGCTTAGAGGAAAAGAATCATTGATTCCTCTCTTGGAAATTATGTCACCAAATTTTGGTTCATGTGCACGCCTTTGTTACTTGTAGACTCTAAATAAAAAGGCTGTTTAATTTGTCCCGCGTCTGGACGCGTTCAATATACTCGCTTACGCATTAAATTCATCTGATTCAGTCAGGGGCATTACTGGGAAGCAATGGAGAGTCAAGATTATAGTAAACATGAAATATGTTACAAAATGGAAATATTCCATGCTGTGTCATTTGCATGAGAGTCGTGTTAATTTAAAAACATGAATTTTGACTGTCTTTTACTTCATTTGTTGTATGATTGTACGTATTGTAAATACATTCTCTTTAATCAAAGTCTCCCCACAAATTAGTAGTTAATGTTTGTGAGTTAAAGCCAGTAAATCCATAAGTTATATTTTTTTCGAAATGCGGGTATAAGTAATGCCAATGCAAACATCTTTCCTCTTTTCTGAATGGAGCAACACATTTGATGATGATTTAAACTCTCGCCTTTATGTCCCTCCAGTAAATGATACAAATGATAACATCCAAATTATGATTGCCGGTGGTTCTCCATCCCGCCAAGAGCATCTCTTGATTGAAAGTCTGTATCTTAACGAGAAGAATGCCACTTATTTTGGATTGGTTTTTAAGGCAAGTACATCAATGAGACATGTGTCGTTTTCCTTTTATGGCAAGCAGTATTTGTCTTCGATTGGCTCCAAGTCTGCCAAACTGTTTGCCTTTGCATATTATGTATTTATGTCTACCAGCCAACCTTTTGGCTATTTACCTATGTATGTATGTATGTATGTATGTATGTATGTATGTATGTATGTATGTATGTATGTATGTATGTATGTATGTATGTATGTATGTATGTATGTGTCTCTTAAGTATGTATGTACGCATTTATTACGTCCAGATGTTAACATGTCATACAGACGTTTTCACGGAACGTTCTCGTCTGACTTAGGAAATTCGTCCGTCTTTCTGTGAGTCAACCATACTCAATAATGCTTTATTATGCTTTTCCAGGTATCATTTTCACATCATGCTATCCTGATCGTCTTCGACCCGCAAACTGCTCAACCACTTTACGGGAATACTACTGCGTACATCTTCGATGACGTTGTTAAGTATTCGGATCATTACCATGCCTACCAATTCTCTCTGGAAGTCCAGTTCAGCGGAAACCAACCAGGTATCTTTATCCAAGAGGACTATTTCACGAGTACTGGTGAATACTACTTGACTTTTACTATTCCAGGGAGTAAGTATAATTTATATTTTTACTTCATTTTTTGCCATCTTCAATATAATAAATATTTCAAAGTAATATTAATTGGCTCCTTTAGTAGAAGCGGCCGTTTGAATCTGTACATATAGAGGTGTGGTTTGCCTGATATTTCCATGTTTATTGGATAACGTGTGTCTTTGTAAAATGAATTTCCAGGACACGAAGGAGAGTTCCCAATTGCCATTAAAGAAGCAGTGTGCAACTACATGGACGAGCAGACGAATACCTGGCATAGTACTGGATGCAAGGTATACTCTATTATTCATTCCTTTCGAATTGTGATCAAGATATTTTAATCTTTCGATTATCAAAACGTTCTGCAACGATATCGTCGCTTGAATTCAGTACAGAGAATAATTATTTTCACTTCAAAAATTTCCCGTTCTTTCACATACATGCTTTCCGATCAGAGACAAATTTTACTTCTCATGCTTCTTGTATGCAATGAGCTCAGAAATGTATTCAACACATCACATCCACATATCTAGTCTACTTTCCAATCTTTCAATTTCGTTTTCCCATCTACTGCCGTGTCTTTCCATTTACGATTTACGATTACTTTAACACTAACACCTATCCTACAATAAACATTTATTTAATCACATATAAAGCTCGTTTTGATTTTGCACAACTTAAAATGCAACATTTTATTCTACACTTTTCAACACTGCATAAAAACCCTATAATACTTACTGTATTAACATGGATTATTGCCTGTATTTTAGCTGAAGAGTGCATATACAGATGAATACAGTCAAGAATCCACTTTTTGTATTCAGCAAGCCTGTATTCATGTGGATTCATGTGAATTCACGTGTATTATACTATAATACAGGCAACTCATTAATGTGAATTCATCTGAATTATCGGGTTTTCATGCAGTGCAAGTCTTCGGCAAATTGATATCATCTACTTTGACACTGAAATTCCCTTTCTGTTATGCCAACGACTTTACAGATCCTTCTTTGCATTTGAGAATATGATAGTTGCGTTGTTATTCAATATGATTTTTTTCCTTGGATTCTTCTATAGCTCGCATCTTGCAAGTTTGACTTTGTCATGTGACAGCGACCTTTAAGCCTTGAGCACTGCTATTTCTGCATGACTAAATGTGACAGACAGATAAGGGGGCTGGTCATTCCATTCGTAGTGTTCGACGATTCCGGCAATATAGTTGTTGCTTGCAGACGAATCTTCTCTGCATCATAACGACGTTCAGGTGATGTCGTTGTGGCAACAGGTTACTGCACGTCCCCGGCCAATAGATGGCGCAAAGCCAATAAAACGTGTAACGGAACACAGTATAGCACCCATAGTTGAGCTATACTCTCAGGTTTACGCTAGCTGAAGCACACAAAAGTCAGAAGTGGAAAGATGCACGTTCACGAGAAAGTCAGAAAGTCCCAACGGATAATAACTACATATTCCAATAGTCAAACTCACACACACAAAACTAAACAGGTACAACTAACGCGATTTACGGCAGTTAATAGACGCAATAGCATAAATCATTGTAACATGAGTGATGCGAACTTGCAAGATGCTGAGTAAAAGAGTCTGAAGCAGATGAATTAAAATTCACGGATGTGACTTTAAACTCGACTTGTCAAAGGCACAAATCGAACTCAAGAGATAGCTGTTTAGGCAGAAGGAAAGTCAAATGTAGAAGTGAGAAAATGCCCGATTGTGTCACAAAATGTTCAATAAATGTCGTTTTAAGGTAATCTGCAAAATCGAAAATACTATAATAAACGAAACCGTAATTTCAATTTCACCAACTGAAAAGCATTTTGTGTATTGAAGTGGCGTAATATATTAATAAGAACGGTTGATGGGAATATGAATGTCAAATTGACAAGTAATATAGGTATATCAAGTTTGCTAATGAATTTGAAAATAGACGAGTGAAATCAGACAATAAAGATTCCGATTACGCCAGACATCATAACAAAGCACCATAGTAATTATATTCATGGTTGGTTTGAGCCAAGAGGATGTCGTCTTGCCATCGTTATTTCCACGATTTTATGATATATACGGCATTCTACCATTTTACTTCTACTCTAGGTATCACCTGCATCTAACATGACCACAACTTTATGCCTATGCAGTCATCTGACAAGTTCATCACCGAAAATCGATGAATCGGAATTATTTACCAAAAGGTGAGGGAAAACAGGCAGAGGAAATAAAAAAAAAACTAACATAGACGGAAACAAAAGACGGAAAGCAAAGACACAATACGAGAGAAGAGAGACAGGAAAACTTAGACAGAGGGGACTACATTACTAGAGACACATAGACGAACAAATTCATACGACCGAAAGAAAGCATCATGGGAGACGTAGACAGCCAGATGAATTTTATCTATGTTATGCCATGATTATTCACAGGGAACTGTCTGTTCAGACCCACTGTGTATTTGAATTTTAGAAACTCGTGGGAATTCCATTAAATCGCAGGCGACTTCATTAGGTCTAGTCTGTAAAGCAGAGAAAATAACACGATTGGGACTAATTTGGGATCATTGGATTTTTATATTTTGCAAATTTTTCAAAAGTGTTAGCTGCCATATAGCTGAATGTTGCAATATCGCAAACTACTCATAAAAACAAGAGTGTAATCTAAAAAGAACAACAGATGAGATAACATTTGTACATAAAATCGACATTACTTCACCATCCAATTATCCCAAAGTAGTTCTAATCGTGTTAAATGTAAAAATGATATGACAAATAATTCGTGATTTCTTGTACTCTACACAGATAGGACACCAGTCTGCCTGACTACCTTCAGGGACAACAGACTGTCAAATTGTCCTGGCATTTAGTACTGGCTCTTCAGGAAATAAAAAGCAGGCAATGTGTTCGGAACCCACACAAGAAAGTCTACTTGTGAGCCTGAGCAACCACTCCTGTTACATAAAACGTCGAAGAAAAAATTGATATTATGAATCACTCACTCGTGTTTGTTAGTTTACTGTATTTGATTAGTATTGTATTGTTTGCGTCAAAGCGAGATGGAAAATTATCGTTAAATATTATTATTATTATCATTATTATTGTTGTTGTTGTTGTTGTTGTTGTTGTTGTTGTTGTTGTTGTTGTTGTTGGCAAGAATCCAAAATGTTTTCTTCTGGTGTAATTATATCTACCACAACTAGCGGTTTGTGAGATAAAAAACAGCTTTCAAAAACTTAAATCACCACAGCTTTGGACCAGTCCTGACTTCAGAACAAAACAAATTGAACTCTTTAACTTGTTATCCAAATAACTGCAGTCATTGCAGTCTGGTATCGGTTCAATTTGTTGTGTTGTTCATCTGGATACGAGTCAGACACTATATTGGCTTTTCGAGCACTAAGTTATTGATTTCGCAATGAAAGTTGTCGTGTTTTGTCTCACATGTTAACATTTATCGAAACTAAGTTATTGTTAATAAACATTTCAACTCAATACGCTTTTAGACGTGTTGTTGTTTCTGCAACTGAAGAAAAATTGTATATTTGCATAGAAAGGGAACACAATCAATTATACATTGAAATCTTTTGTGATTTTTTGTTTCACAATTTTGTATTTGACAGTATAGAATCATTCATAATCATGTCTAAATCTGACTTAAACAAATCAACATGAAAGGCGCCGTATGATTTTTTAACTTTTTTGTCTGTGATTGAGTAATTACATACAGAAGTGGCTAGGTTGATTTTTCATCGGGCATGGTCCAGTCACATTGCTTTTGCAGTTAATTTTTGTCACACTGAACATTTTTTTTAGAAATGAATTCAACAACTGTACAGTATATCATTCAGTCAGAAAATACGAATTTTGCAAAGTCATAAATAAACTTCAGTTAAAACTGTGCAAGCTTCCATATAGTTACTTACAACCCCTTTATATTTTCCCACGTCCTCAATCAGAACTCACACATGTAGATCAATTTAGCAAGCAAAGAGTTCAAAATGGGTTACAGGTACGCAAGCTTCTTTGGTGTTGAATGTTGAATATTGTAGACTATCACCGGACACCGTGTCTACCGAGAAAGAAAGTGATGATATAGGGGAATATTCCCTACAGTCGAAGCGCGTCGCTGTGTAGTAGTACCGTGTCCAGTCTGCATTTTTCTCCGACTTCTTTCAGTGAACCTCTCGGTACAATACTGTTGGCTGCATTTGCACTAAGCCGTTGCAAATAATCCTCGATGACTTTGGAAATCTCTTCGCCCAAAGCTTTGCCGTTTTTTGTACCGTCTTTGGCGAGCCTCTGTGTGCATGGTTGTTTATGAAGACGGATTGTCTACATATTTTGTGTTAAGACCGTATAAGTTGTATCAGTTTCTTTGTAATTGACGGTTGGAATTCTATAATGTCAAAGGCAATGAAAGTAAATCCCCCAGACAATGCGAAAAGCTGAAGAAGGAACTCACCTCCATATTCCTCGCATTTGACCTACGAATAACCATCCAAGCGGTCATCAAGATTACCGACTTTCTACACGTAACATTCAACCCGAAAAACGCTTCATACCATCCATACAGCAAAACAAAAAAACGAACTGAACGACTGAAAAGATGACAATTTTTCTTCCTCGTAAGTCACGATTCTTATTCAATTTCTATTTCTTGTCAACGAAATCAAAGTACAGGTATTCAGTTTTGTTGCAAATTGCAGGCTCCTTAGCCCAAGACATTTTAACTTTAATAACCAGATATGAACTGAAAATGCTCACGTGTTTCATTATATTGCAGTTATGTGTAAATTTGAACCTTTGCCACATGTTTGCAAACTTCATTGAAAGTGTTGTGATCAACATAATGAATAATATTCAGCACAGATTAATTCTCAATCCAAGTATATATCCCCGATCAGGAAAGTTTATTAAAATATGCAAATTAGGAATCGACTGAAATGTTCTCATTAAATATGGAAATTAGGAATTGGCTGAAGTAAAGATGTTAAATGACTTTCAATAATGTCGTATCATAGTATCTTTAATGTAAAAAGCAATTAGTCAACTTTAGTCTAATCAAGAAAGATAAATATCACCAATTAGGAAAGTTCATTAAATATGCACATTAGGAATTGGCTGAAGTAAAAAAGTTGAATGACTTTCAATAATGTTGTTTTATAGTATCTTCAATATATGTTGCAAGATTCATCAACTTTAGTCTAGTCGATTCAGATATATATCCCTAATTAGTGAAATTCATTTAGAATGTCAATAAGGAATTGGCTGAAGAGAAATTGCTTAATGATTTCCAATAATGTTATATCATAGTATCTTCAATGTACATGCAAGTTTCATCAACTTTGGTCAAGTCAATTCAGATATATATATCTAATTATGAAAGTTTATTAAATATGCAAATAAGTATTTGGCTGAAGTAAAAATGCTTAATGACTTATATGAGGTTATATGAATTATATACCTAATTACAAAGTTCATTAAATATGCAAATGAACCCTCAATTAACTTAACACTACTGAATGCTTTACAACAAAGTTAGATATCTGTCGGACCAGTATATGCAACAGTTTTCAACACATTTGATGCAGTTATTTCAGAGTTATATGACTAATTATAAAATTTCATGAAATATGCAAATGAGCTACTTATTAACTTGACACTGCTCAATACTTCTCAGTACAATCGGATATTTATCAGATCAACATCTGTAGCAAGTTTCATTATATTTAATGCTGTAATTTTGGAGTAATATCACTAATTACAAAGTTAATTAAATATGCAAATGAACCCTTAATTTATTCCACTCAACTAAAGGCTTCACACCACAATTAGATATCTGTCGGATCAGTATCTGCAGCAGATTTCATCACATTTGGTGCAGTAATTTTGGAGTTATATGACTAATTACAAAACTTCAAAAATATGCAAATGACCTATTTGTTAACTTGATACTGTCAAATACTTCTCAGTACAATTATATATTTATGAGATCAATATCTCTACCCGATTTCACTGACTTGGGTGCCGTAATTTCAGAGTTACATACCTAATTACAAAATTCAGTAAATATGCAAATGAACCCTCAATTAACTTCACACTACTAAATACTTTACACCACAGTCAGATATCACTCGGATCTGTATCTGCAGCAGATTTCATCAGATCTGGTGCAATTATATCGGAGTTATATTACCAATTACAAAACTCCATAAAATATGCAAATGAGCTATTTATTAACTTGACACTGCCCAATGCTTCTAAGTATAAATAGATATATCAGATCAATATTTGTTGCAAGTATCATCAAGTTTGGTGTAGTAATTTCAGATTTATGTCGCTAATAACAAAAGTTCATTAAATATGCAAATGAGCAGGTAATTGACATGACACGCACAGTATCATGACAATGTTCTGAGATTGTCATCTGTGAAAAGTTTCATGAAATTTTGTGCAGTCTTTCTTGATATGTCTACACTGTCATTACCGTCTCCATAGGGAAACCATTGTACTGAAAAAAACGATATTGCATAACTTCATTAATATGCAAGCCACACTAACCAAAATCTAATTAGTTCTTGCAAACAGCATATGGTACCTGTGTACCAAATCTAACTTGAATCCGTTCAGGCGTTTTTGAGTTATCGTGTAAACAGACAGACAGACAGACAGACACACGCACACACACACACTAACACACACACATATACACACACACGGACAGACAGACAGACATCGCTATGACATTAGCCCATGTGTTCTCACACATGCGCTAACAATGCCGTCATGATATCCAAACGTCGTGACACACGCCCTCATGGTTGATGTAAATGCATTCTGAGAATAATCGTTATTTGTCGCCTGGGAGGACTTTCTGTTAAAGTATTGCAGATTTTACCAACTCGCCTACCTCAGTGGAGATACCTTAGTCACACCCTAGCCGCGTTCATTGTGAGTTGGGTTTTTGTCGGCAAATACCACCGAGGTGTGATGACTTTTTTATAAACTATGGCCTCTATACATTGAATCATTTTAAAAATGTACGGTAACTGGACAACAGTGACGGTAAACCAAATAAACCATGAAAGACCAAGCGGAAAGACGGCAAGCTTACATCAGTACCGCAGGATCTGGTACATTGATTTCATGCATAATTGAACTGCATTTCTCGGCTGTTAAAGACCAATCTGAGTCCCCCCCCCCTCCCCCCCTCCCCAAACGGCGCGTCCGATTTCCTGAAATAAGATTTTGTGGTAAAACAGCTTGAACAACGGAAGAAGTAAAATTTCGGAATTACATGTTGATAATATGTGTAACGGTACACTGATGACAGGTTGTATTTTTCGGCCCTGGTAAAGGAACTCAATCTGAGAAAAGCTCTGCCCCTTTTCGAGGCCACTGTGTTGCAAAGTAACTAGAGTTTGGAGCTGTCTCAAAACTATTTAAAAAATTCTGCAACAGACTCTAGTCGACAGTGTCTCCTTGTGAACGTAAATGAACCAGGGACTGCGAACCTTGTCTCTGAAGCACTCAGCTGTTGATTCTGTAATGATTGGTAGATAATAATCGAGATTTACAAATTTACGAGACTGAACTGAATGGTAGCACTTTGACATCGACAGGTCAGCGGTAATCATAATGCGAATCATATATATTACTGTTGTGATGTCGGCTTCATAAGTTTGCAAGGTTAGACTTCATTTACAAGAAATTATCGGCATAGTCTTCTGTCAATAAAATGTTCTCTTCAAAATCATTTTTCTTTGGCAATCGGTTACGCCATTTTATGTCTTTGGAACTATCTTATCTGCTTGTCAAAGAGTCATTCTTTTCAGGGCCTGACACACGAAGTCATTTTACGAGTCGCATATCGAGTGGTCGGTCACAACGTGTCTCGATCGCTTCGTAATCCTGCTGCTTTAATTATGACAAGACTCCTTAAAGTCTGATTTGTTTGAGTATCCTAGCAGTTGTAACTTACGGCATTGGATTACCAAAAGGGAAATTTGACCTTGCATGACGTATCAATGTATCGAAGCAGTCTCCCCATCATGTGTTATTTGTAATTTTCAACGATATCTTTTTAATTCAAGGTAAAATTGTGTCGAAGGTGTTAAGTTACTATACTTAATTCGACCTGCATCAGCATTCCACAAAGGGACTATGGTCGCTGAGGGCGTGCTAACACAAAGGACGGAGTAGTGAGCATATCGGTCTCGCAAAAACTGTTCTACTTTTCACATAGAACAGTAGTCGGTGAGCAGTTTGCTGCCTGAAGTGTTTGTGAAGATATCTACTAACTTCTCTTTGGGTTTGAATCTTACACAAAATTATATCATGCATGCGTTACCCCCGTTCTTGACTACTGTTCATCAGTTTGGGGCTTTGGAAAGCATGATAAATGTGATGTAGTCCAAAACCGTGCCTTGAGATTTTATTTGGGAGTTCATAGATTTACACCAATTCATGCAATTACAGGTGATACTGGTTGGAACTCGTGTAGAAATCGCAGACTTGTTAATATGGTTCGTTATTGGAATAGACTTCTTGCCATGGATGAACAAAGACTTACAAAAAGGGTCTTCTTGTGGGACTTTACCCTAAATGATTACAATAATTGGTCAAATGAGATATGTAAGATTTTTGATATTTTAAATTTAAATTTAGATGTGGAAAACCTATTGTACATTGACATTTCCATGGTTACGAGAAAGTTGGTGACAATTTTTGAATCTGATTGGCTAGAAAATGTTAGACAAAAAGCTAAGTTACGTACCGGTCGTTGACGGCACAAATTCGTGCCGGGGTATTGCCTCTTAGAATCGAAAGTGGAAGATTTCGTCACGAGAGTGTAGATAGAAGGCTTTGTGAATTTTGTCAGAGTAATTCTATTGAAAACGAGACTCACTTTCTATTGTATTGTGCATTTTATGAAATGTCTGACAGAAGTTCAAGTTCGTTATATTTAAGACACAGAAAAGTTAAAGCTAATATTTCAACAATATAATGTTAGAAACACAGCAAAATATATTGAAAAAGCATTTCTTCGAAGAAAAGAAAGTTTGTATAGGCTCACTTAGTGTAATTTATACCTTTGCTATTGTGTATTTTACACCTTTTTTTCATCTGTTTTTGTTTTCAAAGTGACATATAAGTCCATTGGGCTGGGAGGTTTCCTTTCACATTGCTACTTTTTTTGTAAAGAATATGTAATTTTGACCTCATGTCACTATAATAAACTAACTAACTAACTAACTATATTGGCTTATGTTTTCGAGGTGAAAACTTATGGTTACATATCTCGTCAGGGACCTTATTGATATACATGCCAAGCACCTGAGCTACGTAACTTATATTTCCCTTATTGTTCCAAAGCGAGGCGATAATGAGGCGAGCCGACACTGTAACAACGTACTGATACGGAGGCGACTGAGAGGCGAAGGTAAACAACCAGGTGTAGCGATGCGCGGTGCAGCAGCAAAAACGAAACAGAAGAGGTGATACTTTACGCCTTACTGCACAGTTGTACTAATGAACACATCACGACGTCGCTAATACAAGCAGGTTACAAATTGAGCTTGTACAATTCATGTTGCACCTGATTCATGGCCGCGCCATTATTGTAGGGTGTCATGATTCTGATTTTTATTTTGGTATCAACAGGCTCTGGTCACTAATTTTCTTGTTTTTCTCTTTTTTTTAGACTTTTAGCGTTGCTCTCATTTTTATGGTAAGAAACACAGTTTTTTAATGGCAAAATTGGCTGTTTTACTTATTTTAATTTTGATACTTAAAAATGATTAAGGGTTTGCTGCCACTAATGTTGACAGGCATATACTGTTATGAGCAGTTGGACGCTACATTTAGGAAGTTACACGTACCCAGATTGTGTGTGGGTCTTGTTCATACGGACGTTTGCCTGAAAATATTGACATATTCACACAGAGTTGGTGTTTCAAGATGATTTAGAGAGTAGAACGAGAAATTGCAATCGAGAAACAAAACATAACAATGACATTGAAAATATAATCAGAAGTTTCATGGACTGCCATTTAAGGTTCCAAGACAAGAAATTGACATTTTTAATCTAACAATTCCCTGGTGATTAATAAGCTCAGAACCCCCGTAAATTATACATTTTCTGAAATCCTAGATATAGGGAACATTTTGGAAACCACAGTGTCACCATTGTTTACATAACTATCACGTGACAGGTAATTTGCATAACTATTCGTTGCAATCTTTACCAATCAGGCATACGGATTCGGTCACGTTAAATTGTCAATCATTGTCTGACACTGTCCTGACGTCAAAGAAAGTCAGCCACAGGCGAGCACAGAGGTTTCACCGTACTGGTGACGGACAGCCACAGTAATCAGAGTTACATAGAATATTCTCGAATATATTTATGAAGTAAATGCAACGGCAAGATCGAAACAGTAGTTTTTATGTAGGACGTTTCGTGGCTTTCAAATATACTCATTAAGCTTGCGGTCTTCGCGGTCTTCGCGAGCCCGAAAATTTTGTCCTGGACGACACCAAGACTACCTGGCAACGACGCTGCCGCGACCTGTCTCCGCAGGTGTCAACTCGTCAGTCCCGATTTAGGTAGTCAATGTTCAAGTCTTTACGGATTTTAATGTTTGCAGTGACTCACATCTCGCATGTAGATGCCTTCACACTTTGGTCACTTGACGAAAACTCTGTTTTGTTGTCGAATTTTGATAATACATCCACTGTAGCGTTGCAGGTTCGATTCCGATGGAGAATTTACGTTTAGGTGTAGCTATCAAAAGAAAGTACATATATTGCCACTGATAAGCCATCCAAGTTACCATGAAACTATTGTGACGGGGAGAATAATGGTGAGGGCACCATACACGACTATTGAAATATAAGCTGTTTATCTCTCTGTACATATGTCCATGGACGTGATATCTCATAAAAATGCTCATAGGATCAAAATCTACTTTGGTAATAGTTTCTTCTCTAATGGCAAAGACCAATTTCATTTCGGTTGACATAAAGTATTTATTTTCATAATAATTCGTCTACTGAGAAATACAATATTTTCTGAATAATAGAAGTTGAGAAAAACGTATTTTAAAAGCCATTGGTCGTTTCATAACTATGATATTGGGCATGTTCATATTTAACGAACCATCACCATTACAGATATAAATCTTGATTCTAAAAACTGATGAATTATTCAACGCATATTGCAAATTCAGTGATAAAACTGCTGTTATTCTGCTAAAATTTCAGCTAATTATTCATTTTCAGATTTAAAAAATAATCACAATATATAATGAAAGTGAAACTTTTTTGCCCAAGTTGACAACACTTGCTATGCGTACTTTGCTAAAAAAAAGTGATGTACCAGAGGTGAAAGACAGAAATTAAAAGGTCAGCTAATTACCGATACCATGCGTCTTGTATTTGTTAATTTGTATTATAAAATAAACTTTCAAAGGTAGGTACGTAAAACTTTAAATGACTTGATCAAAACAATTTTAACTCGCTCGATAAAGTGAAGATACAAGATATGATAACAGTGAAAGAAATGTTTCAATCCAACGTCAACTGTTTCTAATTTATTTTATGATATTTTAAATACCCGCTATACATCAAAATTGGTGATACTGTGGTGGCAATTGTAATGCGATTGGCGTTTTAAAACAGACATGACTTGAAAACCAACTTTAAATTGATAACGCAGCAGGGAAGCAGACAGAATTGACTACAATTTAACTAGTTAAGAGTACTTTCGAGCTCGGAAACTTTCATTTGTTTCCCTTTAAATTGCTAAATACGTGATTATCAAGTAAACAGGCACTTTGATAGCATTACTTTGGAACACTTTCACCGAGCTGAGGTTTGTCACATAAAAGGAGTTTTTAGTAAACAAGTCATCGTTGATGACACAGTCCCCACATGTTAATGGGTACTTTAATTACAAGTCCTCAGAGAGGATAGAGTCCTCTTCATTAATTAGGCCTGTGATTAAAAATACTGTAATACAGATTGGGCTTA
Organism: Ptychodera flava; assembly: GCA_001465055.1. Classification (NCBI taxonomy): domain Eukaryota; kingdom Metazoa; phylum Hemichordata; class Enteropneusta; family Ptychoderidae; genus Ptychodera; species Ptychodera flava. Next base: position 103,929 of record LD346720.1, on the reverse strand, counting down.
ACGGCCAAAAATGAGTTCCATGGTGGTGAAAACATAAAACCAATATAGACCGCCATCCTAATTACAAAAGGTCATTAAATGAGTCAATTAGTAATTAATGGACAGGATGCTACCAAACATTTTTGCATCCTATCCTTACACTGACAGATTATCACCGGTACCATATTTCATAAAGTTTGAAGCAGCACTTCTGGACATTCACCCTAAAAACAAAAATTCATCATGTAAATGCAAACTAGCTATTAATTTAAATGATACAGCTAAGCATCATTAAATTTTATTTACAACACTGTGAGATTAACATCTGTACCAAGTTTCATCAAATTTAACACAGTATTTGTGGATATATCACTCTAATTAGGAAAGTTCATTACATATGCAATTAAAAATTAATTAACACGACACTGGTAAATGTCTTTTTCACTGTTAAAGCATTGTAAGCTTAACATCTGTACCAAGTTTCATGAAATTTGATGCAGTATTTCTTGACATATCAGCCTAATTATGAAAATTCAATAATTGACATGATACTGCTACATGCCGTAAAACAAAGTGATGTGCCTAATTATGACATAGGTCTATGTCCTTGTACCAACTGTGAATGACATCGGTGGAAATATGTCTGAGTTATAGCTTTGTACACGAAAAATTCGTAACAAAATAGCCACCAGGCGGCCATTATATTGCATTGGACTGTGAAACCAATAGACATGCATATTTATGACATAGGTCCACGTCCTTGTACCAACTTTGAAAAAAATATATTGATACATGTCTGAGTTATGGTAGCTGACATAAACAAATCGTAACATAATGGCTGCCACGCTGCCATATTTGATCTTACTGTCTAAAAATTCAATATGCATATGCATGACATAAGTCATGTTCCATGTGCCAACTTTGAATAAAATCGGTTGAGACTTGCCAGAGTTATGGCTCTCGACATGAAATAACCATAACAAAATGGCCACCATGTGGCCATATCGAGGAGCAAATCGAAGTACAAATGTATAACATAAGTGAGTGTGCTTGTACCAACTTTGAATAAAATCGGTTGAGAAATGTCTGAGTTATGGTTCCAGACATGAAAAAATCGCAACAAAATGGTTGCTACGCAGCCATATTCAATCTTATTGTAAGACAAATCAATGTGCATATGCACGACATAGGTCAATTTCCTTTTACCAACTTTGAATAAAGTCGGTTGAGACGTGCCTGAGTTATGGCTAAGGACATGAAAAAATTGAAACAAAATTGCTGCCATATTGGATCATATCGTGAAACAAATTGACGTGCATATGTTCAGTTCAGTTCAGTTCAGTTAGGGATTGAGTATCCGTAGATAATAATATCCCGTCATAGTCTTGAAGTGGTACGGAAGTGTGTGTCGATATTCTTCTTGAAAGTGTTAACATCCTTGGATAAAATAACCTCATCAGGTAAAGCGTTCCATTCGCTGACAACACGTATAGGAAATGAGTATTTTCTGATGTCCAGTCTGGCTTCCGTAATTTGGCGCTGTGACCTCTGGTAGCTTTATATGTGCATTTTTCTAAGTCCATGGAACAGCTATCAATATCATTCAAGATTTTATAAACTTGCAACATATCACCTCCGACTCTGCGTGTTTCTAAAGTGGTAAGACCCAGTATTGCCAATCTGTCATAATATGACTGGTATGATATGGTTCCAGTCATGAACAGTCATATGTATGTCATAGGTCGATGTCCTTGTATCAACTTTGAATAAAATCGGTTGATACATGTCTGAGTTATGGTTCCAGTCATGAAAAATCGCAACAAAATAGCCGCACGGTTGCCGTATTGGATCGTATTACAAGACAAATCAATGTGCATATGCATGACATAGGTCAATGTCTTTGTACCAACTTTGAATAAAATCGGTTGAGACTTGCCAGAGTTATGGCTCTCGACATGAAAAAAAACAACAACAAAATGGCCGCCATGTGGCAATATTGGATCATATCGAGGAACAAATCAAAGTACATATGTATAACATACGTCAGTGTGCTTGTACCAACTTTGAATAAAATCGGTTGATACATGTCTGAGTTATGGTTCAAGACATGAAAAAATCGCAACAAAATGGTTGCTACGCAGCCATATTCAATCTTATCGTAAGACAAATCAATGAGCATATGCACGACATAGATCAATTTCCTTGTACCAACTTTGAATAAAATCGGTTGAGACGTGCCTGAGTTATGGCTAAGGACATGAAAAAATTGAAACAAAATGGCGCCCTGTGGCCATTTTGGATCATATCGTGAAACAAATTGACGTGCACATGTATGTCATAGGTCAATGTCCTTGTACCAACTTTGAATAAAATCGGTTGATACATGTCTGAGTTATGGTTCCAGTCATGAAAAATGCAACAAAATGGCCGCACGGCAGCAGTATTGGATTGTATCACAAGACAAATCAATGTGCATATGCATGACATAAGTCAATGTCCTTGTACCAACTTTGAATAAAATCGGATGACATTTGCCTGAGTTATGGCTCCGCAAATGAAAACAATCGTAAAATATGGCTGCACGGCGGCCATATTGGATCGTATCACAAAACAAATGGACGTGTATATGTATGACATATGAAGTAATCCTTGTACCAAGTTTGAATGAAATCACTCCAGGCGTCCCCGAGATATCTGCGTGAACGGACGGACGCACGGACGGACGCACGGACATGACCAAACGTATAAGTCCCTCTTGTCCCCCCGGACGGTGTCCGTGGGGACTAAACAGCACTCTAAATCCCATATTTTCGACCACTGACTTCCGCTTTTTGTTAGTATTATGACTCTCGACAGTTATTTATGTTAGAGGAGGGACTTCTAAGCATGTGCTCTATACTGGGAAGTCCGTGTGATACGCCCACGTTGCTGATGTAAAATGACGAATACACAGCATGGCCTGCCAAATTCAAGTCAATTATTGAGAGAAACATCAAGATTTACCTTAACTATACTTGTTACATCATAGTCAATTTTGTCTGCACTTGTTGTGTCGCATGAGTAACGCGTTATCAGTTTGACCTTGGATTTTTCGTGCCCATGTCAAAAAGGTAAATGCAACACAATTAAAAATTATTGGTAATATCAGTTACTTTCCTCATGACATAGTATAAGCGAATCGAAAGACAGTAAATGGTCTGCAGCTAAATATGGTGACTATAATTTATAATTTTTGTGTTAAGTGAACTTCTTCAATTTTACTTTTGGTCTCTAAAGTAGTTATATCAAGTTTAATGAATTAATATTGGTGTTTATACGTGAATAACAAAACACATTTCACACTCTGAACTCAGTTAGTCAATAACATCAAATATACTAAAATCGCAAACTTTTGGTAATAATGGATGAGAAAAGCGTCAACTGCAATGAAACACTACATTTTCAGCTCACATCTAATCACAAGTCATGTGTATCGACAATCACGCGAAGAAAAGCGGTGTTGTCTTTTACGTAAGCGTGTTGACTGCTCTCCAACATATTCAACGGCATGAATAGCGGACATCCTGACGCAATATTCATGTCACCGGTCGGCTTTTTGAAAGATGAAGAGTTGGGATCCGGTCTGAACGCATCGATCATGTGTTCACGATTATTCTGATCGATCCACATGAACGTTACTTTTTGGCGGAATGGCCACTTCAAGATGTCGTCGAATTCGCCCTTCATGACCACGAAGAATAACGACACGTGGTTACCCTTGCCCATACCATCGCCGTTTAGGTAGATTCTGGCGCACATTTTATATCCAAATCGGCTTGTGAAGAAGTATGGCGAATACAACGACAAGGTACGCCCAGATATAGCATCTCGTCTTTTGCGACCAAAGTCCGTGATCTTCCATGTGAGAATCCCGTCATAGCTTGCCATCTCGAGAGACTGTATTCTGAGATCTTGCTCAGCCAGGATGACATCTTTCAACGCGATGATTCTGTCTTGGGCCTTGGCTTTCTTCTCGACTGACGTAAGTCTCCCCTTGAAATTCTTATCATCTTCTGCGATCGTTTGAACCATATCAGAACATTTTTCAACGTCTTCATTGAGTATACCGACAGTGCTTGCGAAGGTTGCGACTTTGCCCTCAAGTTTGCTGGTTTTCATTTCTGCTTCTTGTCTGGACTTCGTAAATTTTTCACTCATAACCTTGAAATCCTTCAAACTGCTAGTAGAAACCTCTGATGTAGCCAGGCGAGGCTGAGCTGCTAGGTCGTCTTCGATGGACTTTATCGAACGCCTTAGATTGACCATACTTTCCTGGTGCTCCCGAACTTTGTTATTCAATTGTTGTATCTTTGTTGAGTTTTCTTTTCCCCGTGATCGGAAGTTCAGTAGTGTTGCCATTTGTTCGTTGACCATGCTTAGGTGTTCTTCAACATATTCGGCATTGTGATCCAGCTCCTTTCCAAACTCGACCTGTAATTTGATAACTGAACAGTGTAAATGAACTTTTTTGTTGTGACACCCTTTAATTAATTAAAAGGTAGAGGGAAGCACAGAATGTTAAGAAAACTGATACAATCTGCTTTTCGAACATCGATTAGCTTAATTCATAGTGATCACAGTTAAGAAAGTTTTGTTTTTTTGGCCACGTGGCTTGTTGGTAAATGTTATCATGAGTAGTATGGAGAGCTTACCGTTTTTTCACATCCAATGTCACGGTACTTGCAGGGCTGCAATTTCTTTGGACAATTTCCTGTAGTTACATCAACATGGTCGGCAATCTACGAAAACAAAGCGTGTCTTCGAAATTAAAATGAAAGAAAAATACAAAAAGAGGGAAGCAGAAAAGTCGCTCATTTCCTATTTTTCCGATAGACATGACGATGGCTCAGCCTCTTTTCTATTGACGAAAAGTAAACTTTGTATTTTGGGCTGTTTTTCAATTATTTAATATTCAAAGAGATGCTCTAGTTTCAAATGTAAAATGCGAAATGCGACATTCTCAGAACAACGAATTGCACGTTACCTTTTTGCGAGCCATTTTTTGTCCACAAAAGTCACAGTTAATCTTACGGTCCGGACATTCTGCCACATGCTTCTGTGAAGGAAGAATGGCATGGAAATGATTTGTTCGTTTACATTTTTCTTTCTAATCACGACAGAATTCTATTCAGGAATATAATATATAATCCCTCAGTCAACATCGTCATTAGACAATATGATTATTCAATCCCTTCTATTCATGAAATATTAATCAGAATCTAGACAGAATTCTTTTCGCGAATATGAGAGATAATCCTTCAGTCAACATTGTCATTAGACAATTTGGTTGAATGTCAAATATCCTCTATCCATGATATATTAATCGGGCGATCATTATTAATGCATTTAGAACGAGACGGTTAAAAACCGAATGATTGGAAACAATGTATACAACGTTAACTGCCATAGTAAACGCCTAGTATTTTTTGAAAACGTATATTGACGGCAAGAATTAAAAAAACGTGTATTCTGGTGACGTAGGAAGCGTTCAGTTCAGTCATTATGGCCAGGGATGGGCCGGCAAAATGAGGGGATGGCAAAGAGGGAGGGGATGTCATATTTATTTTTTAAACAGCACAGAGGGGGGTTCACTTCATTTTCATAAGTATCCGCCCCGTCAAAAAGCAGTTTCAGTGTTCAAAAATATTCTAGGAAATCAAAAATGATTTGGTGCATAATTTCATCCTCTGAAGTCATTTAACTGTAAACCTCAATAAACCTTTAATTATCTGTCACATGAACATCTTGCCTTGGCAACTCCGGGGCTTCTCTTCTCGTAAATCGAGCTCGATGAGGGCAATGAACAATTCCTATTATTTGCATACTAGAGATATAGCAAGTCTTGTCAGGGAAAATAATTAACAGTTACCTGTAGACTGTCATGAAAAGAAAATAACACTTTTACGTATAATTCCGTAAGGAAAAGCGCAGTATCATAATTGTTGTCCGCATCTGAACTTTCAACACCCTACTTAATTCAAGTACATTTGTATTAATTGTCAAACACCCATAAAAAGCACAGATGTGGTTAGTTTAGTATTTATGTTCATAGTTTTCTCAAAGACTCCAATGCATATTGAATCAACATTTCGGTAAAATTCCAAAATCAAATTTCTCGCCCACACATTAACTTTTAATCTCGCTTGTCAAATCAAGTACTTAAAACTAACAACACGATTGGAACTAATTTGGGATAATCGGATGGTGAAGTAATGCCGATTTACTCTACAAATATAATCTCATCTGCTTTCCTTTTTACATTACACACTTGTTTTTATGAGTAATTTGTATTATTGCAACATTCAACAATCTAGCACCTAATACTTTTGAGAAATTTAAAAAATATGAAAATCCAATTATCCCAAATTACTTCCAATCGTGTTTAACTATCATAAGTCTATAAATACACTAGCTAGTTTTGTTTTGAAAAGAATAATTCACAGTATCCTCATAGACTACAATGTATAGTGAATAAACATTTCGGTGAAATTCAAACATTCATTTCTTGCACATGTATCCACTTGTAAACACCCTAGTCTAATCAAATACTTTACCATTAATAATCAAACGTCTATAAATACACAGATTTACCTACTTTTATAACGGGAAAAATTATTCATAGTTTCTTCATAGACTACCGTGTATAGTAAATCAACATTTCGGTGAAATTCAAAAACCGAATTTCTTGCACACGCAGCCACTTGTAACCACCTTCGTCGAATCAAGTACATTAATATCAAAAATCTAGTATACACAATTACACAGATTTGACTAGTTTTGTACTGGAAAAAATTATTCATAGTTTCTTCATAGACAACCATGTATAGTGAATAGACATTTCGGTGAAATTTCAAAATCAAATTTCTGGCACAAACACACATCCACTTGTAACCACCCGAGTTAAAACAAGTACATCAATGTCAATAATCTAGAGTACATTAATACACAGATTTACATAGTTTTGTATTGGAAAAAATTATTCCTAGTTTCCTCATAGACTACCTTGTATAGTGAATCTAGTAGACCTTTCGGTGAAATTCCAAAATCAAATTTCTCATTTGTAACCCTAGTCTAATCAAGTACAATACTTTCTACCATCCAATGCTATATATGCACAAGTATGACAAGTTTTTCGTTGGAAAAAACGTATTCACAATTTTATCACAGTGGATGAACGTATTCGCTGAAATTTCAAAATCAAATTTTTGTACACATACGAGTTGTAACCATCCTATTCCAATTAAAGACATTTATGCCAATTTTCCAACATCTATAAATGTATAGATATTGATAGTGCTAGTTTTTTATTAAAATTATTACGTGGTTTTCTCATAGACTACCATTAATCAACATTATCAATTAAATCGAAATATCAAATTTTGTATACACATGCACTTTTACCTGCCACTGCAAAGTACCTGCCACTGCAAAGTACATATACATGAATCATTGGAACCCACCTGTAATTTCTGTCAAATCCCTTTGAGGGGGAAATATAGAAAATCAAAAGGGGAGATTTGTTCAAGATTCATTGAACGTTCAATGAATCTTTTTTTTTAATTCTATCTCTGCCCCCAACATGTTTGTGTGTGCAGCAATAGGTAGGGCGGTTCACTTTTTTTGACTGATGCACAGGACGAATTCGCTAACCCACCCCGGCACTAATAAGTAAACGCTCCCTAACATGTATATCAGGTTTATAAAAATCTTGAAGATGTTGACTGATGTCGTCGAAGCAACTGCCTATTCCATCATTTATATTGAATTCATAAATCGTTCAATTTACGAAACTGAATCTAAAGACGTAAAAGATTCATAAAGTTAACAACCTTGAGATCTTTGAATTGTAATCTATCTCCACAATCTCTGCACTCGACAAGTCTGAAAGGACATTCTTTTTCAGTATGTTTCTTGGAGTCGATCCGTTTTATGTTGCGCCCACATCCGTTAGGGCACGAAAAGATGCCAAAGTTGCAGGTAGGTTCATGGTCCTGAAACAGTAACATTGATATAGGATTGATGGAAGTCATTAGTAGGACAGCATGTAAATACAGCAATTCCGTGTATACCTATACGCATACCAGATATTAAACGCTGCATATAGAGTAAATAGCAATGCGCACAAAAGGTCAACCGTAATGTGCGAATACTAAGTTACCGCGTTTAAGTCACATGAAGATGTATATGCACCAAAATGCGAACATTCATACATACATACACACATACACACATACATACATACATACATACATACATACATACATACATACATACATACATACATACATACGGACGTACGTACGTGCGTGCGTACATACATAAATACATATCACTCACACGAATAGATACATTTAATTCTTTAATATCTCAATACACCATTCATCCTGTGAATGCCTCATTTAAGTCACATAAAGGTGTATATGCACCAAAATACGAATATACATACATACATACATACAGACAGACATACATACATACATACATACATATATGCATGCATGCATGCACGCATAATTACATACATAAATACATACATACATACATACATACATACATACATACATACATACATACATACATGCATACATACATGCATGCATGCATGCATGCATGCATGCATGCATGCATACATACATACATACATACATACATACATACATAACATACGTATGTGCGTGCGTGCTTACATACATACATACATACATACATACATACATACATACATACATACATACATACATACGTAAGTATGTAAGTACATACATACATACATACATACATACATACATACATACATACATACATACATACATACATACATACATACATACATGCATGCATGCATACATACATGCGTGCATACGTAAATAGTACTACATACGTACATATGTCGGTAGGTACGTACGTACGTGCGTGCGTGCGTGCGTAGATACATACATACATATCACTCACACAAATAAGATACATTTCATTCTTTAATATCCCAATACACCATTCATCCTGTGAGTGGCGACTTTTCAATATAATTGAAGGCGCTACATTTACAGATGTACCCAGCGATATTATTCGGTTAAATTTCATTTGTTAAGAAACTCTTTGAAATTTAAGATTCGAAGAAAGAATATTGCCGTTCCTCTTTGATAGTGATATACTCGGGGAGTATATCAGGATTTTTGGCAAGGGTTTGTAAACGCACACTAACAGATTTCCAATGTTTATAAGCAAATTACACAGTAACAAGTCATTGACAATGACAGCCCCCTTGTAATTGGGAATTTGTCACTGAAAGTGACTATAAATTAATGTCGATATGATGCGCGTGAAAACAGAAATGCAGGTACCAAAGCCCTGTCTGTGACTGATGCCCATATTGGATTGGATAATAAACAAGAAGACATAGTATTAATGACATATGGTTATGTCCTTGTACCAAGTTGGACAGAATTAGGTATGTCATACCCTGGGTTTTCAATTAATCTGCAAGAAACCAGTGCAAGCATGTCTGAGTAATGGATCTTGACATAATAACAACAGAACGCCAGATGTGAACCAAAATGCCCCATGTGAAGTACAGTAGGGATTTCCTATAAGGAAGAATAAGGAACAGAATGTGAAGGAGAGGTTGTCGACTCCCTCTTCCAGCCATTACATTATCGAATGAGCGTTCTCTTCATAACAAAATGAATGAACTTTCAACGTTGTCAAAGTATGCTTGCGACTACCGACGTGCCAGTTTATTCTGCTTCACAGAATCTTGGTTATCAGAAAAAATGCTGATATCAACTTAGATTGATATACAACCATCTGATTCGATCGTGATACCAAGAAAACGCATGCAAACGGTGGCTTAAGCATGCTAGTCAAACACAGCTGGGCAACAAATTTTACAATGAGTCAGTTCAAAGCACTTTTTAAATTCTAATAAATCGTTCAGGCCATTCTATCTTCCTGGTGAGTATGGGCAGATGACCGTGATACTGGTGTACGTGCCTGGTTCTGATAAGAAGCTGGCAGCTGAACGTTTAGCTTAAAGCTACGACAACGCAGTTGATAGGTCAGTCGATCAGCCGGTATTTCTGCCCGGAGATGTAAACACCTGTGATATCACCAAACATTTGCCTAATTACATCAATATGTATCGTGTCCAACGCGTATAGATAAGACCTTAGACTTGTGGTATGCAAACGTGGCTAATGCATACACTGCAAGAAGCCCCCCCCCCCCCTATAGGAAGATGGGATCACAACGTTGTACATCTGTTACTCAAGTAATGGCAAAAGCTGAAGAGGAAAGGTCCACGCATTCATAACTTCTGCCTTTGGACCCTAGATTCAATTGACCAATTGCAGGATTTTATGTTTCGAAACCACAGACTGGGATGTTTTCTTTTATGGCGGTGGTCAGGATGCGGATTAACTAACAGACACAATCTCGCCTTACATCAATTTTTGTGAGGACACTATAATTCCTGTCAAAACTGTGCATATTTCTACAAGCAACAAATCACGAATAAACAAAGATTTAAACACCGTTTGAATAAGAAAAACATGTCATTCCCCCAAGGAGATAAAGTCAGCGTCAAAAATTTATAAAAGAATTTCGAAGTAAAACTAGAGCTGCGAAACTTGAGCATAAAAATAAAATAATTGAAAACAAATTTCCAGGTGCTAATGTCAGTGGCAAGGATTAAATGTAATGATGGGAAGGAAGCAACAGCAGCAATGTATTGATCCAATTATGTTTGAATATGAATTGAATAATTTCTATGCACGTTTTGATGTTCATATTTTAGACAGGATTGTGATGAAATTTGCCACAATCTAATCCTTTCCCCTGTTAATGTAGAAATTGATAAAGTTGTCAAAGTTCTCGCACAGGTTAATCGTCACAAAGCCCCTGGACCTGATGGTCTTAGGGGAAAGGAATGTGCATATCAGTTAGGTCCCATGGTTACCCGTCTTTTTCAATTCTTTCCGGATATCCATGCTGTTCCTCGTATTTTGAAGACATCAACTATTATAACAGTCCCTAAAATACCGGGTGCTAAATTGTAAAAAGACTTTAGACCAGTAGCTCTGACCTCCGTTATATGTAAATTCATGGAAACGATTATATGTAACAGGCTCACCACGTCTCTGTCCGATCGTATGGACCCGCTGCACCTTGCATAAAAAGCTAAGAGAGGAGTAGAAGATGCAACCCTAACACTTCTCAACTTAATTTGAGTCATATGGATTCAACTGGAAATTTTGTTCGAATTTTTGTTATGGACTGTTTGTCAGCATTTAACACAATACAGTCTCATGTTCTGCTCAAACGCCTTGTTGATTTGCAAACCCCCAACACTTCATTCATTCTTTGGATTACATCATTTCTGTGTGATCGACCACAACGTGTAAGCATACAAGGTCATCTTTCGAAGGAATTTATTTCAAATACAGGGGCTCCCCAAGGCTGTGTACTATCACCCGTGCTTGTCTCTGTCAAAGGAATTAAAACGCAATAATGTCATTCTCACTCATAAAATTTGCCTTAGTCGCACGACTCAAAGACGAATACTCTCTTAGTCGTTATTTTTATAGATTATTTGGAGTCTTGGTTTGACCAAAGCTTTACTGAATTAAATGTCGGTAAAACTAAAGAAATGTGTTTCATGGGAGCACAGAAGCAGGTTCCGGACTTACTACTTTGACTGATAGCGCTTATTCCTTCTCAGGAAACTTAGAGGCTTTAATGTCAGCACGAATATTTTAGTAACAGTGTATCGTTTGCTTGTTGAGAGCATTTTAACGTTTAACATTGTATCGTGGTACAGGAACCTTTCAGTTAAGGACAAAATGAGATTAACACAAGTCGTCAATTTGGCGGGAAGATTGTTGTATAAAACAACGGCAACTTTCAGTAATATATTACCTATCTTTGAAGAGGAAAGACAATCAGATCTATTACGATCAAACACATCCACTCAGCACAAAGTTCAAAATCCTCACGTCAGGTCGACGACTTAAAGTGTCCTACAAAAAGTCTTTCTTTCCTTCAGCTGTCGCAGTTTTAAACTTAGAATTGCATACGTAATTCAATGGATTTTTTTCAGATTATGTATATATGTGTGTTTTTTTTTGTAAGTCAGGAGCTTTGTGGTGCCAAGAGAAAATTTTCCGTTTCTGCGTGTTTCGTTAATGGGCAATTAAGTAATCTGAATTGAATTGAATTGAATTGAAAATGATTTATCAACAGGATGTCGCTATTCACTTTTCCACTACTTGAAGATCAACATCTGTAACATGTTTCCTAAAATTTGATGAAGGATTTATGGACACATTACACTAATAAGGAGAGTTCATTCAATATGCAAATTAAAATTAATCAACATGATAGTGATAAACGTTCTTATACACAGATAAAGCAACATGAGCTCAACATCTATACCGTTTCAACAAATCTTTTGAAGTATTTCTTGACGTATCAACTCAATTACGAACATTCATTAATACGCAATTTATTGACATGATACGACTAAATGCCTTTACTTGCTACTACAACACTTTGAAATCACCATCTGACCAAGTTTCATCAAATTTGGTGCAGTAATTTCTGGACATAGCACACAAATAAGAAAAGTTCTTTACATATACAAATTAGTAATTAATTCACAAGATACTGCTCAATTTCTTTGTTTGCTATGCTAAACCTCGTGATCAACATCTGTGCATAGTTTCATAAAATTTGCGGTAATATTTCAAGACACATAACACTTATTATTAAAGTTCATTCAAATATGAAAATTAGCGATTAATTGACATGAAACTGCTTGATGTCTTTGCACAGTATTAGAGTAAAAAGAGATTAACATCTGTACTGCGTTTTATCAAATTTGGTGCAGTATTTCTGGACATCTAATTAGGAAAGTTCATTAAACCACAGGCGACCCATTAAGTATTACTGAGTTTTTCACAGTTTTCTCTATCATTTTCTCTTCTTTCTTCATGCTCTGAATGATCGGAGTAAATAAAATAAATGGTTATATAACCTAACCTAGCCTCTGTGACTCTTTATTTAATTTACACTCCATTACAAGGACGTATATCTCTCATACACACATGTTGTGATTAATTCGTCAACACAACTAATTATGCTAATCCGTGGACTTATCAGAGGTTAGTCAACATCGGAAAGATAGTGATGTTAATGAAAAAGTAACCATTCCTATCTTTCGCGATGTTGACTAACCCGTAAAATCCCTGATAAGTCCACGGATTAGCATAATTAGTTGTGTTGACTAATTAATCACAACATGTGTGTATGAGAGATATACGTCCTTGTAATGGAGTGTAAAATAAATAAAGAGTCACAGAGGCTAGGTTAGGTTATATAAACCATTTATTTTATTTATTCCGATCATTCAGAGCATGAAGAAAGAAGAGAAAATGATAGAGAAAACTGTGAAAAACTCAGTAATACTTAATGGGTCGCCTGTGATTAAACATGCAGATTAGCAATATATTGAAAAGATATTACTAAATATTTTTGTCCACCATTACAACGCTGTGTGTTAAAGCTCTGTACCGAGTTTCATCAAATTTGCTACAGTATGTCTCCACATATTCCTAAATTACAGAAATCAATCAAATATGCAAATTAGCAATTACATGACATGATCCTTCAAAATATTTTTTCACACAGTTACAGCCTTGATAAATGAATATCTGTATCAAATTTGAGTCAATATTTATTGAAATATTACAGGAATTATGAAAATTCATAAAATATGCAAATTATCAATTGTTGACACAATACTGATAAATGCCTTTCAATGCTATAAGAGCTCTGTGTGACCAACATGTGTACAAAGTTTCATCAAACTTGGTGTAGTCTCTAAAGAAACAGAGTTCTTTTTCAAAACTTACTAATAATGCAAATTCGCACTAATTATACATTCTGCACCAAAAACAATGGGCGTGCGTATGTAGGTTATAGTGTATTATCCTTGTACAAAGTTTGAAAGGAATTGGCTCATGCATGTCTAAAATATCTGCGTGGACAGAAAGACGCACAGGTGGACGGATGGAGCCCAAACCATATAAGTCCCCTGGACCTCGCCCGGGGGGGGCCTAAATAGTGGGCATTTGCTGTATTAGACCTCGTCATCAAGTGATGTTCTTGAAATTATACAAAAATGTATAGTATACGTCAACAGTATAGTAGTAAGGCGGAATGCTGTTCTAAGGAACATACAGTTTGATTGATTTTGACATTGAGAACGTACCTCATATTCGCCGAACGGTCCCCTCCATACACATCCCTGGTTATGGCATTTAGTATTTAATCGTTTCATCTCCTTTCTCAAGGCATTGTCTCTAAAGCACTGAAAAAAGGAATCAAAGCAACAAAAACTCCCTTTATAAGTTTCTTTAGTCGGTTTGTACGATCCCTCTATTAGGCTGCGTTCACAAATAACGAATGGGGGGGGGGGCTGGAGGAATCTCGATTGAAATCTTATTTTTTTACAGATCCCCCCCAAGTACCCTAAAAAATTTTCAAATGCCCCCCCTCTATATGGTCAAAATTTTTCAAGTCCCCTCCCAACTATCACAGGCCCGCATATTTGTAAAGGATGTGAGCGCAGAAAAAATAAACATGTATTGCGCCCTTCTGCTCACAGGTGTTCAACACAACCTGTATTAGCACTTTGTATAGTCATATTCCCAAGGCAAGTTCTTTAAATGCATCAGTGAATTTTTAGATTTATTGGTCTAAAAGCCAACTTGAGTTAATCCAACTCAGGCCAGGTCAATTGCTCCTGTTGAAGAGCACACAAAATGCAATCATGAGAGAGTAGGAAAATTGTGAATTCTGGCTAATTGCGGTATTGCACAGTGACCTAACAAAAAAGTGTTTCAAAACTACAAGACCTATATGAATTAGATGCTACTCAAAATTGACAATACCGGAAGGTTAAAATATTCCATCAAATAAATGTTTTAATCTCTGAAATTTTGGGTGTGATAATTGCAAATTTAATAATTCCATTTGGTCACGTATTTTTTCTTTTAGTCTTTACTATTCAAAGTTTTACTTCTGTATCATTTTATAATAAGAGTGTGAAAATTTAGAAAATCAAGCATGGTGACCATATCTTTTTTCTTTAATATTTGATTATTCTCAAATGCCAGAATTCAAACATTTCTATGTTTTCTTCCATATGTTGCTCTCTGGCCTGATCTTGTGTACAAGTGAGTTTAACTGTCATGAGTGTCATTGACCAAAACTCTTCTTCAACTACCATGTACATCAGAGTCAGAGCTGTCTCTGTCACTGTTCAGGTATGCAGTGTCAGTGACACTGCAGTAGCAGGGTAGTATCTGATGGTGACAATACCCGTAGGCAGTAGCTGTATTAACTTTGATGATTTTGGCAATATTTTTGTTCAGTTTTACAACTGCGTTCTTGTTCTACTCCCTACAGCATGTTGAATTGTCCAATATTCAGCTTCCTATCACAGCCTATGTACCGGTATGTGTACCGTGCATTTGTATCACTGACAACTGACTGTCAGTCTGGACTCCAATTAAATTATCACCAAATACATATTCATATTTATATATACAGGCTTTGTCGACACACTAAATATTGTGTGTTTTAGCATGCTGTAGGGAGGTAGCAAGAAACTGTAGTTGTTATATTGCATAGAAATATTGCAGAAATCATTAATAGTTGCAGCTTCTGCCCTGTTACGAGGCCCGTTTGTTTTTTACGACAAATCACACGTTTAGATTTTTTCGAGATAAAAGTCATGAAATGTGACAAAATGGTTCTAGATTTTGTTTAATTATTACTAACATTACAACATTTTGATGACATAAAAAATGGTATTCATTTTTCATTGAATTACCTACAAACACTTGGAATTGGAAAATGTAAAACTCAAAAGGGACCCAAAAATTTTCAAGTCCCCCCCTACAGGTAGAGCAAAATTTTCAAGTCCCCTCCTCCACTACCCCCAAAATTTTCGAATTCCTCCAGCCCCCCCCCCAACCGTTTTTTGTGAACGCAGCCTTATTAATTTTAATTATAGCTATATCCTTAGAATGGTCTTAAAGCATGAATAAAGCTGGTCTACTAGAAACTGATGCTACTGAGCTTACAGTCCGAGTCGTATTCCGTGCCCTAACGCAACGAACAGTACCGTAGCCTATACAGTAAAGTGCAACTGTACACTGCGGCTCAGCATGACATGGCGATATTTGACACAAGTTCCTTGACATTATTTAGGAATTGTGAGCACAGATATCAACTCTAGTGACGTAAAAAGTGAATTCGACATTTTAAAAAGTGAATAGCCGTTGTAACGAGTGCATGTATTTCTTACCATTTCAGGAATAATCATGTCGTTCAATTCAGGATCTTTCTCACGATCTGATGTGCATGTAGGGCACTTGTGCGTCCCAGTGTTTCTGAAAAAGACATGCAAACGAGAAACGTTACAGGACAATCGAGCAGCATTGTGATCGTTTTAAAGCACACTAGAGAAACCTCCCCTATCCTATAAAAAAAAATGATTGAGGACAAATATTATGAAATTTGTAGGTTGGTAATGTGATTTGTACCTCATTCAAAAGTTACAAAGACACATTTATGGATATTAAAAAAGACATGAAAGAAGTCATAGTTACCCAGTTAAAACGTCGATACAGGCTCTGCAGAAAAGATGACCACATTCGTTCTGATAAGGGTCCCTCAATAGCATCTTACAATATATGCAGGTGTATTTCTCATTTCGATCCTTCTCTTGGAGAATTTCAATGGAATAGCCGGCCATTGACCGCTCCTTTGTCGCCTCGCAATCTGTGCAGTAATACGTTTGCCAATATCAAACGTGTGCGGAAAGGAATACAAAGAGTAAGTGACACTGCAAATTAGAACTGATTTCAGTTTGACATGCCAAGTTTCAAAGCTATTGGGGAAAAGTTTCATAGACGTCAAAATTGAGAAACTGAACGATAAGTCACTCCTACAGGAACGAAACCTTTAAATAAGTCAGAGATCTTTCGTTTTTAAACATAGTATCTCCTTTAAAGAATGACTTTCAGCTACTATAGACATCACACCTACATTCCTGAACGTAAACAGAATTCCAACGGACAAATGTTACGAATACCGCTTATGCACAGCTAGATAACCTGATTTTATTGATGTGACAGACTTTCAATAATTTTTTTTTAATATTAAAGATTTTGGTCGCACTTATTTACTAAACATTACTTTCAATGATTATCGCTTTTGTGGCAATGCGAAAACTACGCCGTATGGCTATTGATATACGTGAATAAACGGGGCTGGCACTCCATTTTTACGCTGGGACGCTTGAGAAAACTTATCTCTAATGCTACTACTTAGATGTTCTTTAGTTGCAGTGACGGGATAATACCAAAACCAACCAAAGTAGACATTTGTAAACGATCAGTATTTTTTATTTGACCGTGTTCAACGCAAAAGGGTCACCTGATTTGTAAACAGTTCTACTAATTACCAATCAACTTTAACATTCTCTTCATAAAGTTGTACTACTGTATCATAAGTCATAATGAAACTTATTCAACCATGACATCAACACCAGGAAACGTTGGGTTCCTGGAAATCATATTGCAAAACGACCAATGATATGATGTTTGTGTCCATGTCGCTTTAGATCTTTCGCCTGTATGATGTCAACGACCGCAAATATAATAACTTTCTACGTTTGAAGATCGCTCTTCTGAAATAAAGCGAAATGGAGGGAGGAAGCTACAAAGAGCACACTGTAAAGTTAAGTGTTCAAGAATAGTACACAAATTAAACGCCTTTTTGTAACACTTTTGAACGCGTCTAGACGTTCACAAATATAACACTACGTGTTCAACCAACTTTCAATTTTTGAACAACGTGTGCAGATTTTGAATGCAACGTGTTCATCAGACATTATATTGAACACCATGGTGTTCCATGACTGAACATACGTTGCACATGAAATGTGTTCAAAAATTGAACGCATTTACGCGTTCAAAGGGCTGTAACACTTTTTACCGCATGGACGCCGTTTAACGATAAGTGTGTTAAAGGCTAGAACACATGATGCATGCTTGTTGAACACCTTTAATTTTGGGCGTTCAGGGGGTGTTCAAGCCTTGAAATAACATTATAGACCACTGATACTCAGTAAAATTATTTTATTCTTAAAATAAACAAAACATTTCCAGAGTAAAATACAATAATAGTTATCTGTAAAATGGGCAAATAAACATTGCCACTTTGCATGTACAGTTTGTCAGCGTGTTAACACCCCCAATCAAAAACATAAGTAATACAAATCCCAATAAACAATGTAGATCGTTTTAAAAAATATGAACATACAAACAAGATATATCACATTCTTGTAGTCGCTAATGTCTTAAAAATATATGAAATGTGTTTAATGTCTTAAAAATACAAACTTGCAAATTTCTGCATAATTTGAACAATCTGAAAAAGACTATCAGTAAAGATCTATGTCCTAGACATCAAAGCTGTTCAATTAGCAGTTTTGAAGAAGATTTTTCAAAGATTTTTTATCAAAAAATGACAAAAATTGCCGTGAAATATAAAAATTTTAATATTTCATCACAACTAGCACAAATTTGACTAAGTTCATTCTTAGGGACAAGTTTACCAAATATTTAAGACATCAGTAAAAGAGAAGGTTTTTGCCAAAAAACTAGCAAAATTAGCCTCAAAAATATAAATTTGCATATTTCATCATAATCCAAATATTAAAGGATTCGTACAGGCTGTTTTGAAGAAAAACCTTGGGATGTACAAATTTGAAGATAATGCTACAAATCCACCTATTTAGCTGACAGCAAAGCTAAAAACCAGTTGCTTAGAACAAGAGACGTGTTGAGCTACAATACAAAATAATCTTAGGTTTGGTAACAGGCTATGATCAACTAAATGTTACAGGAGCATAAGCTTTCAAAGACGTGAAGTCTCCTTCATCAGATGCAAGGGGAATGAAACATTGAAGCAGAAAGTGACAGAAAATTAAGAGTGAAAATTTCAGAAAATTCAGTAATTCAGAGTGGACATTTTTACTCTGAATTTTCTGTCGCTTTCAGCTTTAATTTTTCATTCCACCCTTGCATCTGATAAGGGAGACTACACGTCTATGAAAGTTTATTCTCCGGCAACATTTAGTTGATCATAGCAATAATGCTACCAAAGCTTAAATTAATTCAGAACAAAAATACAGAAACTTATCAAAATTCAATTACTGAACCTTTAAAGTTATAGTCTACATTAGAGATAACTGAGGTTCTCAAGCTTGTCACCTGTACACTCATCTTCTTCATTATCTGTACCACCAGCTTCTGTAACAACTCTTCGATTTTCAGTTAAATCCAACTTTTTGCATCCTGAAAAATAATGCAAGAATAGGTAATATGGCGAGACGAGACTTAAAATGAAAGACAAGGGGCTGATTAGGTTAAGGAAAAGGGGAGAATCATATACAGTGCCTCTTTTCAATACTGTTACAAAATATTTGCTTCTTCTTGTCATCAAGTGATAAAAATAAACATAGGGCCAAAGTCCCTGAAGCTACTATAGACATGGATACAAAATTAAGTATTTCCTGACTGTATGAAATTATCTCACTTAGGTCATCCTAGGGACTTGT
>LD346720.1:56128-71673 GCA_001465055.1 Ptychodera flava | reverse complement strand
GATAATGTATTTAAATGTACTTTGCTTGAATAGGGAAGTAAAATGAACATTTGTGTACAAGAAATTGATTTCTGAATTTCATCTAAAAAGTTGGTTCACTATCCAAGGTGTCTATGATGAAATTTTGAATATTTTTTTCCAATACAAAAAAAAAATAAAGCCTTGCATTTGTGTTCTCTGAATTATTGATATTAATTTTCTTGATTGGACGAGAGTGGTTACAAGTCCATGGTTCTGTAAGAAATATGATTTTGGAATTTCACTAAAATGTCGATTCACTATGCATTGCGGTCTATGGTGAAACTATGAATAATTTTTTTCAGTACAAAATTAGATAAATCTGTGCATTTATGTATGCTTGATTATTTAGATTATTGTTCTTGATTAGACTAGCGTGGCTACAAGTCTATGGTAGTGCAAGAAATATGATTTTGGAATTTCACCAAAATGTCCATACACTATGCATTGGGGTCTATGATGAAACTATGAATCATTTTCTTTCAGTACAAAATTAGATAAATCTGTGCATTTATGTATGCTTGATTATTCAACTGATTGTTCTTGATTAGATTAGAGTGGTTACAAGTCCATAGTTGTGCAAGAAATATGATTTTGGAATTTCACCGAAATGTCGATTCACTATGCATTGGGGTCTATGATGATTTTTTTCAGTACAGAATTAGATAAATCTGTGCATTTATGTACGCTTGATTATTTAGATTATTGTTCTTGATTAGACTAGAGTGGTTACAAGTCTATGGTTGTGTAATAAATTTGATTTTGGAATTTCACCAAAATGTCAATTCACTATGCATGGCGGTCTATAAGTGTGCGTATTTTGCTGGTGATTTCCTATTCAGGAAATATCACACGGACAATCAAAGTTTTGGTCATAATATCAGCTTCTGTCAAAAGTGACCCTCCCCCAAGATAGGTTTATAAAAAATGACCCTCCCCCTTGAACTGTTTTCTAAAAAGTGACCCTCCCCCCATTCCCCCGGCCCATCCCCCTGTAATTACTGAAGGCTCCCTAAGCTACGTACATACAGTGATGCTGAGCTGGAGACTCACTTGAATACACGTGGGCCAAGACATATATACATACCCTCATGAATAGTAATGACAGCTCATGAATAGTAATGACATGACAATGTATGTCACATCTGGTAAAAGACGTAAATTTTGGCAGCAATACGTTTGGAGCGGGAACAGTTCTGAATATCCAATTCCATAAGATATTGATACAAGTAGATTGTCGCCCTATTGAATACCAAAATTGTAAGACATCGCAATATTCGAAATAGAAATGACACTGAAAACCTGTGGTGACGTAATGGGACATACTAGGCATTGTAATCCTTATTACTATTTACTTGTCTTTATACTGATCAGAGTTGGAGAACTTACCGTGCGGACTTTACTGAGGTTGACCGGTGAAATACCATCAGAAAGAGGCGTGGATATTTGGCCATATAGATCGGAGCGGGAACAATTTTTAAAGTCATTTTTATCTGGTATCCACTCAGATGCAAAATACTATCAGAAACGGATATGTTTGGTCTTCGGTATCAACAAGTTGTCCCTGGCCTCCGCCCTCCTTTGTCATGCATTAAAGTACAGCTGGTCTGCAAGGGGTAGCAGATCTTAGACTTACCTGAAACTTTCTGTGCTGATGAGGTTCTCCTTGCAGAAGAAAAAGGCACGTCCGACATGTCTTCAACGTTACTGTGGCATAACCTCGGGTCCGACAGTCTTAGCCTAGTCTCGTCCATAACTTAACTCGCTTTCTTCTTTCGACCTCGCTTGCGTTTTGGCTACGGCAGCCATGATATGCAACTCTCTTGAAAATAAGCGCATGTGCACTGAACTACATTAGAAAAATTAACATATTCTGTTGACGTTTCGTCATGATCCTGGCCAATCCTTAACCGAACATAACAGGAAGCGCAGGACGCAAAAATGCCATTTTCATAAATATCTCAAGCATTTCCATATACAAAAATTGTATCGACATTTTTATCCATTTAAAGGTCATATGGCAGGGACTCAAATTTTGAAATGAAACAAAAATCTCTTTCAAAATATTTTAAACGTGTGTCTCCCCTTTAACTATGGAAAAACCAACCCTCGTTTTCATACTAATGTAACGCCCCTCCCTGTAGAGATTATATCTTGAAGCGTCCCTCACGTGGCCAAGGCGTGTGAAGTTCATTGACTCAGATCGTACGAGAAGCAGATAAGAAATAGTGTGATAGTTTAATTAATTATTGGTTAAGATTTCAATGAGAACAATCGAGAACGGGATATTCCATGGTGTGATCTTATTTAATCTTAAGAATCAATCAATGACTGGCGGGAAAATTACCACGTGATAACTTTTGTAATTATGTAAGTTTGAAGATGTATTTAACTTTGTAGAGAGTTTAGACGGAGACTGGAGATCAGACCGTTGACAGTCAACGACACGGTCGCCATCTTGCAATAAAGTACAAGGTTGTGTTACAATCTACATCTTGGTGTGTCGGCTTCAGTTACTGAAAGCATTACGATCCAGACTGGTACCTCTCAACTCGTAATTCCCCTAACTACGAGCGCAACACTAACATGCTTGAACACAAATAAACAAAGCATATGCGAAAAGATAAAAAATTAGTCTCATTACCTTTATCATGCATTCTATAATCTGTAACTTCGGAACCATGATTAATCTACAGACACCGTAATGTGTCAAAGATTTGTTTATGGTTCTGCGGCAATAATTGTGTAAAAATAATCAACAATTACAGACATGTTCGCGGCAAAGAGCTGGTCTTGAATGGAGAATACATACAGGGCTGTGAAAGTAAGCATTTTAGGGACAACTTCAAGAAGGGACGTCTGTGAATGAAAACGAAAATTGATCGTAATATTTTAAACCTGAATTTCTGATGAGATCCGAGTTTGCTAGTCCACGACTATGGAAGCTGTGCTGAATTTCTGATGAGATCCGAGTTTGCTAGTCCACGACTATGGAAGGTGTGAAACGAGCCGATTACTACTGGAGTCGGGTTCCCCCACTACTACCGCTAGGAACGGCAACTCAAACTTTATAAGTCTGGTTTTCAGAATACAAAGTTCCGATGATTAGCCCTGGCAATAACAATAATTTGATCAATACTTCGACGAGATAAATTTGAGTATGATGAAAACTTGGCTAAAGTAAGAGATTTATGTTTTGTTTCCGTGTGAAACTGTCTGTAGGCAGACAAGCCAGCTAGTAGTAGTGCCAAACTACGTCTTGCAGTTTGGAGGCACGAAATGGAATGAAAGGAAGCAGTCGAATACTTTAAGGTAGAACGCGCCTCTGGAACAGATATTCGAACTCTAAAATTTCTAAAATTCTTTTCTGATCTACCACTTGTGGGGGTTCACGATTTGAAAGCTCTTGGAGAAAGAAAAACATTCACCGTCTCAGTAGTTCGAAAATCCAAATTTGTTTCCCCTATAGAGGTTACACAGCAATGGCAGAAGTTTTGAATTTCAAATTTTGCAAAATGATGGACAATTTGCTTCGCTAGTTCCAAACTTCCACGGTGATCGCCGATTTCATTGTTGATTTGGTAAGAGAATTGTTGAAAATTTCATCCAGGGAAGTTTGAGCAAAAGTTGAAGTCTTTCACTTTTGAGGTGCATACTACCTTAATACGGATCTTCATGTCAACGAACAACCTCCCCGTTTCTGTGTAGAGTCCCGTAGTAAACAACATGCGATTCCTCACATTGACCGTGCTCAGAATCAGATGAGCGTGTAAATTTATCTTATATTTGTAACATGCAGACCAGAACGCGTTGAAAAATATTGTGGATAATCCGTAGCCAAGTATAATGCCTATATGAAATTTCAAAATAAAATTCAGGACGAAAATGGAACTTTTGCTTAACTTACAGAAGCTCATCTAAAACTGCATGTCTTGCTTGCTTAATATCAAAAAAAAACCTCTCGTATTCATGTTCAATCCCAGTATTCTTGGCGTGTGTCCTCGTTCATTTTCATGGCAGTTTCTCTATTTTTCTATTTTATGGCGTAATGGTAAAGATGTATTGTATCAATGACTTGGTTGAGAATACTAGCAGTACTCTTTGGCTAATGGCACCGATACAGTTTATTTTATTAATGGCGAGTTAAAATATAATACTTCGCACTGAGCAGTCAACAAATAATTCTGAAAAAAATACTATCTAACAAAACAAACATATTTTGAAGGATCACATTACAGATTGAGTATCTCTTTGTATATTGTTCAGAACACCATACCAATATTGTTTTAAACCAAATATACGAATACACACTAATACAAACGCGTTTTATATCATATACGTACTACTTATTCTACATAACTAACATTATCTAGTGGAAGCAAACATTATATCAAACATGAACTATTATAATGTTAGGAACAGAAACGAAAAAGATATGAAAGCTATGGATTACGCTTTACACAGCAATGTATTGGTCACGCCGTGAACTCGATCTAGAAATTCAAAAACCAAACGAAGTATTTAACAGATAACTGAGGTCGAAAAATCCTTTAAAAATTGTTAACGATTGGTTTTTTTTTTGGTTTTTTTGGTTGATTTTTTGTTTTTGGTTTTGTTTTTGTTTTTGTTTCAGGTTTTTTGTTTTTCTAGTATTCTGTTTGGAAATTAATGCTTTTACATGAACTATTATATACTTTAGAAACAGAAAAGAAACACGAGATGAAACTCATGGATTACGCTTGAATTCGTCACGCCGTGAACGAACGTCATCCGAGAAATATGAATTTGATATATGGTCGACGAATAGAAATTCAAAAAAAAATAAGTATTTTTACCAGTGTTTGCGCAAATTAATTCATTCTAACAGCTAACTTATTATTTTAACGGTAACTTAGGTCGAAAACTCCTTCAAGAATGTAGACTTTTTTGTTTTGTTTTTAGTTTTTGTTTTTTTTTTGGTTTTGTTTTTTGGGGGGTTTTGTGGGTTTTTTTTAATTTTGTTTGGAAAGTAATGCTTTTACATGAGTTATTATAATGTTTAAAAACAGAAACGAAAAAGAGATGAAACCACACTGCCTTGTATTAGTCACGCCGTGAACCCGATCTGAGAAATATGAGTTTGATATATTGTCGACGTATAGAAATTCAAAAAAACCATACGAAGTATTTTCACCAGTGTTTGCGCGGATTAATTCCATAGCATGAGTTTGAAAAAATAAAACAAAGGTTCCTTGATTAAATTTCCTTTGCCCAAAAACTACGAATAAGATGGGTGACATTAAGAGTTTTCTTTTTAAACATTTCGTCATTTGTGTAGATAACACGATTTTAAGGATTGCATTGAAAAGTTCCAGCTCTAGTATCAACTATACACTTACAAGAAACGGACTATAACTTTGAAAGTTCACCAAAAGAAATATTGAAATCTCTAAAGATAAAAGCAGGACTACCATATATCACATGAACTGTTCGGATTACCAACCGGTACGGAAGGTGGAGCTATTCTTAGGTCTGATGAGAGCGCATCCCAAATACAAATTTACTAAAATGATAAATGAAATTAATGGGACATATTTCTCTATTTAACACGATTGGAACTAGTTTGGGATAATCGGATGGTGAAGTTATGTCTATTTGATCTGCAAATGTAAGCTCATCTGCTTTTCTTTTAAAGTCACACATTTGTTTTTATGAGTAATTTGTAATATCGCAACATTCATCAACATTTTTGAGAAATTTGAAAAATATGAAAATCCAATTATCCCAAATTAGTTCAAATCGTGTTATTTCTATCATGTTATGTACACTGAATCTTCTCCCCTCCACAAAATCAGTTACGTAGCAAATCCCTTTTTAAAAAAATATCTCGAAAGTAAACATATTTTCCATTAACAATAATATTTCTATTATTCATAAAGATACAATTCATAAGTGAATTCTGAATATTGATACTCAAGGAGTTGATCACTTCACAGTAGGAATCACCCAAGTGGCACGGAAGCAAGTTATTATTAAAGATGCACACTTGTTGGAGCAGTTTAATAAAAAGCTGCTTCCTTCGGTGTGTAATAGAAATGTCAAAAACACGTTTAATCCATGATAAACGACATCATTTATGAAAGCAAACACATTCGGAGCACGCAGGCTACCTGTGATACTGGATATCTGACATCATTACTTTCTTTGTATTTTTATCTTTACCCTTCTGTATAAACGAAAATAATTCCTATTAACTCCATGCAATATCTCCTTCGCATTTCCCCTAGAATGGTTAGATCACATTGCCGCCAGAAGTCAGGGGTCAATTCTAAGTTTCCAAAGGTTTAACATAGTTAAGCAGAGTAGCCCATAGGAAATCTAAACTCCAACTGACAATTTTAAGTGGTTCATTAGCCATTTGCTTCCGATTAATTTGTTTCCCTTCATTCAATTTCCCAAGCCTGATAGCCCCTGTTTTATTTCCCAATTCAAATGAAGACCAGACGCATTTCAAAAAAGGTCCAATGGTTCAAACGGATGAGTCACAGAGTCCTCATCAGTTTAAGTTGTTAAGCTTGTAACAAATGCAAACTTTCTCTACAAATCCTTCTTTCAAGCCTCGAAATCAAACGATTCAACCTAATTAAGTCTTTACAAGTCGTGTGTATCAACGATCACTCGAAGAAAGGCGGTGTTATCTTTCACGTAGGCATGTCGGCTGCTTTCCAACATACTCAGAGGCATAAAAAGTGGACATCCTGACGCAATATTCATATCTCCAGCCGGCCGCTTGAACGATGAAGAGTTAGGGTCCGGTCTGAAGGCATCGATCATATGTTCCCGATTGTTCTGATCTATCCACATAAATGTCACCTTCTGGCGGAATGGCCACTTCAAGATGGCGTCAAACTCGCCCTTCATAACAACGAAGAATAACGACACGTGGTTACCCTTGCCCATACCATCGCCGTTTAGGTAAATTCTGGCGCACATTTTATATCCAAATCGACTTGTGAAGAAATACGGAGAGTACAGCGACAAGGTTCTCCCAGATATAGCATCTCGTCTTTTGCGACCAAAGTCTGTGATCTTCCATGTGAGAATCCCGTCATAGCTTGCCATCTCAAGAGACTGTATTCTGAGATCTTGCTCAGCCATGGTGACATCTTGCAACGCTATGATTGTATCCTGAGCCTTAAGCTTTTTTTCGACTGTGTTAAGTCTCTCTCGTAAATTCTTATCCTCGTCTACTATCGCATGAATCATATCTGAATACTTTTCAACCTCTTGGCTCAACACGGCAATGATGTCGGCATAGGTTGCAACCTTGCCTTCCACTTTGTTGCTGTTCATTCCAAAGTCCTTCCTTGACTTAGTCAGTTTTTCTAACACAACAGTAAAATCTTTCAAACTGCTTTCTGATACTTTCGATGTTGCCAAGCGAGGTTGCTCTTGTAGGTAATCTTCCATGTGCTTTAATGCCTGCCGTAAGCTAACCACTACTTCTTGATGTTTCTGAACATTATCCACAAGTACAGCTATTTGCTGAAAGATCATGCGAAGATGTTCTTCCATGGAGGTTGCATTGTGAATGTCTTCTTCCTCTAGTTCGACCTGAGAATAATCGACAGTGACATGCGCTTTAGCCTCTCTCACCTCAACTGGGCTGCTATATAAGTGCTGAAAAGTCCTTTCCTGTCACTCTATTTAAGTGTCTGCCGATTTTCAGTCAACATGAAGCATTAATACCATTGTTAACAATAGAAGTTTGCTTGCACTTAAAAAGCAGCATGAAAAACACATAGAATGTCGCGAATATCCGTAAAAATATTATAAGTAATTTTGACTACGCGTAGAGGTTTCATTTACCGTTTTGAACATCTGTATAACACGCACGTGGCGTTTAATCATTACAGAGGTTAAGTTCAGTATTTGCGCTACATCAGTACGCGTGACGTATTTGTAACAGCAACAGCAAATAACACTTTTACAAGTGGTCATAATAACGTGTAATATTTTTGGAGTTAATTGATGTTTTCTGTGAATTTTGGCGAACAAGCAAAAGAAGTGCCATCGTAAATTAGCTGACATCTTTTCTATCAAAATATTTTGTACAGTTTGCACCAGTACAAGAAGTACTTGCTATAATTTTCTGACATGAACGGAGTGTAGCAGTACCAGTTCACTTTTATCTGACACTGAACTTCAGAAAAATTTCTTTGAACTCTATCATATGTGTATCAAGAAGATCGACAGATTTAATTCAAGGATAGTAATGAGATTTGATAATAGTGTTCAGGTAATGAAATTAATTTTATATAAATTTTGCAAATTTTGCACTTTTACAAGAAAAAAGCAGGACAATATAAATCAGGAACGTAGAACTAAACCTAAAATGTACACGTTCGCATAGATACACGTACGGCACTACACTAAGTCAGATGTATTACGTGGAATTACGTGTAACTAAACCTTTCTATCATCAAGTGACAAAGACATCAGGAGCAGTAATTAAATCTCTCTCCCGCCTCGCATTCTGTCATTGCATAGGCTGTATGAAACACGTCCTAGTCGCTCTCTATTATGACGGTGGATGTTAGAGAAAATGCTGTAAAACTGTGCATAATAATAGCTACCTATCAACAGCACGCCTTCGTCATAAACGCAAGATGTGTACAAGTTAATACGAAAAAACAACATGAACGAAGTATTCACTCGACTCGAAGAGCATCGCTCTCCGGGAAGAATGGGGGCGTCGGGCGATACGATGCGTTGATGTCCTAATCCACACTTTACAGTATTTTGCAATTACCGCATATTATGAATACGATCTGCATGAAATATATCTAAAATATCACTTACCATCATGTTACATCCAATGACACGGAATTGGCAAGGTTTCATTTTTCTTGGGCAATTTCCATAACTTATATCAACATGATTTTGAATCTGTAGAGACATTTTTTTCAATAAATATTCGCTTGATATGCGCCTCGAAAGTGACAAACTTAATAAAAAACAACTTTTCTCTTACGTAATTAAGAATAAATATCAAAGGTCACCGTGGAAGGTTTGACACTGGGGACATAAAACCACTTATAACATTTATCGATATTTGAACTTCAAAATGGTTGGAATCCATGTGCTGACTCTATGGGGAAACTGTTATCTCTATTGAAAAAACAAAATTTTCGATTTTCGAAAAACAAAGACGGTGAAAATTTTTCTTACTCCAAGAGCTTTAATTGAGCCCTTCCAAGTGGAAGATCAGCAAAAAATGGAAACGAATTTAGAGTCTGAATATCTGTCCCCAAGGCGCACTGTACCCTAAATAAATTGGGTTACTTTGGAAAAGATTTGCACTTTCTTAAAAATAGCTTTTAACCAAACGTAACAATTCGTTCAGTCGAATAATTTTTATGCTTCGAAGGCAAGTAATTACTCATAGTAAACCCGTTCTTTTTCCTTGCTGAGGGAGGTGAAATTAGGATACAGGAAACGCCAGCATGTTAGCCTAAGCCTACCTTGTTGACCTTAGTTTAAAAGATGTTTACATTTCGTTGGAACTTTCTAATTGGGTATCTAATGTTTACTGAAAAACAACACCTATTGCCTACATGAGCTTTACAGATTTCTTGAGGTAATCTATTACAACCTTGTTATTATACAATATTACTAGCAAGGACTGTACAATATATTTATCGTTCGCGATCAAAAAGATCACACAAAATTAGTGCTAGTGTTGTCAAAAACAAAGGAGCGTGGTTTTTTTTTAAGTTTCAAATCATGAACATGTTTTCAGAGATACAATATCGCTTCGTTTATCTTAATTTTTGGTGTATTTCACAGTACGTATTTAATCATTCCGACATCCTTTCAAAGCAAATTACCGTATCATTAGAAAAAAGATGGACAAAGGTTAGGGTAATTTGAAACATACCTCTCTGCGAATGACTTTCTGTCCACAAAATTCACATTCCACTTCGATCTCAGGGCATTGAGTATGATGGTCCTGCAACAAAGGTAAAGAACTTGATGAAGTGTACAGATTGTTTTCAAATGCCCTTTCTGTCACAAATTGATTTATCCATTATCACACTATAGAAAAAAGTTACTGCATGCAAGATAATAAATTGAATTTGATCTTTTGAACTTATTTTTATGATTCAATGTAACCATATCCTCAAGTTAGGGGACTACCCAAGGATAACGCGCGCGCTTCTTCAGCCTAATCAATTGGTTTGCATGTAGAAATACAACAACACATCTTTGCAACATTAATTTTCTTTAAAATTTCAGAAAAGACTTGGATTAAGAACTCATTTTGAAAATTGTTTTCAAAAAATGGTGTCACCGTGCCAAGAGTATTACTCTCTGTGCAGAAGGAACTGCAAAAAATGCTGATTCAGCAGTTTTTGCTGTAAACATAGCATACAGAACTTTTTCCCTATAAACATAGCATACTGAAACTTCATCAGCTTGTCAGCAACACTCACTTTCTTCATAAAATCTAACAATCAGTTGTAAAGGAGTTTTTTCGACGGAACTCTACACCCAGAAAATAGCAAGACTTTAGTTTGAATCAGCTCCGCACATGTTAAAGGGCTGACGTTTATCTTCTTGAAAGCAGTTATACCCGTGGCCACTTTACTATTGATTATGCAGTCAGAAACTCTGATTGTACAAAGGCAAAACCAGCTTTATCTGGGGTTGTAAATGAGAGTTTACCATTGGCACCCTGTATTCAAGATTGAGATACCATGTAACATTACCATGCAATGTTCCGTGTACAAACCTTGTTTATTTCGATTTCCCCAGACACACTGTCTGCATGGGATACACAAGTTTGCGTGATGCTATAGCAGTGACCTAATAAAAGTATGTTGCCTCAATAAAGTAATTATTGTGTAGAGGCTTTAATGAATGGGAGTGGTATCTTGCGTCACAAGAAGCCAATCGTTAACCCTCATTTACGACCTTTGGCAGGGTCTTTTTGTCTTCATACAAGCAGAATTTCTGACTGGATCAAGTAGGCTTAATCACAACAGTAAAGTGGCCTCGGGTGTATTATATACTACATAAAATCAAAGAAAATAGTACATTTCTATAAGCCGTATCTCAAAAAATGACTATGCTCGCTAACACTTTTAGCCGTGTGTTTTGCTGAAATTAAAGAAAATGACGAAAAGGTAAACCAGTCTATAGTTAAGAAAAGGACGGGGTAGGGGTACTTAGGGACACTCTAACTCAAAAAGTAGGATAGCGATCCCCCTTTTTTCTGTTCATTTTTGAAGTTAAAATAAATGAAAGCACAACATATATTAAAAAAATAGAAAACAAATATTCCTTGATAAGTTTTACGCATGCCCTTTTGCAAAAATCAATTAAAATGGAAAACTGTCCGTTCTAGTTGAAAACGCGTGGGGTAGAGCTACGTTTGAATCCTGTAACTCAGAAAGTACGACGGAAATCCCACTTTTTCTGTTTATTTTTGTTGATATCATTGATAAGGGAACAACATTTACAAAAACTGAAAAAAGACAATATTTCCTGACAGTTTCGACATGGTCGTCTCTAAAACCATACGATGACAAAAACATGCCCGTTTGTAGTGGGAAAATGCCTGGAAATCCTTTTCTGTTTATTTTCGTTTAAAAAATTAAGTAGAGCAAAACAATATTCTCTGAGACACGTTTTGGGCATGCTGTTTGTTGAAAATAATCCGAAATGACAAAGAGTGCCGTTTATATCTAAAAAACATTGGGTAGTGTTACTTGAGGACCCTCTATCTTAAAAAGTAGGAGGCGAACCATTTTTCTCTTTTTGTTGATATAATCAAAGCACAACATATGCAAAAATCAAACAAATTGACAATATTTCTACTTTTTAAAACCCACCTGTAGATGCATACCACAGTATTCGCAGTTTACATTTCTTGAAAGGCATTCGTTGTTAATGTGAACATCGATATTGATTCGCCTTATTTTATCACCGCATCCGATGGGACAGGGAACTACTCGATTATTGCATGACTGCTCATGACCCTGTAATAAAATAGTATACCATTTACATACACTATTTCTTTAATTTTTCATATAGTTACCCTAATAATCAAGTAAATATATTTTCCCAATTATCAATTACTTAAGTCACAACTGCTCTATGTCAGTCTGTGAGTAAATCGATTGCCTTCAGTTTTTTGTTTTCTCATCAATAACAATCAATATCGACTAACCACAATTGTTCAGGGTTATCATACATAGTTTGGTCAACCTATTCGATTGATGTGCCCGTATTTGATAATTAATGCTGCAAATATTATATGTGAAGTCATCGCGACAATATAACTCGATATTGATTAAATTTTAATTTATGCATATTTTAGTGATATTTTTTCTTCAGAAATCGGATGATGTCGGTCTTTCTAGCTTCTCGATGTATTCACGCAGTTTTGGTTGCGAAAGGGGTGATCAACAGTTAGGCTAACCCCCATCACGAGGTATGACGGCAAACTTTCATTAATTGCACTATTGAGCTGACATCACACGTTTTCATAGCTTAGAGAATGTCAGAAAAAGGTTCAGAACGACAGAAAACTAAACCATTGGATGAAGAGGAAATATTAGATGTTTCCCATTTGTAAAAACACTTCAACCCTTCACGAATGTTGTGTTTTCATCAGTTGTTCGATTAGTACGTTGTGGCGCAACAGTAATTGTTGGACTTTCAAATCTGATTAGCCTAAGAGATGTACTGCGTTGTTGGGAAAACTTGACATTCCTCGCTCTGTCGTTACACCCCAGATTTCTGTCAAAGCAAAGTTTTACCATTACTTGCTCCCATGTACTTAATCCTCAATTCAAAGCCTTATTTAATGTTCATTTAAGTTATCACCATGCGTTCCGTGTGTCAATTGTCTTCATCTTAGATTTATAGTTTAACAAATGGACATGGGTGTCATTAGAGTGGTGATACGGTTCAAAGGAAATAATACTCAAGAAATCATTGGTATCTTTCTGGAATTACATCGCGCTCTGCTCTAATAATTTCCAATATTAGGATGTTATAAATGTGGTTTACTAATAAAAGGCAACATTACGTCTAATTTTGAGAATCTGTTACACAATTTCACCTGTTTAAAATGGAGGGAGCACACAGTACTACTTCCATGGTTTGACAAATCTGTGAAAGCATTTTTCACTGTCAAATGTATTCCCTATCCTCATCCAATTTCTGTATCAGAGAGTCGGAAAACTTTAGCCACGATGGCACCCTTTGAAAACTGGTCTTAACTCGACATCAGTTGCCAATCGTTACATAAAACTTTGTTTAGACTATATGTGTCTTCAGGTTAATTACTTCTAAGTTATTATATGCATCTCAGCACACTTAAAGCCTCTCTACAAAATATTAAAAGCGTACAATCATTTCCCCCTTCCTATATGGACAATGTAAGATGGGTTTGGCGGTAACAAAAAACAATTCTTACTCCATAATCTTCGAATTTTCCGGACCATGAGCAGCCGTCATTGATGCATTTGGTATTCAGTAGTTTTATTTCTTTCTTAACAGCATTATCTCTAAACACCTGTAAGAAAAAGAGTCATTTATCAACAATGGCTTTCAAACACTGTGAACAATGAGGATTCGAACAAGATCATTAGGAACACATAATATAGTTTTAACCGCCCATAGGTCCCAAGTTTGCAAAGTTGTATAACCTTGATAATAGTCCAAACCCGGAATTCGAATCGACCGCGGTACAAACAAAGCCATGTGCGCAAACGCGCATAGACGTACGTGTATTTCCGTGCGCGTTCGTACACATGTGGGTTTGTTTGTACCGGCATCACGTGATTATTTGGGCGTACTGAGTCTGTAGAACGCATCGCGTCCTTTTTATTCCGGAGTAGAACCATTGACTTTGTATAAGAAAAAAATGGCGATTTCGAATGTAAGTTATGCGGATTAGATAAAAATCGATCTTTTGATAAAGCTGGGCATAGCCTTGTGAGCTCCAAGACATGAATTAAATCTGTGATACGAGAAAAATAAGGAGCTAGGAAAAAATATTAAAGATTAATCGTCTGAACGGGTTTTTATTATATGAAAACGAAACCAAAGGTCACTTTAGCTTTTCCGCAGTAATTATTTTATCTACATCTGGTTCCGTCTCGGAGTCACAAAGTGGACAAATGAAACTTCCCGTTTCTCTGTTAATAACAATAAATTATTTACATTATATATTTTATCAATCAACAGTACGATCAATTCTTACGAAAGTTGCAATTACTAAGGTCTACCATGTCGTCATGTCTTTTATTAAGAGAAGAAGATTTATCTAAATTAGTGGACCTACACTAATACAATGAAGTTAAAACCTATGTACTGCATTGTAACTATTACTGTTTCTAGATGTAGGCCCCCCCTATAGTAAATTGACAATCTTCAAATGTTAAGTAGCGTATTACGGCATTGAAGATTTCTGTTTCCTTAACATAGCAACAGTGTAGGATTAATAATAATCTAGCCCCTCCCTATCTAGATATGTCCACTTGAAGAGATCAAATCCATAATTATAGAACTAGGGCAAGAGACAGATGAGATTTTTGCAACAATGACTGCCATAGAAATTCCTTGAAAATAGAACTACTCCTTACATAAGACAGCTGGAAGCTCTGAACAGTTTTAAACGGGCATGTGCCCGCCATGCTTTTGATGTTTTGTTATATTGTATTGTATTATGACAGAACCCCATGGCTGGTGAGTGCAAGCGTGCCGTACTAGCGGTATTTGCACGAGTGCTGCGGTGTATTCGGCGGCAGTCCTTTCACGAGCGAAGCGAGTGAAAGGACAGCCGAATACAACGCAGCACAAGTGCAAATACCACTAGTACGGCGCGCGTACACTCACAGGCCATGAAGTTCTGTTATTATTACATATGTTCTGTCTTTTATTTGCATCATTTATCGAGAGAATCGACGATTAGTCGTGCGTACTACTTGTCTGTCAAAGCTTCAGGGCGACCATGCGGAGTTATATAAGATTGACATCACTGTAATGAGGCATCGAATCAGCTTTCACTTTTCATTGGTCAACGCCGCCACACCCTCTGTTTTGATTGGCTAAACTATTGTTTACTTGTTTATGAAGGATGACGTAAGAGGAACGTCCGTGGGCTCGAACTCTGCTTGCGCTCGCCCACACGTACGTACACATACGTAGCAACATGCCATAGATAGCCAAACGAAGAGAACTTTTAACATGGAACGCTTTTGATTTTCTGACATGTTGAGCTCGAAATTCTTCTGAATGATCGATACAAATAACAGTTTAAAGATTTTTACGGGAAATTTAAGAGTAAGATACGGCAAACGTAACTTGTCGAACGATCTGCAAATTTCAGTGTTCACCGTGGCACACAAGCGCTCACTCAGTCTATTATCAATAGCGTGTAGGACACACAAGCACCGTAGAATAAACTGCATGTAAAAGTGACTTTTTATTGTACACAGAGAATGTCCGGTGAGAAAACTGCTGGCAAAAAC
>LD346720.1:16101-32852 GCA_001465055.1 Ptychodera flava | reverse complement strand
ATCATTGTCGAGCCTCATCAGCTTAATGTACAAACGTGCGTGAACCATGACGTTTCTAATCAATGAGTCATGCTTGCTGCCAACATACTTCGTGGGAAGTGTTTCACATGTTTGGCCTTTTTCTTTGTGGTTTCTTTTTATAGGGTTGCTTTTTCTATGAAAATTTCAGCTATTATCTTGCGCCATCACAGTCAACTTAACAAATCTGATTTTCTCTCTCTTTTTTGACGGTCAAGCCAGATGTCGTTTGAAGATTGTAATTTTGCTTTGTTTTGTTATAGTTTTTTTCTGAATAACAGTAGAATACTTTTTTTTTTTTTTTTATTTTCAGCTATACCTAAGTCGTTACTTGTGCGTCGAGTAGGGCTTTTTAAAAGTTTTTTTTTCCGTAAATAAACATTATAAAGTACTTTTGAGAGGTCTATGCACAATGTTAAGAAGCTACGTAAATAAGTATATGTTTATGATTTCCCCCAAATCACTGCAAATGGATTTATGTAACGCCTTTCTCCTAATTAAGCTCAAAAGAATCTCTGACAATTCGCAATTTAATACAATTTCTGTCCCTTTTTTCGAATTAGATTGTTCTTTTCATTGTTTTTTCTTACTTCATTCAAAGCTTCGATCGAAAAACACAGAGTTTTTATCGTACGCCATCTTTATCAGTAAGTGCACTTTCACATATCTGTAACAATTCAGAGATACTTTAAAGTAAACTTGTTCGTATAAAAATAACACCTATAAAAAGTGGATCACAAAATTTTGATTTAAAAAATCATACGCTATTCGTAAGCATCTTTGAAAAATTTATTTAGAAAGCAAAATAGACAGCGTATTTTCACACAAACGGTAAATATGTTTGACATGGCGCCACAAACGCCACACGTAACAGTTACGGTATTACGCGCATCGAAATTGAAAATCTGACACCTTTGCTTAAACTTTCTGTCAGGAGACTTTACCCATATCACTTTCGAAATCAAGAACAACAGAAGTCACATTGCAAAATTTGGTACCAGCGAAACAAATTACCCAAGATTTACCGACCATTGAAATTCAAAATGGAAAGCATCCCTGTGTTAATTCTATTCACTTAAAAGTACGGTAAGACTTTTATTATTCCACACCTTCGAAATGAGCCCCAACGAGTGGCAGACCAAAAGAATGTTGTAAAAGTTTGAGAGTCCGAACATTTGTCCCTGAGACGCATTCCATTTTAAAGTATAACAGTATTGGATAACAATTGCACGACACAAACGTGAAATATGCAGGATAAGATAAACGTTAGGATATTTCAAAATGTACAGTCAATACTGGGAGGATTAAGAATAAAATAAACCAAAAAGATCATATCTGGTCTTTGTTAAGCGTGTATATGCTACAAAGGATTGTCTTGGAACATGAGACACTATACGTATCCGAATAATTCATTTTAGAACAATGCATTTCTGAAAGGTCACCAATGCACCGAAATATTCACAATGGAATATTTCTGTGCATTGGTGACCTTTCAAAATTTCGCTCAATTTAACTCCAATAGTAGACCTTCAAAAGCACGCACGTGTAGTTTAAAATATTATCTGAAATATACGTAGCAATATAAATTTAGTCTTTGATATTTACAGCGGGACTACGTGACTAGCAAAGGTACATCAAGTTGGAACTTCGGCTCCGCAGAACTTCTTCTCGTAAAAGTAAAGTTTGAGTCTTCTTGCAAAGGTTTGACCTCCCAATACACCTTCTAATATCTCTTTTAAACACATATGAGTAGTTTGAAATGTAATCTGAAAAATTATACATTTAAATTTAGTATGTGATATATACTAACATTAACCTTTTTCCTATAAGCATTTTAGATTGTCCCTGTGTGATAGAGCCATATGCATCAATTTGGACCTGTTTGCAACCTCATTTTATTGATTGCTATATTCATATCCTGTTGTGAACGATGTAACCACTTTTACTTAGTTTTCTTGATTGCCAGCTGGTTAATCACGTGTTGATTCGTGTCGAATGAAACAAACAAGTGTTGGTGTGCGTTGTACACTTGGTTTAGTAACCCTTTATTTTAGAGTGTTATTGAATAAAAGACAAGAAATATTGCAACAGATCTAATAGATTTATAGATAGGCACAGTGACAATACAAAACTAAGAGTGAAAAGACAAAACTACTCCTAAAGTACCCAGTTTAGTCTCTCACACATAAAACGTCTTAGTCTGTAAAGTTTATCTAAACTGAACAATCTGCTGCTGAAAGAGTTTCTTTGGAGAGCAATTTTACTGTATCAAGGATAGAATTGAAATCTCGTTTCTCGTGTCCCAAAAGGGAGACTACAATTAAATCATTTATTGTGTGACGTCTATTTGCCTATCTTACTACACAATTTACCTCAGGCCTTTGCTCCGCTTATTAAATGCCTGGTATATCGAACGTCACAAGCGCCTCAGGACTCAATTGTAACACGTTGATGACGTCACGGGCTGCATAGTCATCGTTTGACTGAAAGGTAACCGGAATTATTTTCAACTTCACAACTTCGGAATTTAAAATGGTAAAGTTACGTTTTACATAGGAAATACTGTTCTTACAAAATTATGCAGAAAAATCGACACCTCGCGTAACAACGATTTAAACATACCAATGCGCCATTCGAAAATGAAAATCATTCTATTTTTTCAACAGATTTTGTCTAACATGAATATAAAGCATATTGTAGTCATTTATTGTAAACCACCAAAAATTAGAGTCAAAATTATGTAAGAGAGGCATGTAAAAAATACTATAGCGCAAACATTGGACTATGTACCCTCGAGGCAGGAGACCATTTGCCTTCCTTACATCGGGCAAATTGTTACCTACATACAGTCGGGTACATTGTCCAATGTTTGGGCGATAATATATATTAATCTATATTTTCGCCACAAAAAAATATAATCTAGGCTCACGACATACACACGTTCACCTTGATGCAACAAACAAAGTATATTAAACCAATGCATTATCTGTTTCATGCTGAATTGTTCTCACAGTGGAGGTTACCTTCCTGGTACATTTATAACTTTCACTAGGGCTAACATGATAATAATAATGGAATATTCACAAAGTAACAACAAGAAAACTTCAAGATGATATATCGTGATATGTTGTTTATATGTACAAGGATAACCTTTTTCCTATTAGCATTTTAGATTATCCCTGTGTGATAGAGCCATACTCATCAATTTGGACCTGTTTGCCACCCCATTTTATTTATTGCTATTATATTCACATCCTGTAACAAATGTAAAATTAGAGCTCTCTAGTCTGTGATTGACATGGCCAATCTTGCTGTAATGACACATCGTCCAATCCAATGAAGAAGTTGCTAAGTGTGTCTTTGCTTGTAGAAAATTGTCCTGATACGGCTTCAAAGGCTACCTGGGTAATAAAAAGAGACGAAAGGATCAAAGATTGCTAAAAATTGAGCCCCTGGCTTACAATACCACCATACAACAATTATCAGACAGTCTAAGACAAGCCGTCTCGAAAGGGGAATGTTTCGGTGAGCATTTATACCAAACATTTAAGGACAAAAGAAATTCTTTGCTGAGGATTAAACTGCAAAGTAAGTTAGTCATGCACGAAGATTTCTGAAGCATATAATTGATTACAACTTATAGGATTCGGACTTCTGGCCACCTGTGTACGTAACCCTATGCATTTCATGAGATATAACCTTAATTATTGTTATCTTACAATGCAGGCAAGGAATAAATGAATGAATGAATGAATGAATGAATGAATGAATGAATGAATGAATGAATGAATGAATGAATAAATAAATAAATAAATAAATAAATAAATAAATAAATAAATACATTGTATGCTTCTGAAAATATACATTAAAATATGGATGAGAACGAGTTCAAACAGATAAACTTTATTTCTGAAGGGCAGGAAAATTGCCACCTATTCCGCATATTGGAAAAAGCACATTCTGCATACGCATGGAAAACATATATCGATAATAATTTTGGGGAAAGTTTCTGCGAATGAATTGAATCGTGCTTTAACACGAGACAGTTATATGTTTATTTCATCTCACTTATTAATAATGGGTCTGTTACATCAAAATTTTACCTGAAGTTATTTTTAGAGATACGTATGCCTCGCATTATGAACAATATGGCGTTATGCAGTACTTGTGGTGAAGTTATTTTTCGAAGATCAAAAGCCATGAGTACGTGCAGATTTGATAGAAATATAAACTCATTAAATTACATGAAACACACTTACCTGCACTGTGAAGTTGTCGTTTTTTGTTATATTCAACGAAACCGAATTCCATTTACCAAAATAAACAGATGTGTCCATCATTTCCCAAACCGTTACGCAGTTTGCCAATCTCGCCTTTGTGGTTTCAGGGACCAAGCATACTTGGAGAGTGAAGTTTCTTCCAATTATATCCTCACTGGGGTAATAGTAAAAGCTGAGACAGTATTGGCTAGCGTTACGTAAGTATTCTGGTATCATCACACGTGCTCGTCTCTTCTCCTTGGTATCGTTGTTCCCGTTTCCTTTGTATTGGGCAACAAGAAATGTGCCTGGAGTGAAAAGTGATGATTTTATTCTTACTTTAGGGGACATTTAGATTAAGACAAGCGAGCTTATTTCAGAATTTGACGGTTTCATTCCAAAATTGCCCAAGTAGTTACTTTCAGGAAATAATAAATCATCAGGCTAAATGTGTAAGATATGTGGGCGTAAAGGTCATTAAAACGTCTTCCTGTAGTTAAGAAAATGATCTATATTGAGCGATGTCCCCGCGCTTCAAAGATAAAATCGTAATGTCCACGTTAGCTTGTTACATTTCATAGCTTGACCCTTATTGATTTCATCTTGTTACTTTGTTTAATATATTCTTCAACACAGTAGGAAAATCCGCGAGAAAAAATATTTGCCCCTGATATCCATGTGACGTTGTCTGAAGTATGTTGAACACAATATATTTTTGAACATTGCGAAATATTAAAAAACTGCGAAAAAATGCGTCCCCTTGTATCCCTCTGACGGTAGGGTGTTGAAAACAGATTACGAGATTAAGTTCGACTAATGTAGACTTTTCAATTAATGAAACGAATCATCAGTGATGTCCATCAAAAGCTTTGAATTATTGACACCTTCTATGCAATCGTACGAGTTCAATTGGACTTGAACGACAATCGGGTCACCGAATATTGGGCTATTCACATCCTACGCTGTTACAACCTCATTACATCTCTCAATCTAAATAACGTACCATCTGGAGGATTTGACTAACATCGGACACTTCAGGTCATTTCAGTCAAATATTGTTCCGTATCAAAACGCGAAAGCGGTTTAAACGTACCATCGGTAGAGTTTGTGGTAACGTCTTCGATACGGAGTCCTTGGTCGAAAGCCCATTCGTATCCATTTTCCCTGGCAAACTTGAACCCACAATTTGCCCTATATTCAAAACCACATATTTTCTGCTTATGGGAATCTGGATCTGTAGACATAGACAAAACCAATGTGAAAATTCATACACTGGCACTATATTAATGCACATTAAATAACCGTCAAGTGGGTCCAATTATCTGTCAAACATTAAAAATGATTAATTTCGTAACATTTATCATAACCATGCGGCATGATACGATGACTCATTATCAGATATGTAATTCTTCAATACAGTTCGGGTTGCACAAGCTCTTGCGCCTGACTTATTGTCATAGAAGTAAATTTTGAATAACAACTGGAACAGAATATCTGTGACATAAGTGGGACGGCTGGACGATATTGTTGACCAAAGTGCAAAGAGTGTTTCTACTAGACTTCACACTGTAAATTTTGTTTTTGCACCACGTTGGTTCGGTATGCGGAATCGAAATCCAACTCTCAACGTTTAAGAGCATACAAACATTCCGTATGTTGCAGATATATTTCAATAAATATATGACGTACCTTGGGAATCCATTAAATAATAGTACCCTGATGATTGCCTTTGCATTATCCTGTGTATTATGTCTTGGTTGTACTCTGTCAACAGCTTGCACAACGTAAAAGATGAGTTCTGTGTTTTGTAGACAACCTGTTTGCGGCTGCCAGAAGCCTTAGTAGCTGTCGTCACGGTGCAATTTGATAGAGTTTCTCTAAGTTGCCTTTTCATTTTGTCCAGGTCCCTCTTCCAGTCTTTTCCATACGCTTTTACACGTCTCCATAGAGTTTTGTTGAATGTCTGGTACAACATATTGTCCGCACTGTTCCATTCTTTTATCTTCTTACAGAGGTCTGAAGTCAAAGTGGCTCGAGTTGTGTTCAGAGGTCGCATGTTTCTAGCAATGTACATGACGTCTTTCCAATCCCAGCGTAACAGTTTCTTCAGTAATAACAACGACTCGTCGAAGTATTCTGTGATAAGCATCAAATCAATTTCGTCTTCCAATTTTCTTATAAAGGTATTGAGAACATCGGTATCGTTGTGATAGATATGGTCCAATCCAAGATCAAAGGCTTGCACATTGCGTGTAAAAAACATGATCGTCTTTCCGTATTTTGCCTTCGTTTTTTCCCAATAAAATTCTGGATCTCTAAAGTATTCTTGGAGAGTCTCCTCGATACTGATATTCTTTTTGATGCTTTTGACAACAGCCGGTATTTTGTAATACACAAAATCCGATTCAAAGTGTGAGCATGTCTCTCGTAATATTGAGATATACTTGGTGGCTGGATTCATGAATGTTTCAAAAGCTGATCTATTGTAGCGTACATGTACGGTCATCATGTTGTACTTGTAGTTGGTCCAATCTCCGGGCTTCACACCAAGGGGTGGTAGAAATAATTTACGTGGACTGTCTTCACGAATTGGAATAATGTTGAAATGTCCGCTATGTTTGTTAGTCTTCATTAGTGCCAACGACAGGTTGTTGGTCATGGCGAATCGGTTCAAAATGGACGATATTGTTGTACTTGCTGTTTTTCGTGTCTTGATGAAGCAAACATCATATATTGGCATACTCTGGCCTTTTCTCCAAGGAGCAATGTACGTTAATGTTCCCT
Organism: Ptychodera flava; assembly: GCA_001465055.1. Classification (NCBI taxonomy): domain Eukaryota; kingdom Metazoa; phylum Hemichordata; class Enteropneusta; family Ptychoderidae; genus Ptychodera; species Ptychodera flava. The sequence continues at coordinate 25,791 of LD346720.1, read as the reverse complement.
TATCTAGAAAACTTATGAGAAATACTAAAAATAACGTTTCGTCATACAGACCCAATTAGAAAAGAAAATATGTCCCGTTCAAGCAAATGCAATTCATTGCCTTTAATGCAGCAGGACTCTTATATTGACGGGGCATGTTTGATATCATATTAATGAATAAAATAGCTTCATTAAAAAATGCAAAAAATAAACAACATACATGTATGTTTGGGAAAATATGTTCGTATTTAAAATTACTTAGCACAACACAATTTGGTTTGAGTGTTTGTTACTGCAGTCACTCGTTGACGACAGTGCTATGTTCGAATATGCAGCTTCTATACATGATCGACACCGAGCATATGTCCAAACAGGAATTTCAGTCTATGAGGTACTGGTGTTGCCATGGTATCCACTTCACGGCGAAATGGTGTATGATGCCGAAAAGCTGATGACTGTCCGCTTCCTGCAGCGTTAAACTGTCTACGGTGTCAAGATCGTTGCCCCCCCCCCTCCCCCCGTCTGAGACACTGCAAATCCTATTAGCGAAAAGTCTCGGACAATGTCGTGTTGCTGTGATAGTAAGGTGTGTCGGGATATTAACGGAAACATCGAGTTACCTTAATGTGTGCCAGCTGGTAATCCTCTGATCCGATAGCATGACTAATGCCACGTAAGAGCACACTCCCACCAGAAAAGTCAGGCAAAATATTTTGAGGACCTTGATGTAGATATGTAGGAAAACAGTGCTTAGCACAAAGGACAGAACATTTACGATGTCACGTGCAGATCCGACATTTACGGACAGCAGTAGAAAAATATTTATTTCGCATGATCAAAAAGACCATTCGATTGTTGTTTTTGTTTACCTATGTTATGATTGGGCTTAGGCATTGCAGCTTCGTATAGAAATGTGTCCCTTATGAATCGTAACAGACTGTCTCTGTAACAGTTCCAATTGCTACGTATTATACACACTGTTTGCGGAATTTGCAGCAAGAATTTACAACAAGACAATTTAAAGGAGAGTAATATACCAGAAATAGAGTTAATGTAAAGAGTTTACTCACTTGTTTGTGCGCCAGCATTTTCTGTTTATACATGCAAACCACCAGTATATATTTCTGTTCAGGTTTTACATACGACGAAGTACCGAACGTTTGACGTCAATTCTATGATTTGTTTACATGGTACAATTCTATATTGAAGAAGTTAATAATCAACTTGTGAAGCGGGATTTTATGAGATACAGTTTTGTCATCAATGACAAACCTTGTAGTTTTTGACTTAATGCAACGTTTATGCGTCTATTTGTGTTATTGTCGTGAATATTTTTCGCTATAGTTTTAATATCCGAAGTGTTCAGAGACATAGCTGATGAAAAACCCTGCACTGCGAAGTCGTGTTGACACGATTACTTTCAGAGATTATGGCAAATATGTCAAGAGTGACAGCTAGATTTTGTCCGGTTAGAAATGCAGAATCGACGTGGTGAAAAATGATTCCATTAGTATGTAACTATGCAGATATTTTCCATTAGTTTAGGCCTTGATAGGGTTCTCCTCCAACTTCTCATCTTACTGCAAGCCCCTCCCCATCCAATAGATGTGTCATGTTATATTAAGCACTCGGGTACAAACCTGGCGAAATACCTAGCAGTGGCTTTTCTCGAGAAGTCATCCAACACCGACAACATAAATTTCGGAATAAATACCGAAGCATTGTTTAACAAACAACTTACCACTGGTTAGGCTGCATAGTTCACCTCTGTGACGTAATCACCGCTGGTTTTCGGCTCTTACCCATGGCTACCGACCATTACATCATCGCTCGATTGTTCCCGTCTGCTGAACAAAGAAAGAAATTATGCAAGAATATATAATTTTCAGTCAGTTGTGTCGCCACCGAGGCGTCAATTAAGAATTTCGTGATTACTTCAAGGCTATATAATACTATGAACTCTTAACCCACATAAAGTAAATAAACGATTGTACATCACAGATTAGTGTTGCGTGGAAACGACGAAAATTAAAGGTTCCACCCACTATACTTTGATGTCTTTCCACAGGGGTTCGTGAACTGCCAATTCAAAGATGATACAGAATAACGCTATTAAACCTAGTTTTGTGTACGGGCCTTTTTTCTTGTTCTCTTCTCTCGCCCCATGCTTCCTTGATCTGTGAGTCATAAAGTCAATAGTACGGGTGCAGTGATTGCGCGCGTTGAATTTATTTCCAGCTTGGGGCTACATTCGAATTCAGATTTCGTATCCCCATGGAGTAATTTTACCCCCATAGTTTCCCGAACCAAACATCCTATGTCAACATTGAATGAACAAAAAAAATCATTTACATTTGAGTCATTGCCGTACATGCGAAAGGAGGGATTGATTGTCTGTCACCATAGTTACCAAGTCACGTCTAAGAAAAATCATAGACGGTAATCGTCATTTCACCGAATGCCATCATAGAAGAACAGAGTCGGAGACTTAAAAGTGAAGCCGTGCAAATAGCTTCAACGTTATTTCAGGCAACCAGTTCAATATGTAGGCTTGTAACCGTGCATTATATGTAACAACCTACGATTTCCAAACAAGTTTGCATATATCTAAATTTTGTTTCCCCTAATATAAATACAGCATTTGTATACAAAGAGCTAGAGTCGCGAGTCAGGGACACATATTCGGACTCTCAAATTTTTACAATTCTTTTCTTATCTACCACTTATGGAGGGGACTCATTTTAAAGCTCTTGGAAAAAGAAAAACTTTCACAGTCTTAGTTTTTCGTAACCCCGAGATTTATTTTTCCGCATTGAGTTAACACAAGGAGGGCGGCCATTTTGAATGTCAAATATCGCAAAATATTGGGTAATTTGTTTCGCTAGTTCCAAACTTTTCTCAGTGACGCCGATTTTTATTGTTGATTTGGTAAAAGACTGGTTGAGAATTTTACTCAGGAAAGTTTGAGCAAAAATTTAACTCTTTCACTTTCTAGGCGCGTCAAGGTGGAGCTGCACTTTGCGAACAGTTTTTTCAAGGGAATATTTCCCACCTAAGATGACAAGTAAACCCCCTTTTACTATATAAAATCTAAAGTTTAGTTTGGTGGTAATAGTTTACTTAGCTACTTGAAGGATGAAGGGTATATTTGGGTACAAAACCTCGACTTTGGAATTAATGATAAACATTGAACACGATTGGAACTAATTTGGGATAATTGCATTTTCATATTTTTAAAATTTCCCAAATGTGTTAGGTGCTCTATAGCCGATTGTTGCAATACAAAAAATAACTCATAAAAACAAGTGTGCACCTTAAAAAGGAGAGCAGATGAGCTTACATTTGCAGGTTACACAGACATTACTTCACCGTCCAATTATCCCAAATTAGTTCCAATCGTGTTCTATGGTAAGCCAGTCATATTTCGAGGTACCTATGCATTTCATCTGCTCATCCAACGTGGATCACGATTAAATCATGGACCCTAGAGATTAAGTAGGGTCTATGATAAAATACAACTAGAGTTCCACTCTTCACTTTGAAGATAATTCCTTTCATCACAGTTACTCTACCCACGTGGGGTAGAGTAACAATAAACGTGCTTTCATTATATCTGTATAAAAAGTCCATTGTTAAAGTTATGACTTACCGCTTCCGCGAGGACAAAACTACAGACTGCCTCCAGCCACTTGGCTTATCTCGGCAGCATTTACAGTCAGGGGCATTGCTTTCACCCAGCGATCTGCGCAACAGCCCACCACTAAACTTCAACAGTCCGCTCAAGTTTATTCCTCTAATTTACTCTGTATTGATATTTATGCCCAAAGACGTGGAGCAAGTCTAGGACAAAACTTCAAGTTGATATGAATTGGTCTCGAAATTGGGCATCACTTTTTTTCGTCGCCGAGAAGCAAAGAGCACGTTAAACTTGTGTATATGTTGCATCATAGTTCTCGATAAAAATGTCAATTTAAAAACAGAGAAAATTTTGCAATATCATAATTTCTTGTCTTTGGTAGAGCAACTGCAGTGCAACTATTTTGTAACCTATATACTTGTTAGTTAGGTGCAGTATACACAAAACTTACAACAATTTCAAAGTTTAGAGTCAGTTGAGGGTAAAGTACTAGTGGTTTGCAGTTTTGCAATTTTTATACCAACGACATGAAAAATATCAAATGTTGTAATTCAGTGTGTACAACGACAAACGGCTTACAAAACGTTAGCTGAGTGTTCATTTGTTGTTTTTTACGCTTCCAGGTCAGTGATGAAAGGACAGTGTTTTCACAACCATCTGAGTGTTTAGCGATTTTCTGTTTTCAAACCGATGGTTTCTTGTGTAACTTTTTCAAACACGTCAGTCTAAAAGGAACATGCATGCGTCACTGATTCAAAAGTTAGATCCCCTCAGTCTCTCTTTCCGGACCTCGTTCGCTTTCAGGCTGACGCAATTTGAAATCAAGGTAAAGTGCACGGTGCGCCCCTGGCGGTAGGGACAGACAAGGCAAGAAGCCAAGCTCGATTCGCTGTTCATCTTTTACACCCCACCGCTCGCGACGCACTTTACCATGATTGGTAGATCATGCATGAGCAAGATGAAGCGAGATCTGGAAGGCGAGACCACTGTAGTTCCGTTATCCATCCAATAAGATTATGATATGCTTTGAAACTTTTCAACCGAAACCGACTAAAAAGCTCGGTTTTCAAAAGCTCGGTGGAGAAAGCTTACTGTTTCGCACAAAGCAAGAAATGGAGGCTTTATCGAATTTTTAAAGATGTTGAGTTAAGGTACTATGTGTGCTTCGGGAAGGAATATTCAGAGTATCAATTTTTTACAATACTTGTCTGATCTACTGCTGACTGGGGCCTATTTCAAAGTTCTTCTAGTAGTATTGATAACTTTTCAACGTCTTAATTTTTTGAAAATCAAATATTGTTTTTTACCATCGGAGGCAACATAGGCGTGCCATCTAGAATTTTAAATATCGGTAAATATTAAGCAGGTTTTTTTTTTCTCTGGTACCAAATTTTGCACTACGACCTTTAATTTTTATTCTTGACTTGGTAAGATAGTGGTTGAAAGCTTCATTTTGAGCAAAAGTTTAACTTAAAAATCTTTCACTTTCGAGGCTAGGCACAATGAGTGAAAAGAGTAGACAGAAGTGAATGTCTGGGCACTTTTATCTGTCGATTATATCATAAACCAGTGACAGAAGAACTGAATATATCTCATTAAGAGGTCATTGAGAGTGACCATACCGTATGACTAGACCGGCATTCCATCAAAGACGGTATCTAATGGTACTGTCTTTAGTTTCATGTTTCAGTGGTTCTGTAAAGCATTTTGAATTAGGTTCACCTTTCTTAGTGAAATGGGAATTCGAAATAAATGTGGAACTCTCAATTTGGCTAACAAAACACCTTTGACCATTGTTAATGTGCAGAAATGGTTGAATTAGCTACATCTTAAATTTCAGTCGAGACCACTCAATTCTTTCTAAATTAGCTAGAAAGGCATGCTAGCTAAAAGACTTGTTTTTACAAATATTCCCTTCACAAGGGGTGATGGGGGATTTACTGTTGATTAACTATTTACACCTGATCCCTAACGCAAATCGATTGCTTGCCGAAAGACTTTGTCGAAAAGACTGAGAGAAGCTATGATCGTATTCTCGTCCTCCGTGGCTCGTCGCTTGGCTTTTCCTATGCTGCAGTTACTTGCTGGTCATCGCGTTCACCCTACGATGTACCGTGACGCATCAGCATGAAACACGACGGTCTACTGAAGTTTTATCCTTCAGTTCACTCTGTTTAGATATTTACAAGGCCACAGACTTGCAACAAGTCTATATCTCGCCTTACACAAATCTTAGACGGTACAATTTTCGCTTCTACCATGGAATGGACAAGCCCATTAGTCGCCCAGCTTATTGGATGTTGTAATAAAGATTTTTAATCTATCCAGTCATCCCTGTCCCCCATTCCTACTAATCGCTCTTATCTTTTGCTACGTTCGGGATATGTAGTGTGGCTAAGTGTAGTTTGTGGTCGCCACGTAAAGATCGCGACAACACAGCTATTACCATCGTCCAGTCGCACGGGTCATTAGTTCGACTATCTCCTACGCACATCTCTCACGCAACATTAAATCGAGACAAATTTTGCTGATGAAATGTATTTGTTTTATTACGACATAATTAAACCTACAGACTTGGACAAGTCTAACCATAGAGGTAATTGTAGCCTACACTTTAAAATCCAAAGTCGTTAACTTTAGCTCTCCCTTAATCAGCTCTCCCTTAATCAAAGCGATTATTTTACTGCTGTGCTTACGCAGATAAGTCCAACAGACAGACAGACAGACAGACATCGCTGCGACATTAGTTCACGTCTGTGAACACATAAGCTAACCAGATGTGAACTGAAAATGCTCACGTGTTTCATTATATATTGCTGTTTTGTGTAAATTTAACTTTTGCCACAAGTTTGCACTTATTGTGACTGATGCACAGGAAGATTTTACCAGCTCATACCCGGCCATAATAACTGAACGCTCCCCTAGCATAGGTATGATATTGCATTCATTTCATTCACAATCTAAACATATCTGAACACGTCGGAAATTCAAGGTCTGAACACAGGGGCGTATGAATGACCAATTAAATTATAAGAAAGAATAAAGAATGCTCTATTAACAGTATGGGGGTCAACGCAGAAATCCTGTACGAAAAGTGCACCGAGAGAGGGCGCACTACATACTGCATACATGATTACCAATGAATCGTCATGACTTACATGCACAGAGCGAGGAAAAACAAGGGCGAGAGGAGAGAACAAGAAAAAAAGGCTCGTACACAAAACTTGGTTTAAAAGCAGCATTATTTATTCTTTCTTATACTTTAATAGGTCATTCAAAAGCCCCGCTGGTCTGAATAGCAACAACAAGTGCATTTTTGGCAGGTGTCATAAGCTTGTTGACAACCCTGTGAGCGGCTAACATGTATTATTATTATAAATTATTATTAATCTTTATTTCGGGCCATGAATGCCCATAATATAAAATAAATAGATGCAAAAAAAATATACAGGAGTTAAAAATGAGCAAAAAACTTAATAAAGAACCTTTCTACAATGTTTCCAAAAAGCTGAATGAAGCTGTATTAATCTATTCCTCTCTATTTATATATAGGACAAACCCCCATCGGTGTTTGAATCTAGCAAAAGTGGCCAAGGGTTTCAATCGAAGGGGAGAACGTTGGTCGCTTACACGGGAAGTGTTTTCATACATGTCCTTATTTATTACTAGTACTACTCTCTTACCCTCTTATTCAGGAACATCAGTTATCGCCGCAGTGGGGGGGGGGGGGGGGGGGGGGTTGAGGGGGATATCAGCAGTGTTGTCCTTAGAAGCCGGGTGCCGGGTAAATAACCCGCCTGTTGTGCATTTTTCCCGGCTACTTTTAACGTAATCAGATTGTTTTTATAGACGGCACACGTACGATTAGCAGTTTCGCGACCCCTTTCCCCACTTGGAACTGCACAAACATAAAACAGTCTCTAAATACCCATTTGTGGCTTTTTGAGCCCGATCTTTCACTTATTAAAGAGTGTGATTGGCTGATGGACGCGCCTATGGTGTTGCCTTTGTTACGAGCATCGCGATTGGTTTGATTAGTATGAAGGTCATCTTTGGTCATCTTTAACCTGTTAACGATGGCGTCAAAAAGAAATGTGGCGTCGGCCACTGACATCTTGCCGATGGAATATTTTTTCCCAAAGAAAGCCCGTTCAAAAGGTAAACTTGAATCCAATAATAGATTTAGTTTATGTATGAAAAACTTCAATTTCGCTGAATTTGTGAGAGAAAAGCACTTAAGAGATGTGATTTTGATCGACGATTCGAAGTTCACGAGAGTGGCAAGCCATATGTACTGGTTTTCCGCCGCCGCGCTGGCTGCCAACGTCACTACGAGTATGATAATCTTCTCAACAAATCAAGTTCAGAGCAATACCAACGCATTTTCTAGATTTAAAAAAATGAGCTAGAACTGAAACAACTGTTTATTTGAATGGGTATTTTATTTTAGTTGATTATTTTTACGTACTAGAATCCCACGGTCACAGGCATGTGTGTTGCCGATCCGCCAGTCACAGGCAGTTGTGTTTCCGACCGTTTTAGCTGTTCTCTCTGACAGCCTCGTCTACCTCAGTACTGATACGCTATACGTGTCTGCGTGTATACGCACTGTTAAAATTAAGGGTATGCCAGGATATTTCATTTTACTGGGTGTCATTTTTCGATAATAATGTTCATCGATAGAGTATGTTACTAAAGGACCACGTCAAAAGATCGATGTCGGATAAATATCTAAATTCTTTAAAAAGTTTTTCATCCGACAAAAACGATATTGTAGTTTGATTTGGTTGAGAATACTTAAGAAATGATTATGTAATTAAATATTTTTGCTCCTTAAATTGCTGTAATTGCAACTAGAAAACTTCTTTTTTTTCTAGTTGTCTGTAATAGACATTTTTATATCGATGCATGTGTTTACATTATAGTGAATTATCTTACCCGGTAAGTAGTTTTAACAAAAGTAAATGTGTTTTTCATTAGAATACTGTCGTTTTTGTCAATTTTCCACCCTGATTGTGTTTTAAGTATGACTGGAAATATCACAGTAAATAAAATGGTAACATCTGATAAATATTCATCAATTAAGTTTCAAGAAGAGGGACAAAACTTAAAGAATTAAGTTTTTTATCCGACATCTATCTTTTGACGTGGTCCGTAAGGTTAATTAGCTCTTTTCTGATTGAATTGAATATGAGCCACGTCTAAGACACACAACAAAAGTACTGTTTCCGTCTCAGCTAAATATTCAATGAATTAGTTAAATGTCACCTCAGATTCCACCAGAGAACACCATTTCCAATACAAAATTTCATTTTTCGCCTTGCGAGAGGGGGACACCCCCTCTCGCTCTCTCTCCCCCCTCGTTCGCACCGCTCATTTCACTCGCCGCTTGGTCGCTTCGCTCCCTCGCAGTCCACCCGTCTACTTTCTGAAATTACCTGGCCACTTTTAAATATAAGGACAACACTGATCAGTGACCAAGTTTTTGTTTCCAAACCCCGTCAGTATGATGCTGCAGATCAAATGCATTCTCAATGTAAACTGATCTGTCAATTTCATCTTCGGGTATCGGGTATGGCAATATATTTTTTCGGAGCTAGATAGAATTTTATTTATCATAATGACGTGAAATATACCATGAATTGGGCTTGTAACCAACAACAACAACAAAAACTGCTGTGAGTTGTTTACAAATGATATCCAAACTTTTCAATCTGAATTTTAAATAAAAACAGGATCGATTTTACACGTCAATCATCAATCAATCAATCAATCAATCTATTTATAAAGCGCCTGTATCCTATAAATCAATAGTTCAAAGGCGCTGGACAGAATTAAGCAAAAGCTTTAGTGAATAAGTAAGTTTTCAGGTTCTTTCTGAAGCTGGTGGCTGATGGCATCTGTCTAATTTCAAGAGGAAGTTTATTCCACAGTCTAGGCGCGGCGCGCGAAAATGATCGACCACCATAAGAGTCAAGATTGTAGCTTGGTTCCTTCAAAAGACATTTAGCAGATGAACGGAGAATCCTTGTACATTGCTTTTCCTGGATGAGGTCGGTTATGTAGGTTGGCGC
>LD346720.1:1301-13374 GCA_001465055.1 Ptychodera flava | reverse complement strand
CTTGCAAGAACTGATTAGATTTTGGTTAGTGTGGCTTGCATATTAATGAAGTTATGCAATATCGTTTTTTCCGTACAATGGTTTCCCTATGGAGACGGTAATGACAGAGTAGACATATATCAAGAAATACTGCACAAAATTCCATGAAACTTTTCACAGATGACAATCTCAGAACATTATGATGGTACTGTGAGTGTCATGTCAATTACCTTCTTATTTGCATATTTAATGAACTTTTGTTATTAGTGAGATAACTCTGAAATTCCTGTTCCAAACTTGATGATACTTGCAACAAATATTGATCTGATATATATCTAATTATACTTTGAAGCATTGGGCAGTGTCAAGTTAATAAATAGGTCATCGGCATATTTTATGAAGTTTTGTAATTAGTCATATAACTCCAATATAACTTGACCAAATGTGAAGAAATCTGCTGCAGATACTGATCCGACTATTATCTAACTGTAGTGTAAAGCAATAAGTAGTGTAAAATTAATTAAGGGTTCATTTGCATATTTAATGAAATTTGTAATTAGGTATATAACTCTGAAATTACGGCACCCAAGTCTTTGAAATTGGGTACAGATATTGTTTTGATAAATATCTAATTGTAATGAGAAGCATTTGGCAGTGTCAAGTTAACAAATAGGTCATTTGCATATTTTATGAAGTTTTGTAATTAGTGATATAACTCCAAGATAACTGCACCAAATGTGATGACATCTGCTTCATATACTGATCCGACAGATATCTAATTGTGGTGTAGAGAATTTACGTGTGTGAAGTTAATTAAGGGTTCATTTGCATATTTAATGAACTTTGTAATTAGTGACATTACTCCAAAATTACAGCGTTAAATTTGATGAAACTTGCTACAGATGTTGATCTGATAAATATCCAATTGTACTGAGAAGCATTGAACAGTGTCAAGGTAATAATTAGCTCATTTGCATATTTCATGAAGTTTTATCATTAGTCATATAACTCCGAAATAACTGCATCAAATGTGATGAAAACTGCTGCATATACTGATCTGACAGCAATCTAACTGTGTTGTAAAGCATTTAGTAGTGTAAAGTTAATTAAGGGTTCATTTGCATATTTAATAAACTTTGTAATTAGGTATATAACTCTGAAATATCGGCACCAAATTTTGTTAAACGTAATACAGATATTGATTTGATAAATATTCAATTGTGCTATGAATCATTGAATAGTGTCAAGTTAATTTAGGGATTATTTGCATATTTAATGAACTTTGTAATTAGTGACATTACTCTAAAATTACAGCATTACATTAAATGAACCGTGCTACAAATGTTGATCTGATGGATATCTAATTGTCCCATGAAGCATTGAGCAGTGTCAAGTTAATTAACAGCTCATTTGCATATTAAATAAAGTTTTGTAATTAGTGATTAAAATCTGAGAGTACAGTGCAATGTTGAAAAAAACCTGCTTCTTATAGTGATAACATATATATCTTATTGTTCTGTGAAGCGCACTGCTATTAATGAACCTGTTGTAAAACACGTGAGCATATTCAGTTCATATCTGGTAATCCGTTAACACCATAAAGTTGTTATTTTAATGCCATTCATAAGCGCGATTTAAAGACTCACCTTTTATTACTAATGTATTGGAAGGGTCACCATTTTTCAGTAACCGTTGATGCGTGATTTATTTTTAACGTTTACTGATGCTTACTCCGTAGAATTTTAATCATATTTTTCACTCTGACTGTTTTTACTCTGCAGAAATTTTCATCATTTTAACCATGTACATTTTTACCTAATTTGATTGTTTTTACACTTTACGTTTTTTGTCTTGCTTTGCCGGTATTTTTATCGATTTCAATATGTAAAGCGCACTGAGACGTATGTGTAGTGCGTTTTTAAAGAAATAAATGTTATTATTATATATTATTATCTATTTATAGTATTCATTTATTATATAATGCGTGGTTAGGCATACAGTGTCAAGTTCAAGATTTACATTTCAAGTGACAGCAGCAGACAACTCCTCGTGGCGTAGTGGTTAGAGAGAGGGTCTTTAGTATCGGGCGTCTCCGGGTACGCTTCCCTGATAGGCATAGGGTAAAAATTAAAATGTACAGTAACACTTGCCAGGCATTGCAAAAGGTAGATCATGTGGCTCCTAGCAGGAGACAGTACTAGAAAAGATGCAAACGCAGTCTTCGCGATTGTTCGGGAACCTTCTTTTTTCGCCATTTTCGACAAAGCAATATTGTCGTTATAAATAGTATTAGGGGGTAATTATCCGGGTGGTAAATGTCTTTGGGGGTAATGTCTCGGTGGTAAATGGTCGGTGGTAATTAGCTGGGGGGTAAATGCCTGGTGGTAATTGTCCAGAGGGTATTTGTCTGGGTGGTAACTGTCCTAGAACCTGTTAAACACTGCAATAAAATGGGAAAAAAATGCGAAAAAAATGTTTCCATGCAAGTATATTGAAAGCCATGACTGACTTTGGTTCAATATCATGTTGTCATGTGTATTATCATGTTGTGATGTGCATTTAACATATCGTTTAAAGCATTTACAGTGTTGTCCTAGAAATTTACCGTGTTGTCCTGGACATTCAGCATGTTTTTCTAGGCATTTAGAATGTTGTCCTGCCATTCAGTATGTTGTCCTAGACATTTACTATGTTATGCAGATAAGAAAGGACAGTGAAATTGATCTAACTGTTATCACACTTGTGTAATTGGTTTGTAAAGTTGTTTCAAAATTTACTACAGGATCGGTAATTGTTGTTAAGTTACAGCAAACAACAGACGGATGATAGTAGTAGGCTTCCACTGTAATTGTTAATAAAGCAACAAAGCCTGTCAGCAGGTAGGAACTGATTAGTGTCTGTGTGTGTAGGGCAAATATTTCCTGACTTTCCATCCGCGTACATTTTGACAACTTTCTCTGGTACAGCTTCTGGTGTATGTACACCTTTTTTCCGCGGATCGTAATCTTTTTTGCCAAAAACACTTCATACAATGCAAAGGCAACAATCTTGAGTCTAATGACAACTAGACTGACACTCGGCCGTAATACAATATAACTTTAGAGCAGCAGTATATAAGGAATGTAGTAGGATTCTGTGTTTGTGAAGTCCACTGCAAAGGGTACTCCCTGGTAATTTTTTGGGGGATGGGGTCCATCAAAGCTCTTTGATTTTCACCGCAGTTACAACAAATCAGTGCAACTTCTGAGGCAAGTTTTGGAACAAATTTACAAACCAATTACACAAGTGTGAAAACATTTAAAGCAATTTCACTGTCCATTCTTATCTGCATAGCAGTGTAATATGTTGTCCTAACCATTTATCTTATTATCATAGGCATTTGATATAATGTCATAGGCATTCCGTACTTTGTCCTAGATATTTAATATATCGTTCAAGGCATTCATTATGTTGTCCTTGCGATTTAATATATTGTTCTACCCATTCACCTATTGTCCTAGGCATTTTATATGTTGTTCTAGGCATTCAGTATATTGTTCTAGGCATTTACCATGTTGTCCTAGGCATTTAATATGTTGTACTAGGCATTCGGTATGCTGTCCTAGGCATTCAATGTTGTAAGGCATTTAATATATTTTCCTAGGTATTTCGTATGTTGTCTTAGGCATTTTATATATTTTCTAGGCATTCAATTTATTGTCCTAGGCATTTACCATGTTATCATAGGCATTCAATATGTGTGCTAGGCATTGAATGTTGTAAGGCATTTAATGTGTTGTCCTAAACATTACCTTATTGTCTTAGACATTTAATATATTGTCCTAGGCATTCCGCATGTTGTTCTGGGCATTTCATATGTTGTTCTAGACATTCAGTATGTTTACTTTGGCATTTATTATGTCGTCCTACGTATTTTATATCTTGTCCAAGGCATTAAGTATATTGTCCTAGGCACACAAATACAGAAATTTGCGAGAAATTTGCTAGAAATGGACACTTTCTCGCTTTTTTGCGAGAAGTAAGCGAGAATACATACTTTCTCGCAATCATTTGTGAGAATTTAATTTTCTCGCAATCAGCTGGCGAGAACTATGTTTTTTTCGCTCTGTGAGAAACTGAATTCTTCTGTGTAAGCATTTCACAAAAACAAAACTTTGTCTTTCATAGTAGAAAAAGTAATTTCTCACTAGATGATTGCGAGAATTCAATTCCTCGGAGATGCAGAGCGAGAAAACAGTTCTCGCTGATTGATTGCGAGAAATTAAATTCTCGCATATGCAGAGCGAGAAAGCACAGTTCTCGCAGCTTGATTGCGAGAAAGTATATATTCTCGCTTACTTCTCACAATAAAGCGAGAAAGTGTCCATTTCTTGCAAATTTCTCTCACATTTATGTGCGAGTGGCATTCGCAGCATGTTGCCCTAGGCATTTGAAATGTTGACCTCGGCATTTACTATGTTGTCGTAGGCATTTACTATGTTTTAATAGGCACTAACAATGCTGTTTTAGACATTCAGCATATTCTCCTGGGCATTTAATATGTTCTCATAAGCTTTTAAAATGTTGTCCAAGGCATATAGGCCATATTATGGCCAATTCAATTTGCAATGTCTGTGATACCAAAGGATATAACCCCTCAAGACATAACGGGATGACCCAACGTATATTTGATGATGGAATATTCTAATTACTGTTTTTTGCTTTTATTTTGATAGCGCAATTAAAGTAATCCGTTGGTTTTGATTGTAATTTTATGTAATATTGAACCTCAGGTTATGTGATTTTGTATGAAAACACTTTAATTATTATCTATCTTTTTGCCTCGAAAGGTTAGGTCAGTTCAGTCAAGGCAGACGCTCCCGTATTTTACCCAAGGTTTTGCGGGTTAAATACGACGAGGAAGACTTCGCAATGATGAGACTCCTAATATGGCAGGTGTCCGGTGATGTCGATGTGAGTGGACGTCTCCGCAAAATCCGAATCATCAGCGGAATCATGTGATGAAGTTGCATTCAAAAGGGACATTAGGGGAGCTGGATGTTATTTGATATTATTTGATTTGGACTTCGTGAGATCCCGGCGTGTGAAGAGGTATTTCTATGACACTTTTGAATTTCAAGTCTTCTGTACTTGAACGAAGCGTGGGTGGTTGCCGAAATCGACGATATTTTGGAGACACCGACTGCCGAGATCCGACGATTAGGGATGCTCACACAGGTTTCTCAACGCTGATGCTTCACACATTTAAAGCTGATGCAAGTACGATACAGTCGATGCAAGTCGCATGAAAATCGTACTCGATTTAATAAAGTTACGGCCATTCGAAGTTCTCTGAAGTGGGCGTGAGGAATGCAACGAGCAGCGTAACTCTACGCCGACGTCTGAACTGAGGATGAATCATTTTACTCGACCATGTAAGTACGATTTGCCATTAACAGAACTGACCAAGGCTTTGTTGTTGAGCTTACTTTTGAAGGAACTCTGAGCATTATGGACAAGCGAATTTCACAGTAAAAGGCATACGTGTAATGTCTGTGGGTTATCGCTAAAACCTGTTTTTCCCGATTTTATGTCCATAAACATGGAGATGGACGATACTTTCTAAATCGATGCAGAATAATCGCGGACACTTTGATAGTTATTCTTATTGCTGCTCGAAACTCATTCCGTTTGATTTTGGAAGTTTCTCGACGTGACTGTTGTTTGTTAAGCAACGCCCTCATCGATGAAAGTCGATACTGTTTCTGACGTTTGTTTATGAGCTGCATATTGGTGTTCACGCTGTCCTTATGTGAGTACGCCCTCTATATTCGATATTAACTTTTGAACGACGCCTTGAGTGACTCTTTTGAGGCGAAGCTACGCCTGTTTATTCCAGAAATGCACTCCCTGGAGAGAGCTTAAGTATACCAACGTTACTTTATATGGATTTTCAAGGAACTATTACCATCAACACTGCACTGTTTGCATGAAAACCTTCGAGCCTTTGAACTGATTTATTTGACAAGTAAAAAGCAACGAGTGGTCACTGAACATTGTTTGTATAAGTGCTGCTTGTTCTCAGCGTAACGGGTTTTTGATGGCACTTTGCACTTTTGAATAAATTCCTTGTATTTAATACTTAGACATATCGGGTGCATAGGTGAGCACATTCGATTTAGGAATAGTAAGTTTTGTCAACGAGATTGTGAATTGACACTATTACTCTGTACTGGTACATTTGAGTTTTTATGGAATTATTATTCATTATATTTTATTCTTTCATATCACTTAAAGAGTCAGTGTCATTTGTCCAGTCCCTACACTCGTCTTGGTATAGCCCTACCTGCACTGCAATCGTATTTCCTCGAATTCCACGACCCAACTCACACGAACGATTTTGGTGATTGTTGAGTTTGCTCCTACACAGCTGGCCCGTAAATCACACCGAAATAATCAAAGGTAACATCTATACATCTGCATGCTTTAGTATACAAAAACTGAAGCACTGTTTCAGCTGATATAAAGGTAGTTCATGACTTATTTCTATGTTGTCCTAGTATTCTATTCATACTTGCTGAATTTTTTGAGGGGAGGCCATCATATATTTTCTCCTTTGAAAACAGGGGGTCATCAGTCTTGGTTCTTGATGAGGGGGGGGGGTCCGATCTATATTAAAACCAATGACGTGAACTTGACCCCTCCCCCTTGGCCTGAGTTTTGAAGTTTGACAGGCTTTTAAGCTAGGAGTACAGTCTACCCTAATTTGAGACAGTGCCGCACTGGTCAAGTTTCCTGGGGAGAATTCCACTAAAGTCGCGAATCGTGCGGACCAAACACTGAATCAGAAAAAGTAATGACCCTTTCACGGGACGAAAAAATCTTATAAGATTGAATTTTTAAAGCGGCTGCACTACATTTCTTATAGCGAACATAGGCCCTTCCGAAAGATCAAAGGTACAATACTTGAGTATGTGAATGAGTGTTATAGTCTCAAGCCAAACTTTCTAAGAATTGACGGTTTGTGTTGCAGTACATCTGTGTTGATTACGTGTGCAAATGTTCTATCATACTCAGGACAACAAGTCGTTAACTGCCTAGCAAAACATGTTGAAAGCCTTGCACAACATGGTAAATATCTATAACAACATATTGAATGCTTAGGACAATGTGGTAAACGCCTAGGACAACATATTGAATGGCTAGGACAACAATTCAAATGCCTAGAACAATATGGTAAATACCAAGGACAACACATTGAATGCAAAGGACAACGTATTGAATGCCTAGAGGACAACATATTCAATTCCTAGCGTTACGGTCAAAATCCACATCCCATTATTTGGCCACAGAGTTTAGAAATTCTAGTATTCATCACCAAGAGTTCATTACCCAAATGACTCACGGTCTAATATCTGCAAATTGTTTGTTTACCTTACCTATTACACCTATTACACATGCACAACGCCTTGCATACTGGAACAGGTCGTCCTTGATTTCATTCAGTTAAGTCAGTGTGTGAATGCCCTTGAGGACCTGACGTCGTGGTCTCAGGGAGAAGAAGATAGTTTCTCGTCACAATTTCTTGTGACGACCCTGTTTAAGGATGAGACTTGAACCAATTTTTAGCTCACGCGTTCACACACGTTGGCTAATGTCATAGCGATGTCTATCTTCCTGTCCATGTGTTTGTGTGTGTGTGTGTGTTTGTGTGTATGTGTCTGTCTGTCTGTCTGTCTGTCTTTTTACACGATATAACTCAAAAACGCCTGAAGAGATTCAAGTCAGACTTGATACATAGGTAACATATGCTAGTTGCAAGAACTGATTAGATTTTGGTTAGTGTGGCGTGCATATAAATAAAGCAAAATCATTTTTTCCGTACAATGGTTTCCCTATGGAGACGGTAATGACAGTGTAGACATATTTCAAGAAATACTGCACAAAATTTCATGAAACTTTTCACAGATGGCAATCTCAGAACATTATGATGATACTGTGAGTGTCATGTCAACTATCTGCTTATTTGCCTATTTAATGAACTTTTGTTATTAGTGACATAACTTTGAAATTCCTGCACCCATGCTATGCATGCAATGGATTTTCCTGAGCATACAATATGTTGTTCTAGATATTTACAATAGTGTATAGCGAAGGATAACATATTGAATGCCTAGAACAATATGTCAATGCCTTGGACAACATATGGAATGCCTAAGACCTCATCTTGAATGCTAAGGACAACATATTGAATGCCTAGAAAAATGTGGTAAATGCCTGGGACAACACATTCAAATGCATAAGACATTAAATTGCATGCTGCATGCCTATAACAAAATAGTGTATCCATAGGACAACGTATTAAATGCCTAGGACAACATATGTAATGCCTTGGACAACTTTTTTAATGCCTAGAACATTATGGAAAATGCCTAAGACAACATACTAACGGCCTATAGGACAACATATGCAATGCTAGCAGAACATAATAAATGCCTAGGACAACATCGTAAATGCCCTGGACAATATATTAAATCCCTATGACATCATATTGAATACCTGGGATAGCATAGTGAATGCCAAGGACAACAAATTGAATACTTGGAACAATTATGGTAAATGCCGACCGAGGCCAACATATTGAATTCATAGGACCACATATTGAATGCCTAGTAAAACAAATTGAATGCCTAGAACAATATGGTAAATGGGTGTGACAACACATTCAAATGCACGCGACAACATATTACATGCCTAGAACAAAACGTTAAATTCCTAGGACAACATATTGAATGCCTAGGATAGCATATTAAAAGCGTTGGACAACTTTTTTGAATGCCCACACCATTAAGGCAAATGCTTAAGAAATGCTTCTCAGGTATTGTAGGGCTTGTGATTCCTACACTGATTTTCAACTGAGACACAGCTCATTGGCATCAAAATTACTGAGACAAGGATACACAACAAAAAGACTCGTTAGGACTTTCAAAAAGTTATACGGCCGATATGACGACATTGTGACGGGTGTAGCATGCTAGCAGGGTACGCTTACCCATTCCGGACACCTGGTACCACCACTAATTATCAGTGGTTCAGGATGGTCCTACTTAAATTTGTAAATCACAATTGTCCCATGAACCTGGTAATATATTACCTTGAATGGAAACGATTATTGGACCAGTTTAATGTCATATTAGGAGAGCATATTATATGCTTAGGACGACATCCTGAATGCCTAGGACCAAAAATTGAATGTCTTGAAAAACTTTTCGAGTGCGTAGAACAGTATGACAAATGCCTAGGACAACATGTCTAGGACAACATATTGAAGAACGCCTAGGACAACATATTCAATGCCTAGGACAACAAATTGAATACCTAGAACAGTATGGTAATGTTCAGTACAATATATTGAATGTCTAGGACCACATATCGAATGCCTAGAACTATATGGTAAGTGTGTTTGACAACACATTTAAAGGCATAGGATCAACATTGATATTGCATATCTAGAACAAAATGGTAAATTCCTAGGACAACATATTAAATGCCTAGGATTATTAAATGCCCAGAAAAATATAGCAAATGCCTAGGACAACATATTAAAGCCTAAAGGAGAACATATTCAATGCCTAACACAACAGTCAACATAACTAATGCCTAGGACAAATGGTAAATGCCTAGCACATCGCATTAAATCCCTGGGACAACATATTAAATACGTGGGACATCATACTAAATGCCCAGAACAACATGTTAAATGTCTATGACAATAAGGTAAATGGCACAAGATCACTAATTCACTTCCGGGTAACGAAGATAGTTCGGAAGAAAAATAGTGCAGACCTTGAAGTTTTGATATCTGCATGGATGCTTGTTTAGTTTGAACTTTAACGTCAAGAATTTTTGTAAAGATATTTTTCTGCCTGAATCAAAATGCAGACTGTTGCGAATAATGGCTGAAGCATTTGGTGGTAATATGAGGAGTTCTAGGGCTAATAGAAATCATAACAATAAGCCTGAAATTTGTCAAAAACACCACTGAGGGCGCTATTTTCATCGCTATCTCAAAATTTCCGTGGACTTGCCCACACGAAAAATTAATCAGTAGTCAAGCTGACATTGACCTAACACCTGTTAAGAGGATTCGTGCCGCTGAATGTTTTAAAATAGGAAAATCGAGCTCAACGCTACTTTGGTGGCCTATGGGAAATGAATTAGTGGTCTTGTGCCAAATGCCCAGGGCAACATATTAAATGCCAAGGTCAACATATCAAATACCTAGAACAATATGGTTCCTGTCTAGGACAACATATTAAATTTCTAGGACAGCATATTGAATGCTTAGCACAACATGCTAAATGCCAAGGGAAACAACGGTAATTCTTATGACAACATTGGAAATGCTTAAACAATATGTTAAATGCACATCGCAACTTCTTAATACTCATGACAATATGATATTAGACCACTTAAAATTATAATTAGTCATGGCTTTCCATACATGAACCTTCAGTGTCTTGAAGAAAGATTACGAAGTAAGTTCGACTTACACCTTCTGAGCAATCCTGAGAGTTCAATTAAACTTGAACGACAATCGGGTCACAGAATATTGGGTTCTCCCAATCCTACGCCGTTACAACCCCATTACATCTCTCGATCTAAATAAAGTATCATGTGGTGGATTTTGTCAACATCGGTCATCACTTCAAGTCATTTCTGTCTAGTATCGTTCTAAGCCATAAACGCGAAATAGGTTTAAACTTACCATCGGTAGAGTTTGTTGTAACATCTTCGACACGGAGTCCTTGATCAAAGTCCCATTCGTAACCATTTTCACCGGCAAACGTGAACCCACAATTTGCCCTGTATTCAAAACCACATATTTTCTGTCTATCGGAATCTGGACCTACAGATATAGAAAAAGCCACAGAGAACATTCACGCTGCAGAAGAAATCTGCCATTTCAAATATTCATACACAAGCACTGTATCAATGCAAATCAAGCAACCGTCAATTGTGTTCAATTTGGGTAGAATTATTTGTGAAATATTTAAAAAATGAACCATTTCGTAACATTTATCATGATCATGCGGTATAATACCAGGGTTCGTTATCATACATATAATTTATAGTCAGTGTAAAATGTAATAACAACCGGAATATAATTCTGTGACAAACGTTGGACGGCTTGGCAATATTGTCGATCAATATTGTCGTTCAGTATTCGGACTTGAAATGCAAGTCTCAACGTTTGAGATCGTATAAACATTCCGTTATGTAGCAGATAGCTTTTAAATAAAACAAACCTTGGGAACCCATTAAATAATGGTATCCCGATGATTGTCTTTGAAATATCCTGTATCAGATGCCTGTATTGCCTTGTGTCAACAGCTTGCACAACATAAAAGATGAGTTCTGTGTTTTGTAGACAACCTGTTTGCGTCTGCCAGAATCTCTGATCGCTGTTTTCACGGTGCAGTTGGATAGAGTTTCTCTAAGCTGCCTTTTCATTTTGTCCAGATCCCTCTGCCAGTCTTTTCCATACTCTTTTACACGTCTCCAAAGAGTTTTGTTAAACGTGTGGTACAACATATCGTCCGCACTGTTCCATTCTTTTATTTTCTTGCAGAGGTCGGGAGTCAAAGTGGCTCGAGTTGTGTTCTGGGGTCGCATGTTTCTAGCAATGTACATGACGTCATTCCAATCCCAGCGTAACAGTTTCTTCAGTAATAACAACGATTCGTCGAAGTATTCTGTGATAAGCATCAAATCAATTTCGTCTTCCAATGTTCTTATGAAGGCATCAAGAACAGTGACATTGTTGTGATAATTATGGTCCAGTCCGAGATCAAAGGTTTGCACATTACGTGTATAAAACATGAACGTCTTTCCGTATTTTGCCTTCGTTTTTTCCCAATAAAATTCTGGATCTCTAAAGTATTCTTGGAGAGTCTCCTCGACACTAATATTCTCTTTGATTCTTTTGACAACAGCCGGTATTCGGTAATACACAAAATCCGATTCAAAATGTGAGCATGTCTCTCGTAATATTGAGATATACTTGGTGCCTGGATTCATGAACGTTTCAAAAGCTGATCTATTGTAGCGTACA
>LD346719.1:74662-89716 GCA_001465055.1 Ptychodera flava | reverse complement strand
AGTACGCACACGCGACAAGAAACAGAAATCAAGAATGAAGACGTATGCAGATACACGAGAGAGGATTCGTAAGATTCCTGTCAAAGTAGGAGACTTCGTACTAGTCAAACGTGAAGGATACATACCAAAGAAGATATCTCCATACAAGACTGACCCCTACCAAGTTTCAACAACAAAAGGTAGTATGGTAACTGCAACAAGAGGAAACCATGAAGTGACTCGCAACTCATCTCATTTCAAAGTCCTCAACAGCAAACCAGATCAAACTGACCTGCATGATAGTCAGAGAGAGCTACCAAACGAATCACCAGCTTCTACTGACTTTGCTGATAAACCACCAGTCAGTTTGACCACTGACAAATGCGAGCAACAAGTTCAACGTTACCCAAACCGAGAACGTAGATCACCAGCTTATCTTAAGGACTACATTATATAGTCTAGGGAAGGCGGATGCTGAAGATCCACCTCGAGGGTGAATTGTGCTAGTAACCTCTCCCCTCTAGTTAGTTTTGAATGTTTAGTGTTACAATTGTTACTGTTATTTGTTAAGAACATTTATTTCAAGCTATGAACACTTTCATGAACAATCATTGAACATAAACAATCTAAGTGCATCAGAATATTAGAACAGACGGACCCGAGAGACACTTTGTTTATTCTCATTTGATAATCTCATGACATTTGAAACACGCTTTCAACATGTGTTCATTTCATCCAGGTGGAAAGGGATGTAATGTCCATGCATAAGCACAGCCTATGCACAGTGCTGATATCACCTTCTGTTAGGACGCCCTCTTGAGGCGACTTTGTGTATCTCATTAACATGCAGTTTTTGGGCAGTAATAAAGTTCCGTAGTTTCAACCACATCCATGCTTGCCTGCGACTCTACAGTCACCACGGAAATTTTAAAATTAGATATTCATATTACCTTATAGTTACCGATTTTCGATTGTCAAAACTACCGCCATCGCTGTGTTTTATCTCAACTGGTGTAAATGAAATTCCGATTTCCACAAAAGTAGGCCCGTAAAAACTTTGTTTGCTTCATGATATAAAAGTTTGGGAGTCTGAATATCTGAATCCGGGGTGTATTCTACCCTAAGAGCCATGAAGAAACGTTAACTGTCCAATATTGTCTGCTATTATCTCGATTGCAAAAGGTGACCAGTAAGCGTCACATTATCCAAACAGAGAACTCATTTACAGAATACACATTGTAGTCTGTGGGAAACCTTGCCACGCTTTAGCTAATAATCATCAGGGTTCTCCACAAGATGATCCCTGGGAATAGGCCACCCGACAGGGGTTTTTTTGTTTGATTGTTTTGAGCAATCTATTTATCTTTTAATAGCCATGCAAAACTATAAATTATCACAATAAAAGAATATTTAAATTATTCATTGTTATGTTAATGTATTGCCCGCCCTCTGTTTTCCCGAGCCATGGAGAACACTGAACTAAACATTCTTCCTTTGCAATCTACAACAAAGGCGAGAAAACCACTAGTTTTGTCATTGAATAACAAATTCTTTATTTTACTGTCTTGTGGAAAAGGGGATTATCCCCTTTTCCACAAGACATATGAATTATGAAATTATGATATGAATTAGTAAAAGTGAAGCCATGGGTTAAGCAGCATATAGAGCTGATTGTTTAATAGTGGTAAGGGTTGCTGAGAGGGTAGCTATCTAATTTGCTTTTCCTAATGCTGTCAGGCTACAGCAAACTACTGTGAATGTATTTCCACAATTAACTGAATTTCCTGAAATTTCTGAAAGGCAACGGAAAGTCCCCTTTCCATGAGGTATCATTGTAGCGATCTCCTCATCTGCAGGACTGCAGTTGGCAAAGTCTTGCAACGGCGGAAAAGCAATGCTATCAATACTTGACTTGACTTGAACATCGAAACCCATAATCGATTTTGAAGTAGGGGACTTTATTACTGTCCTCCACTTAAAACAGAAAAAGTGATTTGCATTCGACATAGCATGGCACATGTGTGTACGATTATTAAGAGTATCTCTAGCAAGATCACCACTTCTCAAATTTGCCTTCGAAATAGGATATTGCTGAACATGCCATGCGACTTAATCTAAAACTTTTAATCTTTTACCTTCATGTACTCAAACGTTCAGCCCAACGTTTATTCAATAAGCCGATATCCATATCATAGTCAATATAAATTACTGTTGTCACTTCGAATCCACGAGACGCTCATCAACCGTCAAGCTGACACACTTACATTCGTTTCTGTCGTAACACCCTCACACAGGAACGCACATGGTTCCCCAGCACCAAGTTTCCCCCCTCGCCATTGCAAATTAGCCGGTACTTGGAAGTCATAATCATTACTACCCGCATTGGTTGTTTTACCCACGAAGTAGTATCGAGTTCTCTTGGACTAAATATTATTGTAAAGCAACTAGTTCGGACAGATAACAAAACCACCAAATCACGTGGTGTGCTGTGCGTGACATGTCACAGATCACATTCCTTTCGTGCGTTTCTGTTCAGCTGTCGACGGCAGACAACCACCACAGTGAGTAGCGTGCTGAATTTCATAGAACCATTTAACGAAAACTATATCCTCTTGAACCTGGATTTCACATGCAGATTTATCTAAACAAAATGCTATCATAAATTCTGACTTTCTTTTTTTCTAATACTTTAAAGGAAAAGCTTTTAAATCATTACTTTCGTTTTGTCGACAGGCACAGCGTCGTTTATACCGATTACCAACGTAAAGGCTACTTTGTAGAATTCATAGGTGACTCGGAGTGTAGAGCTCTCTTTACACACTGGACTTCTGTGATATCGATCATCGTAAGGTTTCGTTTTCTCCTCGATCGACGATCTTGACTTTGAAATATCGGTACGTAGGCTTTATTTTTGTTGGCTAAATATTTGGACTTCTAACATCGGCCATGAATGGCCGGGTTAGGCTGCGTTCAAAAAATCGGTGAGGGGGCTTGAGGAATTCAGGGGATTCGAAAAGTTTGTGTTAAGTGGAGGGGGACTTGGAATTTTTGCACTGCGTCTAGGGGGACCTGGAATATCTTTGCTCCCCTTTACCTTTACAAATTGCAAGTCCACACCCATGTGATATCATTGTTATTTACTTTCTGTTTGTCATGGTGCCATGACCTAAGTCCACGTCAGCGTGGTGAATCACCATAAATAACACAGAGTTATCAAACTTCCGTATTCTTTATACGGATACATATTACCCCATATTTACCGATTTTTGATAGTCAAAATTACCGCCATCCTTGTGTTCTATCTCAACGGGTGTATATTAAATTCCCGATTTTAACAAAAGTAAGCCCGTAAAAACTTTGTATGCTCCATGATATTTTTAAAGTTTGGGAGTCTGAATATCTGAATCCCGAGGTGTATTCTACCCTTAGAGACATGAAGCAACTGTCCAATATTGTCTGCTATTATCTCGATTGCAAAAGGTGACCAGTAACCGTCACACTATCCCAACAGAGAACTCATTCACAAAATATACATTGTAGTCTTGCCTTGCTTTAGCTGATAATCATCAGGGTTATCCACAAGGTGATCCCTGGGAATAGGCCACCCGACAGTGGTTTCTTGTTTGCTTGTTTGGTGCAATCTATTCATGTTTTAATAGCCATTCAAAACCATACATTATCACAGTAAAAGAATATTTAAATTATTCATTGCTATGTAAATTGCCCACCCCCTGTTTTCCCGAGCTATGGAGAACACTGCATTAAACATTCTTCATTTACAATCTACAACAAAGGCGAGAAAATCACTAGTTTTGTCATTGAATAACAAATTCTTTATTTCACTGTCTTGTGGAAAAGGGGATATGAAATAGTAAAAGTGAAGCCATGGGTTAAGCAGCATATAGAGAGCTGATTGTATAACAGTGGTAAGGGTTGCTGAGAGGGTAGCTATCTAATTTGCCTTTCCTAATGCTGTCAGGCTACAGTAAACTACTGTGAATGCATTTCCACATTTAACTGCATTTCCTGAAATTTCTGAAAGGCAAAGGAAAGTCCCCTTTTCATGAGGTATCATTGTAGCGATCTCCTCATCTGCAGGACTGCAGTTGGCAAAGTCTTGCAACGGCGGAATAGCAATGCTATCAATACTTTACGTTGAACATCGGAACCCATAATCGATTTTGAAGTAGGTGACTAAATGACTGTCCTCCACTTAAAACAGAAAAAAGTGATTTTCATTCGCCATAGTGTGGCACATGATAATAATAATAATAATAATAATAATAATAATAATAATAATAATAATAATAATAATTATAATAATAACAATAATAATAATGATATTTTTATTGCTTGCTTGTAAATATAGGATTTACATCACATTTGTGGCAATAAAAGTGTGATACAAAAATAAGTTAAAATTTTCTTCAATAAAGATAAAGTAGTACAGTATAATAATAGTATCTAATAATAAATATAACTTGGTATTTCTTTGTTTATATAAAGTAAAAATATAATCTGCAAGTTGTTCATTAAAAGATAACTCTTGTTTTGTTAGTAGAGAAATAAGCTGATTTTCAGTATCGTCGTTTGGGAAATTGATTTTACTGAAAAAGTACTTTCTTTGGACTTTGTATTTCTGACAGACTAATAAAAAGTGTGTTTCATCTTCAATACTGTTGGTGTTACACTGATTGCAGTATCTTTCAGAAATTGGGGTTTTTGGAACAGTGCATCTCCCTTTTTCAATTGCTAGATCATGATTGCTAATGCGAAGTTTGGTGAGCAATTTTCTTTTCTCACCTTGTAACTGTGTCAAGTAGGGTTCTAATCTAAAACTACGTTTTATTTTGGCATACATTCTTAGTTTACTATTTTCATCAGTGATCAACTTTTTCCAAAAGACTTCATAATTGTTTGTTAAATATGTTTTCATTAAACCAGTTATAACTTTGTGGTGTTTAAGTGATGGGGCTTTGTCAAGGAGAAAGTCCATTCCATTTTCTTTAATTAAAGCACTTAAACAGTTAAACCAGGATCGTATGTGTACAATTATTAAGAGTATCTCTAGCAAGATCGCCACTTTTCAAATTTGCCTTCGAAACTAATCTAAAACTTTTAATCTTTTACCTACATGTACTCAAACGTTCAGCCCAACTTTTATTCAATAAGCCGACATCCCTATCATAGCCAATATAAAATACTGTTGTCACTTCGAATCCACGAGACGCTCATCAACCGTCAAGCTAACACACTTACATTCGTTTCTGTCGCAACACCCTCACACAGGAACGCACATGGTTCCCCAGCACCAAGTTTACCCACTTCGCCATTGCAAATTAGCCGGTACTTGGAAGTCACATGCCTGCGTCATTATCATTACTACCCGCATTGGTTGTTTTACCCACGAAGTTGTATCGAGTTAGTTCTCTTGGACTAAAGATAATTGCAAGGCAACTAGTTCGGACAGTTAACAATAAGACCAAATCACGTGGTGTGCTGTGCGTGACATGTCACAGATCACATTCCGTTCGTGCTTTTCTGTTCAGCTGTCGACGGCAGACAACCATACAGTGAGTAGCGTGCTGAATTTCATAGAACCATTTCAAGAGAACTATATCCTCTTGAACCTGAATTTCACATACAGATTTATCTAAACGAAATGCTGTCATAAATTCTGACTTTCTTTTATTCTAATATTTTAAGGGAAAAGCTTTTAAATCATTACTTTCGTTTTGTCGACAGGCACAGCGTCGTTTATACCGATTACCAACGGAAAGGCTACTTTGTAGAATTCATAGGTGATTCGGAGTGTAGAGCTCTCTTTACAAACTGGACTTCTGTGATATTGATCATCGTAAGGTTTTGTTTTCTCCTCGATCGACGATCTTTACTTTGAAAAATCGGTACGTACGCTTTATTTTGTTGACTAAATTTTTGGACTTCTAACATCGGCCATGACTGACCGGGTTAGGCTGCGTTCAAAAAATCGGTGAGGGGGCTTGAGGAATTCAAGGGGATTCGAAAAGTTTGTGTTAAGTGGAGGGGGACTTGGAATTTTTGCACTGTGTCTAGGGGGACCTGAAATATCTTCGCTCCCTTTACCTTTACAAATTACAAGTCCACACCCATGTGATATCATTGTTATTTACTTTCTGTTTGTCATGGTCCCATGACCTAAGTCCACGTCAGCGTGGTGAATCACCATAAATACCACAGACTTATCAAATTTCCGTATTCTTGTTATCAAACTTCCGTATAAAAACAGGAAATCTTGAGATTCTTTGCTCTCGGTAACTTCAATTTCAAAGTAGTTTAGTTCCGTATTTCTTGAATCGTCAGCTGAGAAAATCGGTCGAAAAATTCAAATAAAATTTGTCTAGCGTAAATTCCAATTTATTTGGCCATCGGCTTAGACCATAGCTAACTCTCAAAACGGAAGACATCAGTCTGGAATTGTAGACCAACCTTTGCTTAAAACCTTATATACATACATACATATATATATATATATATATATATATATATATATATATATATATATATATATATATATATATACATATATATATATATATATATATATATATATATATATATATGTGTGTGTCTGTGTGTGTGTGTGTGTCTGTGTGTCTGTGTCTGTGTGTGTACTCAAAGTAATTGTATAGTATTTAAACGTACGAACTTAGATGTCAGACTGCATACCTTATGTTGTATGTACACATTGTTTCTATTGTTTCTTTTAGCTTCCGATAATATTCTATGTAAAAATTTGAAACTGAGTATTTTACAAACACATGATCTCGGTGAGAGCTTACGCATTTTCCGTCAAGTCTAAAATTCAGTGTTTCTCACCATTGTCTTACGCTGTTCTATAGGGTCCTCAGCATGACCTTATATGTTTGAAATTGAGACAAAAGTCCCTCCAAACTCAACAATTTCATTTACTGGTCTAAGCTTCACTCACATTAAACATCATATAAAATCATAAACTATCCCCACTTGGTGTGTAAGTGTCTCACTTTCTCAGATATTGTAGGGCTTGTGATTCCTATGCTAATTTTCAACTGGGACACAGCTCATTGGCAACAAAACTAGTGACACAAAAAGACTCGTTAGGACTTTCAAAAAGTTCGACGGTCAATATGACGACATAGTGGCCAAATATGACACTTCGTTTACTCAAATGATTAGCTACAACATTCCCGGCTTTTACTTATTACAGTGATTCATAAATTGTATCATTTTGTACAATATTTAGACAATCATGGGACTAATCCTGACGGGTGTAGCATGCTAGCAGGGTACGCTTACCCGTTCCGGACACCTGGTACCACCACTAACTATCAGTGGTTCAGGATGGTCCTACGTATATTTGTAAATCACAATTGTCCTATGGATCTGGTTATATATTACCTTGAATGGAAATGATTATTGGACCAGTTTAATGTCATATTACCCTACGCTCACTCTTATGTAAAGAACAACAGCGATAAATACACGTACAACAATATCGGGCTAGTTGCAATTAGAATCTTTGTTTTCAAGGTAATCTCTCGAATTCGAAGTACTGTTGAATTCTATCGTATTTAAAGATTGTACAACTAGACATACATGTGTGTGAGCTGAGAATGCTCCTGTGTTTAAGTTTATACCACAGTTGTGTGTACACTGAAACTTTTCACCTGTTGATTTTCCACAAATTTACATTTTCGTTACGTATGTAATATGTAAAAACAACAAAAGAAATTGTAACGTGTCTCCCAGTATGCTAATACTCACTTTGTGTCTCGTTGTCATCTTCATCATCATCATCAGAATCAAATGATTATTATTATCATTATTATCCCAATTACAATACGCCCCATTTGTGCAACAATTAACGAGATAAAAGAGAAATCTTTACAGCTCGTTAAATACAACATGTTAAAAACTATTTGACACGAAACTGCAATAAATGTATTAGTGTATTACATATTGTGTATTTATTTTATTAGATTACGAAAAAAAAATCAAAAGTCAAAAAGTCTTCAATCTCATAGAAGTAACGGAAAGTAGTTGTATCTGGACTAGTGTGGTCCGTGAAATGTGTAAATAGTATATCATAAAGACACTGAGGATGTGCGCATCTGTGTTAGGTATTGATGTTTCCAGTCACAAAAGATGTGAAGTGATACATTTGAAATCACTAAATACTTGGAAGAAAATCTACATAGACTTTATTGATAAATAGATATAAGAAACGCAATGAGGAGCAAATCAACAGCATCTTAGCTCAAAAATAGATATAACACATCGAAAAACGCATGTCATGATTCAATAGTAGGAGAGAAGTCGAACTGTTGGTTACTGCATATTATTTTGATTTTGATTTTCTGATCAATTTATTTTAGGCACATAAAGTTATCTCCAATCGCAACCAACGAGCGGTATGGCCGCGGGGCGTTGAATTGCATCGTGCACATACTACTTATTTAGTATAAAAATGACAACTGTGATATTTACACAGCTTATGAACGTCTAATATGTCTAGTTATTATACACCCCTATATTATCTAAATAAAATGGCAGTACCTAGTTTCATAAAATTTCGTGCGGCCAACATTGCTATATTAAATTAAAATATCATTAAACATGTAAAGATAGTAGTCCATAATTGTGGCTGTCACGCAATGGCGGGTGACAGGTAAAAGTTTAGACTTACCATTGTTTACCTCAGTTGGCTTTTGTCTTATCACTTTAGTGAGCTTATGTGATATGTGGTACGCTTTGACAGAACCTGTCTCGTCCGGCTCATTGTATTTTCAGACGCAAGCTCCAAAGTGGGTGGAAAAAACACGATTGGAACTAATTTTGGATACTTGGATTTTCATATTTTGCAAATTTCTCAAAAGCATTAGGTGCATTATAGCTGAATGTTGCTATATCGCAAATTATAAAAACAAGTGTGGAATATGGACAGAAAGCAGATGAGATAACATTTGTAGATTAAATCGATATTACTTCACCATCCAATATTCCAAATTAGTTCCAATCGCGTTAAAGTCTTTTGGAAATCAACATGAATGCATGTATTACGCATGACGCAAGGAAATAACTTCCTACACTTAGTTGTATTCTTCATTTTCTTATTGATTATCTATCTACAGCACCATTCAAATGTCAAAAAATAATCAATGGTATATTTTGCTAGATTAGTGATCGCCACATTTCTTCTTTACAGGCATTCGGCAGGCATTAAGCATTTGGATATCTATCGTTGCCCAGTAACCTGTAAAAACATAACTTACGCAAAGCTTCCTCAGGTTAGTTGTATGCACACTCTGCTGCATAAACCCCCTCCATCCGTTATCTATGAAGAAATAAAAAGAGTTTCCTTATCTATACCAACAAAAATTTCCAAAAGAGGTATGATGTCATAATTCAGAGAACTGAACCTCAGAGAACCAATTTTATATGAAGCTGCCGACAGATGGATATACTAGTTTCCTAGGTCACTGAAGATTAACATCTCAAACACTGTGTCAGGTTAGTTATCAAACAATCATTACTTGGCCCTGGGTACAACAGGAAAGCCGTCTGATGTGCTCCGAGTACCCCGACTGTTCTGTTAAAATGAACACTAATGATATATATGGTGACATCTTACGAT
Source organism: Ptychodera flava (assembly GCA_001465055.1). Lineage (NCBI taxonomy): Eukaryota > Metazoa > Hemichordata > Enteropneusta > Ptychoderidae > Ptychodera > Ptychodera flava. The sequence continues at coordinate 80,082 of LD346719.1, read as the reverse complement.
CATCTTTGCATTTATCAAGAGCTAGGCTGTTAACTATGGCACTCACGGCTCGCATTTATTTGCTACACGCTAGCCCAAAGGAGCACAATGTAGGGATTTATTGTCAGTAGAGCCCTGCTCCGTTCATAAAAATGACCTGACATTGTTAGGCCAGGCGGGTTGTTTTATTGACGGATTACATCAGATTGCTTACACGAGAATGACTTACAATGGGCGTAACCTATGAACAGAAATCGATAATCCTATAGCTAATTAAATATGCACCATTGTATTTCTGTCAACCTATGGTAGAAGTGGTAGAGGTCAAGCATTGTTATGTTGTTGTTACGAGGCGACATCCAGTCTACTGGAAACTACCGACAAGCTAAAAGGCAAAAAAAACCCCATTTCACAATCATTATGATAAATTGTCAAAACAAAAAGATATGTTTTTACCAGTCATTAAAAAAGTTTTGTGATTTTTCACTTCACTGAAAAAATAGCTAATTATTAATGAAACAGCTGACGTATTGAAACCGTAATTAGGCGGGGTCGTCAACAAATATCTGATAATTCTTGACATGCAAATTTTTCAACTAACATTGTTTGAAAAATGAGATATGCTCAAAGGGAAAGATATTCTTTCGTTCCCATCGTTTCAAACTGTGTGTCTTGGAGTTGGGGTTATGACGTCAAAAAAGTTAACATTTTAGAAATGTACCTTTTCTTTTTACATCACATACTTGCCTTTATGAGTAATTTGTAATATTGCAACATTCATTTATCTGGCACCTAACTTTTGAGAAATTTTAAAGATATAAAAATCCAATTATCCCAAATTAGTTTCAATCGTGTTGGTTATATTTCTTATGATTTGAAGTTCAAATTTTCACATTGTTGTTGTAGCAAACGTTGTTGCATGTGATGTGAAATTTTAGACGCACTCTTTTATACCACGGATTTAATTTTAAAATGTGTGTACACAAAATACACATTCATATTTCCAGTGACATTTCCAATTCTGATGATATGCAAGCGACTTGAGATTACCGGAATGTAGATCCGAAGTACCAAGTGTTTAAGAATAGACGAAGAACATCTACCGGGATACTTTGTTGTCCACAATGGCCAATAACTATCACTATGATTTTTCCAGGAATAATCGATTAAATTTTTGCTTTTGTCCAATAGTCTGCTATTTTATCTAAGTTTGAAAAGTATAAAACTTTTTTAATTGAGTAATTCAAAAAGTATCCCAATCATTTTTTTCACGTAGAAATTGAACGTTTACACATTGCATTCGAATTCCCGACAACCCTATGCAGACGGCATGAGATGATGTTTTCAGTATCCACTCATTTGTTTCTTTAGTTTTCTCCAAGTCATACCTTTACGGGGTTGGGAGTTTATGTTATAGGGCAACAAGTATTTTACCCACAACATGAGCATGTCACTATTTAGGACCGATCGATTAATTGGGGTTATTTCAAATAAGTTTAGTTGCATATACTAGAATGACTCATGTTTTGTAATGTCGGTGAAAGGAAATCGGTTAATCTATAGCCAGTAGAGGGTGCGCCATTGTACTGCGTATTGCTTTAATTGCGTCATTATCAGATTGTGGTGCGATTGGCTAAGCAGTTTCTATTGTTTTCCGACTCGGCTAGAAACTGACGCACAACAATCGCCATAAATTTCAAACCTGAAAGGGAGGCTTATCTTTTCCTCATACACTGAGCTCTCAAAATTAATTGAGATTTCTGTGACAAACAGCGGTGTCTTGAGAACGCCTTACGTGTTATAAACGACAGCGGGTAAAATGTAAGACTTCATTTATATGTTTTCGATAATGAATGTCCACATGAATTTATCCTGTATGTCTGTATGTAAGGACTTGAACAAAACAATTTTCTTCGCTTCCCGTTTCATAAGTCTTGATATAATATGAGGAAATAATGAAGCTTACCACTTTGGTTTTGTCAACAAGACTGGTGTGGCAGAGTGTAAGGAATACCACTAGCAAAACTAATTTGTTTGACTGAGTTTTGTGATGTCTCATGTACTGAGTTTCTATCTGAAAGTTGCCTGTTCACTCTTGTGTTGAGTCTGCTGGGAAGGCCACATTAAACGTAAACAAATCATAGGTACGTATGTTAGATTTCTGTTTGTCAGATGTAACCACATCGACTAGATGTTACAGACATGGGTCATGGCCGGTACTAAGCAAGGCGGTAATTTATCTTTGCCTAGCAACGCGAGAACAAATGCCGTCCGCAACGGTTTGACAAGGTTTCCTGCCTAATAAATTTCGGTAAACATTACATTTGACACTTCTCAAACAGAGAATAACATTTGTTAGGGAGCGTTCAGTTATTCAGTCCAGCCGGGGGTGGGCCAGCAAAATCCAGGGGGGGTCACCTTAAATTTGAAAATTTCAAGGGGGGTCATGTATTTTTTAAACAGCTCAGAGGGGGGGTCACTTAATTTTCATAAGTATCCGTCCCGTCAAAAAGCAGTTTCAGTGTTCAGAAATATCCTGAGAATAAAAATGATTCGCTGCATGATTTCATTCTCTGAAGTCATTTAACTGTAAATCTGAACGAAAGTATAATTATCTGTCACATGAACATCTTGACTTGGCAACTCTGAGGCTTGTCTTCTTGTAAATCGAGCTCACTAAGGGCAATGAACAACAATTCCTATTACTTACATATTTGAGATATAGCAAAGTTTTGTCAGGGAAATTATTTAACAGTTACCTGTAGACTACAAGTACCATGAAAAGTGAAATTATACTTTTAGGTGAAATTCCAATATCATAATTGTTGTCAACATCTGAACTTTCAAATACCCTATTTGAATCAAATACATTTGTATCAATTATCAAACACCTATAAAAGTACAAATTACTGTAGTTTAGCATTGTAAAAAATTATTCATAGTTTCCTCATAGACTCCCATGTACAGTTGATGAACATTTTCAGTGAAATTCCAAATCAGATTTTTTGTACACATAATATGCACCTTTAACCATCATATTCTAATCAAGTACAATTATGATAATTATTCAACGTCTGTATATGCACAAATATAGCAAGTTTTCCATCGGAAAAATATTATGCACAATTATAGTCGATGAACATTTTTGATGAAATTCTAAAGTCAATTTTTTGCACATACTAGTTGTAACAACCTTATTCAAATTAAGTACATTTATGTCAATTATCAAATATCCATAAATGCATAGATATAGTTTTGTATTGAAAAAGTAATACATAGTTTTCACATAGGCTACCATGTATAGTGAATCAACATTATCAACAGCTGATTATCAATTATATCCAAATATCAAAATTTTGTACACACACGCTTGTGCTAAATATTACGATCCACCTGTAATTTCTGTCCAATGCCTTTGAGGTGTAATTTCAAAAATATAGCAAGTCAGAAGGGGAAATTTGAACATTAACATCTTGTGAGTTTGTAAGGAGGGTCATTTGAAAAAATTCTATCGCCCCCCTCCGACTCTCGAGGTGTTTGTGTGTGCAGCTTTACTCGAGCAATGTTGGGGGGGGGCATGAAATTTTTGTCATCTTAAAAGGGGGGGGGGTCATCAATTTTGTGGTGCAATGGGTAGGGGGGTTCACTTATTTTGACTGATGAGCAGGAAGAATTTGCCGGCCCATCCCGGCCATAATAACTGAACGCTCCCTTAGAAACAAGTCACTGTTATAGTTTGCCTTCGGTGTGACATCAAACCAAAGTCATTTCCTGCGGCTCGATTTTCCTAATTCCTTTCAAATATGTATATCGATCGAAGGCTACGTTAAGTCAGTGTTGCAGTCTCTGGGGGTTTTGTCAACAGATCAGTGGTTTTCAGAGGGGTGTTTTCTATATACGACAACCCAAGAGACAAGAGTGGCGCCCAGTATCACACATAATATGATTCCGATACTCGCTCGAATAATTGATTGATTTAGCAGTGTTTTCTCTCGACTGCGTAATCGCCCATTTTGGGCCATTGTCTGCCCTGAAATATTTACTGACAGTGCGAAAATCGCGCTCGAGACACAGCATGTGACCAAGGCGCATAGTGTAGTGACCTGTAAATTTGCTGTTGTTTCTAGCAATTACACTCCCTCGGAAAAGACAAAATATCGCAATTTTATGCTCATGTTTTGATAGCGCGGTAAAGTCTGAAAGCAGCATTTGAAACACTGTATCAATAACGAACTTATGGAAAATCCCAGCTTTGGCATTGTGTAGCCACGCTCTCGATCGCAATGAAACGCAATCGTTTGATCACCACATAGTTTCATGGATTTAAACCCAAACATTCGGACCATATCGTGTCTAAGGGAACAAATATGTCACATTATGAGTTGGGATAACCTGTGGGTGACAAATCTACAAAAGAGGGAGAGCAGCCGAGCACATGACAAGCTGACAAATATCATGGTGTCGATGATAATAAGGGTGTGTTGCATGCGACACAGACGGCGATCATAATGATATCAGGGAAGCGTTTCCTAGAAAGGCTAAAATCAACATCAACAGGGCCCCAGAAAATGTAAAGTCTGCGACATAATTTTGATGAATAGACACAAAAGTGGATAATTAAAACATGCGCACGGTAAACGCAACTAATGTGCTTGGCCTCAACCCCCCTTCCCCCTTCTCTAAATGAAAGTGGAAGTGCGAAAATCCAACCAAGCCTCATTCTGTATCAGCATACCTACAATCGGTATTACGTCGCTATGACATCATGAATAAGCTGCAACCACCCAATACCCCCTCTAAAATCAACCTTTGTTTAGCGCCAAATCGACACTGACGCAAGCAATAGAATGAATGAATTGAAACAGTGTATCCAAAATGATTGTTACGTTATTTTACACGTGAACTGAACCCTTTGTAGGTCAAAAGAATGTGAGTTTGTAGCGCTGGTGCCGCACTGGCGTGGCACACCACAGAGAAACATATAGACAGAGTGGCAACACTTGCATGCCGTTTGTTCCATGGTCGTCTCGGTAGACTATTGGCTTTTCATATTAAAATGAGCTTCAAAGGTGTTAAACTCTTTGGAGGCTTTGTTTGTGGTTGATAATTACACGAGATTATGCCAAAAATACGACGGGATTGCATCGTACTGCCAGTCGCGTAGCAACCATAGTTACTTTGTGAGCTCTCAGGCCAGAAACACTGCTTCACGCCAATCAAAACATAACACGCCAGCAGTTTCATAAACATGTCCTTCCTTGACGCACGTGTAAAATACGGTATGACTGACCGTAAACCATTGAGTAAAACCAGACAGTATCGATAAAAGACTTCCAAATTTGGTTCAAATACACTCATTATATATTCATAAAAATATGAGAGGAATTTTTAAAACGGTAAAACTCATTTTCCTGAAGCTCAAAACACTCCCGTTTTCGCCA
>LD346719.1:45559-67200 GCA_001465055.1 Ptychodera flava | reverse complement strand
ACGATAGTTGACATCAAATGCAACAAGCAGTGTCAGCGTTTCAAGCTCTCGCTGGATCGGGCAACACACTCTGCAAAACAGTTGATCACAGTTGCAAAACATCCAAAGTCTGCATTATTTCAAAGCTGCTTGTTTACTGGCACAATAACACCCACACTATCCTTCATTCAAAAGGAGCGCCTGTAACCTCACTGTACCATAGATTTTCTCGAGGGTCCATGACGGCTTACCCTAATCGAAGAAACGGGACGGAACGGAACGGAACGGAAGGCCATATAAAGTGAAATTTTTTTTCTATTTTTTTTTTTGCGATGCATGTGTGACAGTATGGCGTACATTCAAGTTTGCTTGCGTATTGATTGCTTTCTTAGGTCACGTTACAAGCACGGACACTCCATTTTATGAAAAGACCGTGTGGGATCTAAGTCGAGGGCTAGCAAACACGAGAATACCCTCCGGGCTATCCATTGACTTCCTCATATGTGACGCAGTAAAAAACAAGCAAAAACATGGATCATTTCAACCATTATCTTTGTGCACAAAATATATACATATTTTAACCGTGGCTCTTACTTGGAAACCATTGGGATAAAATAAAGTTCATCCAAGTTTAGTGCCTGAAACCAATTTACCTATCAAATAATGGTCACTTTGACGTTGACGTAATGTAAATATACTCAAACCTGTAATCACATCCTGCCTAGCAACAAATAGAACAAGCTCAAAGTCTCGTCAAACCAGTCTGAGACGAGCACAGCTGGCGATGTCTCCGTATGTACGGTCTGCTCGCTTAGACTGAGCACATAAGGGAGGACTCTATCAACACAGGAGAGCCTGAGTGAACAAAAAATCACTGCAGTTGAGCTTACTTCTTGGATCAACCCTCGAGTCATTTTCTAACGACACTCCTCTATAAAACGAGCATCTAATTTGAAAACAAATCCTTCTTACAAAATCATAGCTCGTTATGTAATTTTGACCGATGTGAAGGAGTAAGCATTCCGTCGATATCCGGAACAACAACAGAAAAGTCCGGTGAGTTAATTCAAACACACTTTGCCCACATCGCTGAAACCGTTAAAAGGTTTCACGATAGCGGTTTTAACAACGAGACTCTGATTTTTTTTTATTGCTTAATTTGTCTCCATTTACGCCACAACTTATCGTATAAAACCAAGATGCAATCTGCCATCGAATTGGTACTACAATCAACCAAACTAAAAAGATTGCTGAGCGATACAAAAGGCATCATTTGGCTAAGAAAATCAAAAACTGAGAAAGCTGCCATATATATAAGTAATCAAAGTCGGCAGCATGAATTATATAAACCAATACTCTCCTCAGACCAAACCGATTTCAAAGGCAGTTTACAACAAATATCGTTAACGAAACCATGAACTCTGGGAATGGCTAAACACAGAGAAATAAGATTTATTTCTCGAAACAGCCCTTCACAACATGCTTTTCAAACACCGGAAAGCAGGCACCAATATCGACCCTAAATCTATTAAAAAGTCCATGAAAATTGACACAAAACCAAAAGTTCGGATAATCGATTTAAATGCCTAAAACAAACTAATCGTTGTCAGATTAGTACAACATTTACTGTTAACATAACGAGCACTAGCAAAGCTCAAAATATGCCCTAAAACAAATATCCGTATAAGCGTCCAGAAACTTCGGTCGATGCTGAGTCATGTTAATTATAATATGACACCACACATCGGATCGCTCACTATACAGTCAGTCAATAGTGGCTAACTCTCTCAATAACGAATCTGGCTTCTCCTCTTCGAGGACGAAGATGACTAAATCACACAACCAAGCGGAGGGGATACAAAACAAGAGAGCGACTGATGAAGGAACCCCATTTTAATTTCTGCAATACCGTTAAGACGAATCACTCAATCAACAAACTGGTTTACCAGGGACAAAGATCACATGACTTGGGTAAAAGCACTATCTATTTTCCGGTGTCTTGCCATGTATTCCACACAAAATAAATGCAATGATCCTTTTATTCACCATATCGTAATATTCAACAAACTTGGTAGAGCCGATGTGTGGAGTTGCCCTCATTTTCCTTTATAAAGCAAAGTATACGCAAGCAAACTTGAATGTGCGCTATACTGTCACACACGCATCGCAAAAAAAAAGAAACCAAGCGACCTAGCGGCCGATATAGCTCCTCTGTGTTTATGTAGAGAATAACTATTTTTGACACATGTTGATGAAGAAGTTGGAAATCTTTGATAGCTCAATGCAATGGCCAGAAAAAGTGGCTAAAATAGCTGCAAAAATACACAATTGAAGATTTTATCAGACTTTGAATATATCACATCGGATCATCCCTAAAGAACATGTCAACCAAAGCTATCTGATGTGTAGTTTTTTTAAGAATAAAATTTCTGAACAAAAATGGCAACAATTGCCCCAAAAATAAAAATTGCAGATTTCATCATAATTTCAAAAAATCAAATTTAGTTCATCTATAGAAACCTGTATACCAAATTCAAAGCTGTTAGACCAGTACTTTTTGAGAAACACATTTTTTGACCAAAAATGGAAAAAATTGCCCCAAAAATTCAAAATTGCAAATTTCATCATAATGTCAATAAATATCATTTAGTTCATCTATAGAAACCTATATACCAAATTTCAAAGCTATCAGACGAGTTGTTTTGGAAATACACATTTTTTGACCAAAAATGGCAAAAACTGCCTCAAAAATACAAAATTACAAATTTCATCAGATATTCAATATATATTACTTAGTTCATCTATAGAAACCTGTATACCAAATTTCAAAACTATCAGACCAGTTTATTTTGAGAAATACATTTTCTTGACCAAAAATGACCAAAATTGCCTTAAAAATGTAAATTTGCATATTTCTGCACAATTTAAAGAATCTGAAAAAGATCATCCCTAGGGACATATGTACCAAATATCAAAGCTACCTTACAGGTAGTTTTGAAGAAGAAGAGTTTTAAAGATTTTTTTACCACAAATGACAAAAATTGCCTTAAACATACAAATATGCAAATTTCACCACGATTTGAACAAATCTGACTGAAGTCGTCCTAGGTAAACTGCACATCACATTTCAAAGCAATCGGACAAGCGGTTTCAGAGAAGAAGATTTTTTTACCAAATACACCAAAAAATGCCCCAAAAATACAAATATGCAAATTTCACCACGATTTGAACAAACTTAAGTAAGGTTACCCCACGAGAACTGCATATAAAATTTCAAAGCAATTGGACTTGCGGTTTCAGAGGTGAAGGCAATTGTTGACGGACGACGGACGACGGCGGACGACGACGACGACGGACGACGACGGAAAATCAACCTATTTGATAAGCTCCGCGTCGCTGAAAGCGGAGCTAAAAAAGAAACAAATTTTCATTTTGTATGGCCTTCCGTTCCGTTCCGTTCCGTTTCTTCGATTAGGATAAGCCGTCTAGGCCTGAACCAAGACTCACACTGAATGTTGCGATGGTCGGCGCATCGGTACAAAATAAGACAAATCTATTTTCAGTATACGAAAAAAGCCACGACTATTGTTCTTATGTTAACTTACGAAAAAAATGTTATTTTTTCTCGTGATTTGAACTCTTGACCCATTTTCTGTGTCTGCAGCAGGTCGCAAGTTAGTGTTCGCGTTGCATGTGAATAAAATGCAATGTTAATGAACGTAATGTTATCGTAAGGTACAGTCTGTTGTCAACGTATTTTAAATCCAAACTTGCGATCTTTCATACGTTCGATCTTTCATACGTCCGTTTTCTGCATTTTGGGTTTAAAGTGACGAAAATACTCAATCAAGACAACAAAGACACACAAGCTGATATAATATATTATCACATGAACTGGCCCGAATTCCCACCTGTGTGACGTAGAACAGGACGGATAAGAAATCCGAATTACCCATGTTGTACGTCATCAACCGGAACATTTTTCTTGCATGGTACCGTTCATACATGCGGGTCGCGACATGAACATAGACCGATTTGTCGTGATCGATGCCGTGCTCTCGTGACACTTTTGCAAAATAGTCAGGTGGCTTAGCAACAAAAAACAGCAAGATCGTTACACGAATGACAAAAGTGCCAAATTTGCTACAGAGGTTCACAAATGTGTGTAGATCAAAAGTAGCTATTGCTCCAAAAATTTGGACCACCGGAAAGGCTCGATGACGTCATAAATTCAAAATGGCCGCCATTATATTGCTTAAAAATGGTAAAATACAGTTTATTCAGCCAGTTTTCACTATTCTTGTAAATAAACTGACTCAAACATTCTCAATTATAAATAAAACATTCAATTGACGCAACTTAATTATTATTATGACGTCATAAGGCCAAAATGGTCGACCAAATTCAAAATGTCCGCCGTAATATTGTCTAAAAATGTTAAAACACAGTTAATGAAGCCTGTTTTCAGCATTTTATCACCTGAACTGAAATTAACACCCCAAATTACAGACAAAACAGATAATTGATGCAAATTGATTATTAAGATAACGTCATAAAACCAAAATGGCAACCGAAAGTTACAAAATGGACGATTATGAAGTTTACTATGCTTGGTACAATAGCCCATTTACGTGACAAAATGATAGCATAAAAGTAATGTACAATTTGTATTAATATTCCATAAACTTAAAATAAAAGATAACTGTATCAAAGCTTAGCCAATAAGTTCAACACAAGTAACAAACTCTTATGAGATTATTGATTATTAAATATGGTTTGTGTTTGAAAAATCGAATCGATATAAAGGAAATGAAGGCAACTTCACACACTGGTTCTACCTTTGCTCGTGATACGGTATAGTAAGTAGATTAATGTGGTTTGGTGATAAGGGAAAATGGTGAGAAACCAGTGAATCGATAGTGCTTTGACCCTCGTAATGTGACCTTGGTCCCGGAAATAAGGTTTTATGTTGGTTATTCCTCCTAGTGGCGTTTCGGGCCAAAGTGGGGTCCCTTCTTCAGTCACTTGAATGGTTTTGTATTCCCACATGCTCAGTTTAATGGTAGCCATTGTTCATCAAAGAGAGATGCTAAAATCTTTATGTTTTGGTCAGATTTTTGCGTGAATTGTTGCTCAGACCGTTCATTTGTACTCTCCAAGTGTTTGAATTTTGCTTGAAGGAGGATATATTGTATGTTTTTCTTCCTTTTGTACGTTATTATAGATTTTCTGGAAAACCATGACCAGCGTTTAATCGCCCTTCATAATTTTCCAGAATCTTATCACATTGTTTGATTAGGCTGGTTTTGATGAGGTTGTGCTGACAAGTACTTTGTTACATCATTACTCTTACTTGTGTTAATGAAGGATGGCTGACGTTTTGTTACATTCTTTTTTATACAAGCTATGTCTTTCTTTTTGTAATCTCTTTGTTGAAGATTTTGCTTTGAGAAATTGACCTTTTTATGAAGTCCATATTGTTGTTGCATGTACATATCTGAGTAATTCACCTTCAGTGAAGCATTTGAAAGTCAAAGGCAGATAAATATCGTCAGATGGTTTTGTGTGGGTTTTAAAATCGAGCCATCTCTCCCGATTGTGTCAAGGTATGAGATTTTGTTGATAGAATGTTCAATTATGAATTCCCAAGTTGAACGTACAGTACAGGGTGTTGCACTCCTCGACAAATGTTCTGAATGTTAGAAGTTGATGTTCGATTCCTGTGTAAACCATGAACATGTCACCTTTTAAATTTCCCAAAGAATATTTGACCGGATTTGGGATTTAATATAACTTTCTCCGTTTCATGGTATGTGATATCAGCTATTTCTGGTGAGCCCATACTGCATCCATAGGTTCGTTTGTATTTTTCTCAGTTGAATTAAAATATATTGATGGTGGGTTTTTTGTATCATATCAGTTGGCAGGTACTGTTTCAGAGTCCAACGCTACGGTCGCTGCATTTATGGCTTCATTTTTGGCATGTTTTTCTACATTGATATCACGACTAATGTTACAAAAATAGAGTTTGCTTGTTTTTTTAATTGGTTCTAACTAGAGAATAAAGTTTTTTTGTGTCCCTGGCATATATATGTCGTTTTGGACGATTGGTTTTATGACAAGGTCTAGAAATTCCGACATTTGTTTTATTGGGCTCGAGCAGCCATTTCTATTGAGACGTTGGGTGATGATTGTTTCTTCTTCTTTGGTTTTATGTATTTTTGGCAGGAAATACCATCGTGGTGTACAAATTATTCTACTTTGGGTATGGGGAAACTGTAAATCACCTCGTCAATTATCTTCTTGTCGCAGATAAATAATTTCGTATGCAATATTCACTGTATAGTCAATGTCGCCAAGTGAACATTTTGCAGCTGTCCTTTAATGTCATTTATCTTATTCACAATTGCTGTGCCTCATCCTTTATTGATGGGTTTCATTGAGATTTGTTTGTTTGTAGACAGATTGTTCAGGACAGTCTTTTCTGCCAGAGTCATGTTCTTTCTGATGTGGGTTGTGAATAGAATTTCCTCTATCGATCTAAGTTGCTTCGAGACAGTTTTGCAATTTTTGGGTTTTCCGCGGTAAGTAGTGTCGAACATGGACTTATCTTAGAACAGATGTCTGATTGATTGATTGATTGTTTCTCATGAAGAACAGATCACATATCACCAGTACTTTGCAGTCTTCATTGGTTGCCAGTTCAGTACAGACTTGACTACAAAATTCTCCTGCTAACATACAAAGCTCTTAACGGTCTGACCCCAGTCTACATTCAGGATCTGATCAAGCCATATAAACCCCGTCGTTCACTACGCTCCAACTCTAAGAACCTGCTGTGTGTACCCAAATACAGACTCAAAACGTATGGTGGACGTGCTTTCTCCATCACAGCACCACAACTCTGGAATGCTCTACCTTCTGACATTCAACAGGCCCAAAGTGTTAACATTTTTAAACAAAAACTCAAGACTCATTTATTTGCCAAAGCGCATGAACACTGATGTTAAAAACTCAGCGCCTTTGAAAATAACATGGTTATTGATCCTGGCGCTTTATAAATGTTTTTGATTGATTGATTGATTGATTGATTGATGATATCGTACAATCTCATGAAGCGAATAAATTTGTTGATATCTCATACGACAATTTTTCTGTAGAGGCACTCCGGAGTGGGAATAAATTTCAAGCCTTACTTAATGCTTTGAGTAAGGTTTGATTTGCAAGATTGTTGATGAATCTGAGAATCTTTCTGAGTTCTTATCTTTGTCTAACCTTCCATTTCTGCTTATGTTCTTCCTAGTGTTTTTTTTATGTTTTTATGTTTTGGGTTTCCAAACAGCAAAACTCGTCTGGTCACGTTTTTGCAGTTTCCTTCATCTTTGAATTCCTAACCAGTCTGGTAAGTGAACAACGAAAGGCAAAGACGCTTTTCATAAAATTCACGAAAGCTGCAAAAAAGTAAGCTAAGCTAGATTCAAAAAGCAAAAAAAAGTCTTCTCTTTGTTAATAAAACCCTGACCAAACGGTCTTTTTCAGGCCGGCACATCCTCCAAAAAGAGAACTACTGTAGCACAAAACTATGTCACCACACACCGAGACATAAAAATCTAAGAAAATTCAAATGAAAAAGGCTTCTGAAACAAAGGAAGCAAAAGACCAAAATCACAAACATAACATCTTTTTTCAGGGACCAAGGTCACATGACCAGGGTCAAGGCATGATTTATTCACCGGTTTCTCGCCATGTTTTTCTTTATCATGAAATCACACTACTATTGATCTACTCACTATATAGTAACACTTTCAAAGGTAGAACCGATGGGTAAAGATGCCTTTATTTCCTTTATATTGGTTCAGTTTTTCAGACAGAGGTCATTGTTAAAAATAAACAATTTCATAACAGTTTGTAATTTGTGTTGAGCTTATTGGCTAAGTTTTAGTACATTTATGATTTATTTTGAGTTTATGGATTATCAAGACAAATTGTACATTACCTTTAAACTATTATTTTGTCACGTAAATTGGCTATTGTACTAAGCACAGTGAACTTCATAATAGGTCATTTTTTAATTTTCGGTCGCCATTTTGGTTTATGACGTCATCACAATGATGAATTTGTATCAATTATATGTTTTGTCTGCAATTTTGGGTGTTAATTTCAGTACAGGTGATAAAATGCTGGAAACACGCTTAATTAATAGTATTTGAACATTATTAGACGATAATATGGGGGATATTTTGAATTCGGTCAGCAATTTTGGCTTTATGATGTCATCATAATAATTGATTTGCATCAATTTTATGTTGTATTTGTAATTTGGGATGTTTGTGTCGGTTTATTCAAAAAATATTGAAAACTGCCTGAATTAGACGTATTTTACCATGTTTAAGCGTTATAATGGCGGCCATTTTGAATTTATGACGTCATCGAGCCTTTCCGGTGGCCCAAATTTTTGGAGCAATAGCTAACATTGATTTACACATATATGCGAACATCTGTAGCAAATTTGGCACTTTTGTCATCCGTGTAACGATATTTGTGTTAAGCCACCTGACTAAAAAAGGTGACCGGATAAATCCACACATGGAAACATAGAAGGCATGTCCAGCGAAATTTCGAGTCGCTAAAACTATAGCTGTTCCCGAGAATCGAATGGGGATACCGCCGATCCAGTCGAGTCGCCTCGTAAGGCTCAATGGTGGACGTCGTACCTGGCGATCCCGGTTGACGAGAAACCTAAAATCTTCACCTCAACGGAAGTTCAACTGAATAAATGAGTACAGTATAATCTCATGAATCTTCGGGAAAGCGACATACAGGCACAAGCATAAAGTCATTCGACTAACAACGATAAATTCCCTTCATCATACAAAAACATTCCGTAAATTCTTGCTCGGAATCAAACCTGCAGCGCGGCGTAAGGCTGTAGCGCTAGGCTAAGCGAAGACATCAACTGTTGAGCTGTATATGCATGGCAGCGCTGTGGAATTCGATGTACTTCGAAAGTTGACTCAGACAACACTCAAAACAGAGTTTCCGTCAAGTAAAATTAGGATGTATCTACGGGCGAGATATATGTCACTGCAAACATCAAAGTCCTTAAGACGAAAACATTGACGACCGAGATCGGGATTAACGAGTTGACACCGGCATGGTAGAGACCGGTGACGGCAGCGTTGTGGGCATAAAGTACATGCAATGAGGTACACTCTGTGTGTCATCGAACGGAATCTTTCGCGCACGCCACGGTCGTAAACTTGTGTGATATTTTGAAAAGCCACGGAATCTCTGAGAATGAGAATTACTGTTTCGATCTTATCGTTGCATTTACTTCATAAATCTAGTATTTGTAAATATTCTGAATAACTCTGAATACTATGGCTATCCGTCGCTAGCACGATGAAAGTTATGTCCACCGTATCGATGGCCGACTTGCCTTGGCATCGGTACAGCGCGAGACAATGATTGACAGGTTCACGTGACAGAATCCGTATGTCTGTTTGGTGGAGATACCATTTGATGTAGCAAATTTCAGCTTGATCGGATTTATGAATGAAAGTATCTCCTGGGTGACGGACCGCTTTACTCTTTAAATGAAAGTAATCCGCGTAAGTAAAACACAAATCGCGACGAAATTCATGCAATTTGTTACGATAATTTTGATCCATTCACGTCAAAAGAAAAATAAGAAGACTGTTCATGTGATAAATATATAATCCCATGGTATTTTTCTCTGTTTGACGTCATCGTATACTCGTGTTTTTCGCGGAACTGCACAACTTCTCGCCTTCGGCTCGAAGTTGTACGGCTCCGCGAAAAACACTCGTATACGATGACGTCAAACAGAGAAAAATACCATGGGATTATATATAAATAGCAATAACCCCTTCGCAGTCGGGTATACACTTGATTTTGGTACAATGCGCTCCATATAGCACTCGCCTATCGGCTCGTGCTATATGTCGCGCATTGTATCAAAATCTCGTGTATACCCTCCTGCGGCGGGTGTTACTGCTTAATCATTCTACATCCTGCAAGCAATTTTTTTTACATTTGCTCGACAACGCCGGATAAATGATCACAAAAAATGATGAAAACAGACTGAATTGCGTTCATTAGCTCACTTGTATTAACAGATACAAAGCCTATTGTAAGAGTTGAAAAGGTAAAGATGAAAAAATAGAACATATCAGTACAAAATTGTTTCGCATGGCATTTGAAACGCGTGAATGTTAACTCTACTTGTCAATCATGATGATGTAAATCAAAGAAAGACTATTGAAGGCAATGGTGCTTCTCGACAATAAAACACGAATTTCAGTAGCTTCGTATTGCGCATGTCTTTGGAGAAGTTGAAAATACATTCTTCATGCTCTACAATGATTGCATCCAAGGAACGGCGTCGCAATTAATCGAAAGTGTTGATGTCACTCAATATTAATTACATTTTCCACTTCGTTTGTACAGTTTCCGAAAGCAATCGTGACAGCATTAAAGACAACGTTAAATACGGCGTGATGGAGGAAGATCAATCCGCTTTGTGCACATCAAGTAAGACAGATACATCAACGTTTCACTCCATCGCCTAACTTAACAGTGACATAGAATCTAACTGAAAACCATTTTGTATGGTGGAAAGCGCTTTTTTACAGAATGACGACTGACAAATCCCGTCATGTATATGTACTCTGCCGTCTCAAATTGGGTTGAAGTTGGCCAAGCATTAACAAACCACAATTATTTCAGTCTACACAAAATGCTTAGTTGTCTAGTCTGGCCGTTTTAGGGTTCCATTAGCCATTCGACGTAATATGGCCCTGGAAACCTGTCAAACTCAAAAGTACGTGATAATGATTCTGTTAGGACTAATCTCATATTACGAAAGCTAATTGTATTTCGCAAAACCATAAGAAACTTTATGTGCGCAAACTCGGGTTTTATTGATTCTTAAGTAAAGTTTCGACCTATTTAGAGTCATGTTAGGATTTCTTGGACTTTTTATTTCTTTTCTGGCAATATGTTAAATTATTTTATGTCATAGAACACAAACGAAAGTCAGTGGCCTATTATATTAACTTAGAGTGTTCACTTTCTTCAGGAAATGAATGAATCAAAACCAAAATCGCACATACTTAGGTGGGATATTATCATGTTACATTATGTCCGGTGTCTGTTTGTGCCAATGCTATCAAATGAAAGATATACTAATACAAATCTGGCAGTTTCCTTCTTGCAGTTGTACTAATTTGAATTCTCTCATTTTCGTCATAATTATAACAGAATGCTCTCATGTCATGGCCTAAAACGTAACTTGATATAGTTAATTTTCGTAATTTTACTACAGCTGATGGTGCAGGTTCGTCCGAAAATACTTGTGTAGAAGAAACAGAGCATGATGAAAAATCTGGTAATTTATCTTTCGGCTCTAAAGTCATGAAGTTGCTTTTTTTCAATATTTAATAGTCATTTTTTGTCACTGTACAGAATTCAAATTCTTGAATCTGAATCGTAACTGACTCATGCTGCTCGAGTGCATCTCATAACAACGCACCCTAAGTGATGTATTTAGCAAAATCAGTGAAATTTTGCTAAATATTTTCTGTATAGCTGTTTGCTGTAAGAATTGTATCTGTTTAGATTCTTTCCATTTACTTTTTTGGTTTTACTTCTAAATGTTTCTGTTTATTTTCCTCTGTGTCATATGTGTGTATGTCTTTTCTCATCGCAGTCTCAATCGCTCTATCCTTTGCACATGACTGCGAAAATGTTGTTTTTGTCGCAATCTGATATTAAGTTTAAAAAGTGTGCTTTGCTTTCTTAGGCAAGTGCCGCGTGAACATTGTCAACGACTTATGGTGATAGTAATTAGTAGCAATTTTATTTTCTGCCGCAGGTGAGGTTATCTCATTAACCTTGGACGTTCACGGCGGTACCCCAGGCAACGGCCAGGATATGGCGGAAGTAGAAAGACGTTTGTGCGACACTCAAGAGCAATCTGAAGTACATGGAACAATTGGACGGAAACTGGAAGACGTTGGACCTGGTATCCAGGTGAGCAATGCTGAAAAAGGCTGCATCAGGTACAACGTAAAGTGTAAAACATCGAAAGCACTGCAAGGTTTCTGGCGACGCTACCAAAGTGGTGAATTACGTAAGATAGTCCAGGAGACCTTGATCACACCAGAGGTGTTACGTAAAGTGAACGCCATTTGGATCAGGATGAGAGTCGTCATCGATTACAGTGAATACAGACAAGCTCTCAAACGATTGACATCTCGAGAACAAGTAGGTAAACACCACGAATAATAATTCACGAATGAGTTTCATGTTAGGCTTTATATTTTGATTAATGTGCAAAACCATGGCGCATGCGTTTCCATAGGCTAGGCGTATCCTCTAGGGTTAAGGTGTATCGGAGCTGTACTAGTAAGGAAATGTGTTGCAAATGATGTGCTGTCACACGACTGATTCAAATACTTGATACGTAGATGCAAACTATAGTATTATGTCGAAATATAATTTCAAGAACATAGAAAGCACACCATTGTTAACTGCAGCGCGTAGGCAAGAATATTGTCAGAGAATTATGTCCTTTCAAAGTGTGACGATGTGGATATTCCTACTACAATAACCATAGTTCGATCATGCTTCGTCAGTTTCAAACATGCTTTAAATGCTTTGATCCTGATCAAACGTTTCCCATATCTATGCGGCCTAGTTTTTTGGAAATGGAGAGCATGTATACTACTGGTGGTATCGGAGGCAAAATGTCAAATTTCAGAAAGAAATGAGTTCTTTCTGAAACATGTTTCATGGTTTTTGACAGGGTCTATTTTATTAAGTCCTCACCCCATCTACATGTCTTAAACGGAATAATAAATAATTACGCTAAAATGGGAATATAATTTTAGATATAAAGGTAATCGCTCGATTAATTATATTTTGATACGGGGATGTTGTAAATACCAAGGTCTTACTTTTCGCAATGCCATTAGACTGGCCTATAAATGATGCACTGCTTAATAAGCGTTTAGAGACTAGTTCTAAGCTTATTCTGATATCATCTAACCGGTACCCATGTATCATAAAAAGTTTCAAGCTACAGAAGTGAAAGAACAATACAGTTCGGCGTTTTATATTGAATTCTTTTTTGAAAACACATTAAGCTATAAACCCATGCGTGCATTAGTATACATCCATTTGGAACAAACTTCTCGCCATATTGCACGCACCTATCGTGTCATGTATAGTTGTGGTTTGGGCAATTGATATAAACTATCGTGCATACCCACATACAGTGGGGATTAGTGCGAGTTTGAAATCGTTTGTGCAGCTTTAATGAGGAATGAAAATTTGAAAATTGATACGAGTGAGCGTCGATGAATAAGAACAGTTCGGAACTGTCCATGAGTTCACATGTCAAACTTTTAAAGGAAACAACGATCTCCGACGAAGCAGTAATTTAATTTCTTATACTTTGACAAAATAACAAAAACCTCCTTCGCTGAAACGAAACAATTTGGTAAATCCATTAATTATGTAACAAATGCATTATTGTGTACCTTCAATAGAAGCGGGAAAGGAGACATTGACCGAAGCAGAAGAAACGGTGAATGAGAGCAAACGATCTGCAAAGACATCAGATGGTGACCGCATCAGTGTTTTGGAAAATCTGAACAAGGAGCTACGCGAGGCGAAAGAGACGTTAAAGACCACCTCAAAGAAACAGGAAGAAGAGATAGAGCTACTTTTGGGGAAACACAAGAAAGATATGACGGACGTATCAAATCTCAAGTCGGAGAAAACAGCTTTTGAAGGTATTTAATCCAAAACAAAAATCCTCTTCAAAGCACATTATTTAAAAACATCCACATTTTACATCCACAGTGTAAGAAAGCATTCAATTAATGAATAGTGATTCCAAACTCACATTCAGGGTAAAGAGCCATGCAGTTGAAAATATTGTTCATGGATCACATTCCATCTATACAAAGCGATACAAATATTGCATAGAATTATATCTATTTACGTCTTCTCTGTAAGTAATTGTTGAAAGAGATAAGGGTCCACAGCTCATAAGGTCAAGTCAAAGAGAGAAACATATGTCTACTTCAGTAGAAAATGATTGTTGAGCACTTGATTCTCTTGTTTACTAATGCATTAAGGGACACAAACTATTTCTTTCATTTACCATGCATTTGTTCATTCATTCAATGCAGATTTTGTTTGCGATGCGATCGGAATGATGACTATCGGATGCCATGGCAGCAAACCAGGCCAATTTAAGCATCCGAGTGGAATAGCTGTTAACCAGAATGGGGACTTAATCATAGCCGACAAGAGCAATCGTAGAGTTCAGGTTATTGATTGGTATGGCAAGTGTAAACGTAAAAATGTCTTTGACAAGTACGAGGGAGTGTTTAGACCACGTGATGTTGCTTTGTCTTCTGAGGGTGTGTATATTGTCACTGATCATGGGGAAATGAAAGTTATGGCTGTTGACCAAAACAGTGAAAAGATAAATTCATTTGGTGAAGACATAAACCCTTATGGCATTACATTGTCAAAGGATGGCTATGTACTCGTCAATGATCGTGAACATGACTGTGTAAAAAAATACACAAAAGATGGAAAGAAATTGGCAAGCTTCGGCTCTTCTGGTAGGGAGAAAGGCCAGTTCAATTTCCCATGGTCAGTTGCCGTTAATAGTAAGCATCAAATGTTAATATCAGATCAAAATAATCACCGTGTGCAGTTACTGAGTTCAGATGGAGTATATCTAGATTCCCTGGGTTCGAAAGGGTCAGGGCAAGGTCAATTGCAATGTCCTTATGGCATCGATGTTGATAAGAATGACAACGTCTATGTTTGTGATTATGGCAATAGTAGAATTGTGCAGTTTTCAGCCAAGGGTGAATTCCTTCAAAATATCGGTGAAGGACAAGTTTCCCCAAGGTACGTTGCCGTTTATAAAGATGCAGGCCCACTGAGAGTGGCAGTAACTGATTGGAAGCAGCACTGTATCAAGGTTTTCTTCGTGAAAACTAAGTTGAGTAAAGACTGACTTACCTAGTTAGGGGTATCTTTCCTCGCTTAAGTAACTGGAGTCATTTAAGCTTCATCAGAATAAGATTTTTGGTCTACCTATCGCCTTGATTCTAGTTCTGAATATATGTAAAATAGGTGGATAGATGATCCTTCCAGGCAATCATTTTGACATTGGATTCAGTTTTTGTAATCATCTGAATTTTTAAGAAGCTGAGTTGCCAGGGAGCATCGTATACGGACGATAGAAATGTTTAATATAGTATGAATAAAATACAATCAGAGTAAGTTACATAATAACATGAAGCATTAAATAACTGAGAGTGAATTGATTTTATGTCTGGTTGATTTGAGTTGCTGTTATACATGATGGGTAAGTCCACTTGACATTTTAGTTGTGTAAATTGTAATTTATCATTTTATAGTTGTGATTTGTCTGGAAAATGTGGTATGCATACGCATTTGAATTGTTGAACCCATCGCATTCGACCACTGAGTAAGGTTTCTTGCTACGTTTATGTATTAAATCATTATCTGTGCACGGTTGAAACATTATTCAATCTTTTTAGTTTTGGTATCATTCTAGAAAGGGATAAATGTAATGTATATTTCACATGTATGTGTTTCTAGCATTTGTATGGTTGATGTATTGCAATTTGACCGCTTGATGATGTGATTTTTATATGTCTCTGTTTTGATGCGCCTTTCTGAAAACTAGCCAGTCCTGTCTTATACCTATGGTTCTTAACATAGAATAAACAGTGTTCTTATGATTAAAAATTGTTCTTGTTTTATTTTTACTGAAATGACAATGTGCGCCGATTTATTGCCGTACTTTATGGTCGCGACTTGTTGCTATACTGTTTGAGTCGACGTTTCCTACCTTGGACGAATTTCTCTCATTTTTACCAGCTTAAAAGAAATGTTTTTCACGCTATATTATATTCTCATGAAAATTTGGTTTATTTACAACTCTGAGTGATTCATAGTGTATATACGAAAGAAGTAAAAATAAGACGTTATATTAATCACGGCCTAATCCGACTTATTGATGTGAACGTAATCAAAACATTGTTTTTGTCTACTTAAGATGGCACACTTTCCTTATTAGGGACACTTAAGAAGTTGACCTTAGATTTGTATCATGTTAGTATATTAACCATTAATAACAGGATCCCAAATTATTGATTTTTTGTGGGACGTCTTCAATGTTGTTCTTCACGTTTTCATTTAGCATTTTAATATTACATTTCATACATATTGAGTTGTGAACAATTTTTATACAAGCTTTATAATGGCAAAAAGTAAGTACATATCCATTTTATTGTAAAACAGACAGTAAACTTCACAACAATAAATATCCAACACGAAGTGTTTAAATGTATAACTTCCTCAACAACCACAGTCCTTAAGCAACTGTGCAAACACAACAACTAATAGGAAAGTTTATCGAAATAATTACACATCTGCACAACAAACAAATTAAATAAAAAAAGCCCGAAATGTCTAAACCAATACAATATCAATAAAAGTGAAGAGTATACAACTATTGTTGTAACAAGACCGTCATCAGACGATTGGTGCGAACGACATTTAAACTGCCCACACTAATCACTCTTCACTTTCAGGGGTCAAAAAAGTCAACACAAGAACTATTTTGTGACTGATAATATCATTCTAGCAAAAATTAAACTTGTTACAAACCAGATTTGTGTTTAGCGTTAATTCACTTCTGTTTGCTGTTATTTTTTTACAATTCAAGTGTAAAAGTGCAAGCTGAAATACTCGGTCTCAAAGGTGTTGACTTTTGTAGGACTCCTTTACAGTGAAAGGTGATAAGTGCCGGCAGTTTAAATCTTGTTTTTATCTGTCGCAATAATCGTTGTAAACCAACTTCTTCCGGCATAGCATTACCATCCAAACCGTTGTTGAACATTGCACTGCCTTCTTTCAACTTGTTGTCTTCAAGTACAGATTATATGCAGTGCTTAATCTGCCAAAGGTGCTAGTGCTTGGGTTCGAGACCGGGCAGGGTTATTGGTTAAAATTACCTGTAAAAAAACTTGTTACAACCTATAAATAACTCCTCCTTTCTTTGCGTGCTGTTCCTTCCACATAGGAATCAGGATGGCTGAATAAGACGTGAAGAGAGTTAGGATGGCACAATAAGTTGGAACGAAGTACAAATTTGGACCCTTCTTTTTCAATAATTTCCCCCAGTTTCCATGCCCCAAATAATTTATGACCTTTTACACACTAGCCTTTGACGTCACCAATAATATGTTATACCACATGTAAAATCTTGCCAATTAATCCTAACTAAACTTTTACCAAACCCTCGTTGTTAACGTACGTCGCCTTACTTTAGTAGGCCTATTGCAACGGATTAGATGACCACATGTTCGCGATCCTTTTATATCTAGCCAAATTTGAATATAACGAGCTTTGATCATCACCTTGCTCAAGTATATTTCCTATTGTTATGGGGTTGGGTTGAGGATTTTTGTGACTTATCCGCATGCCAAGCCTCGAACTCATTCACAATGCCCCTAACAGGTCGACTTTTCCTCCCAACACTCAAAATTCCTCTCCAGGGCGATAAAATTTTGAAAGCAATTTATTCAGTAGCACAGTGACATGCACAAGCAAAATTGACTATAAAGTCATAACTGTTTAGGTATATTATTTATCTCTATACCATTTATAACTTAAACGTTTTCTTAACAATTACTTATCACACTAGAGTAAGATCTCCATTGTAAATCTCATGTTACATTAATGGGAGGAGAGAGATAGAATCGTCCTGTGAAGCAGCTCCAAAATTTCTGAAATAGTATGAAACAAACTTTGCTGAAAAGTGGCCGTTGAGGGCGCCATAAAATATGGGTGGTATGTCATTTTTTTAATTACATATTTCATTTTGTGTAATTGTTTTTGATTATTTTTTGAGCAAAGGGACATGACATTTCATTTGCTATACTTTTATAAGCACAGGTATAAGTTTTAGCGCACATGCTTGAGTTTATTTTCAGATATTACTGAAATCAATTTCTTCAAAATGTCGATAATACATCTAACCCTATGTAACATGTGTCGCTCAATCCATGGTGCGGATATCGATACGTACAACAAGTCAAGAAAACTTTTCTCGCATATGAACAACTTTCCGCCAATTGTCTGGTGGACAGTAAATCTTGTACATTGTGTATGACTTAACTGTCATATTGATGAATCATTGAGATCTGATTTAATCTCTCAATATACCAAAATCAAATAAACATAACACGTTTAACATGTTGTATTAGCGAGTTTTTGACAGGCATATTAGTACGGTAAACCATTTATTCATGTACTCAACAAAACATTTATGGACATTCCGTACACGATTGCTGTAAGAAAATGAAAGTGATAGTGATAGAGCATTTAGAAGTCTTCGCTTCGGGAAAAAACAAGACCAAACAAGCTTCTCAGAAACGTGAATGGCTATTTCATATTTATCACTAGTTCCTTGACAAAAGGGAACTTTGTTCCCTGTAACTTTATTCATTAGCTTTCCTGTCATGTGTTTTAGTATGAATTTCTCTCCCTCTCTCTGTCTCTCACATTCTGTCTCTGTCTATCGCCCTGTCTGTCTGTCTATCTCTCAGTCTCTTTGTCTCTGTCTGTCTCTCTGTCTCTCTCACTTTTGTTTCGTAGACTGCCTGCAGAACCTTGATGCTTTTATACCTTTCTCGAATGACACTGATCTAGTGGATCTCAATGGCCTTGAATGAGTAGTCATAGACGCCTGCGTTTTTGCAGTGCAAAGAAAATACCCTTTATAATTGCCGGTCATGCAGCCACTCCGTCAGTGATCAAAAGAATAATTGGTCACTTACACTGACTGTCAGGTGGTATCGTTTCGTTAGTACGACATCTTTGTTAAATACGGCTAGATCTCCAAAAATATCAAATATCTCATTTTTAATGTAAAATGAAGTCTCAACAAGGCCATCTCTATTTTGCTTCTTATAGAGGTATAATGGCATAGAAAATCCGACGCCCACAAATTACGTCCGACAGCAAATAGAATGCCTCGAGCTCAATGTTATCATAATGTATAAAGACTATTTGGTGGAATTAGGGCCATCTATTCATTGCTAGGGTCATCATTCCACTATTGCACAACGAACGGTCGAAGTCATTCATTTGTGGCAAGCATTTGAAGATTATAGTTTTCAGTTATGCACTGATCAGATAGCAGATTATTTCTTGAGAAAGTTTTTTTTCCGAATGCAAGACCCAATATGCCAGATTGTGGTAAATTTCTCTTGAATAGCACTTTTCCTTTCGTTTCGTATACGGCAGTCGGTTGAATTTCAATTTGCTTCAATTTATTCGTTTTGATACTTGTATGCCAATAGACTGTGGGCAAGACTAGTCACAACATTAAACGTACACGAATACTTAGAGCCAATATGGACTCCATCTTCACGTTGGATTCTTCCATGATACTCTGATTAATTCAATTGTTTCTAATGGAAGAGGACGTTATCGAGCAAGAATGGAGTTCTCTCTTTGATACCAAAGGTCTGCAGCAGACACCTGAAAGTGGGCCAAACTCTGAAACGGACAGGACGCAGTCCATTGCAAAATGAATTGAAAACTTGCCGAAAGAATAGAACTTTCCCTTTCGTTTTGTGATCACCTCATCAAAAACGCAACAGTCGGTTGATTTTTTGCTTCAACATTTTCGGTTTTGAATTGCATATGCCCACAGACTGTTTACGATACTAATCAGAGCACTACACGTACACAGATATTCAGAGCCAATATGGACTACATCCTCACGTTTGATTCTACAATGATAATTTGACCAATTCAATCATGTCTACAGGAAGAGGAAATTTTAGACCACGATTCTAGTTCTTACTATGTTACCACAGGTCTGAAGCAGACTCTGAAAGGGGCCCAGGGGCATAACGCTGAAACGGACAGGATGCAGTTGATCGGTAAATTCATTGTAAAATTGCCGGTTGATTAGTCGAGATCTTGTACAATGTAGCAGTAAAGCCGCGTACGTACTTCACTCAACGATCCCGATACAGAGCGATTGCAGTATATACTGACTAACGCTGACGTGCTGATTTTGAAAAAAATCACACCTTGCAGAGAGCTTGCTGATCGAAATCTAACAATTACTCGAAATTATATAAGCGACATCATTATCACGGGTTGGGTAAGAGTTAAACGAGATAATTATGGCGTAGGCTAAGAGAGAAACATACGAGGAGCGGCCTTGGATTATTCAATTGTTCGTGTATTGTGATGTACATTACGGGTCAACCATTTCGTATACTCTTCGCGTGCATACAGAGGTAGTTGAGCAATATTTTCATTGTTCTTGTTTTAATCGATAGAGAATAATACGGGCTCCATCTTTGTTATTTTTTATAAATTGTCTGCCAAAAAGGTTAGTTTTAAGAGCATTGTGAAGAAAGGATGAATAAGATCATAAAAACCTTTTATCAGGTACATTATTTGATTTGCTAGTTAGAAGATGAAAAGGAGACATTGTGACGCCATATAATTACCAAATAATCCTGATGCGTTAAACACAACAAGCTGTGACATTTCCTACACGAATGCCGTTTAAAGGTGAAAGTGAAAGTGACAGAGCATTCAGGACTTTAGGCTTCGAGAAAAACAAGACCAAACATTCTGCTTAGATGTCAATGACAAAACTGAAGTTGTTAGCTTTCAACCTTCATTCGTTAATTTTATAGTCATAAGGCAGAATTCTGACGTGTAGTGTGAATCACACTTTGGATTCCCTTATAAAAATACATCTCTCTCTCTGTCTCTCTCTCTCTCTCTCTGTCTCTCTCTCTCTCTCTCTCTCTCTCTCTCTCTCTCTGT
This sequence comes from Ptychodera flava, assembly GCA_001465055.1. Taxonomy (NCBI): domain Eukaryota; kingdom Metazoa; phylum Hemichordata; class Enteropneusta; family Ptychoderidae; genus Ptychodera; species Ptychodera flava. Next base: position 46,275 of record LD346719.1, on the reverse strand, counting down.
CTCTCTCTCTCTTTATCTCTCTCTTTATCTCTCTCTCCCTCTCTGTTTTGTAGACCTTTTACAGAAACGAGCTGCTTTTATACCATTTTCGATTGACACACATCCAGTACATCTCTATGGTCTGAGGTAAGAGTTGAACGAGATAATTACGGCGTAGGCTAATAGCGAAACATAACGACTACAGCCCTTGGACTAGCCAATTGCTGGTGTATTGCGATGTACATTACTGGTCGACCATTTTGTTTACTCTTCGCGTGCATATAGAGGTAGTTGAGCAATATTTCATTGTTCTTGTTTTAATTGATTAATAAAAATACAGCCTATCTTTGTTACTTTTATAAACTGTCAGCCAAAAATGTAATTGTGTATAAGGAGATTCAAATGGCGTCCTATTGTAAGCAGATAGTTTCAAGAGCATTGTAGGATAAATACGATAATAATAACCTTTTTTAAGGCACACCATATTTATTGCTAGTTCAAAATGAAAAGGACTCACTGTGGCTATATATTAATCAAATAACCCCGATGTGTAAAACTTAACATGTTTTGACATATCCTAGACGATTGCCGTTTGAAAGTGAAAGTGAAAATGACAGAGTATTTAGGACTTTAGGCTTCTAGAAAAACAAAACCAAACATGCTTCTTTACACCCTAATTCGTTAATATTCCCGTCATAAATTATATTTGTGACTCGCACTGTGAATCGCACCTGAAT
>LD346719.1:25146-45526 GCA_001465055.1 Ptychodera flava | reverse complement strand
TGTAGACCTTTTACAGAAACGTGCTACTTTTAAACCATTTTCAAATGACACGAAGTCAGTGGATCTCTATGGCCATCTTACTACAGGGCATTGTAGGACAGCATACTCAAAAACTCGGTGAATACGCAAGCATGCTTGTCTATTTGTTGCCTTGGTAACCAAACATATTCTGCGCGAGCAGCCGCTCAGTCAGTGATCAAAGGATAACACGTCACTTATACCGACGTCATGTCAGCTGGTTTGTTTTCGTCAATACTTCGTTTTTTTAAATTATCGGTAAGAGATAATTACGGCGTAGGCTAAGAGAGAAACATATCGAGGAGAGGCCTTGGACAATCCAATTGCTGGTGTGCTGTGGTGTACATTACGGGTCGACCATTTCGTACACTCTGCGCGTGCATACAGAGGTAGTTGAGCAATGTTTTCATCGTTCTTGTTTTAATCGATAGAGAATAATACGGGCTCCATCTTTGTTATTTTTACAAATTGTAAGCCAAAAATGTCATGTTGTATAAGGAGATTCAGATGGGGTCCTATCGTAAGCAGCTAGTTTCAAGAGCATTGTGGAAAAGGGATAATTAAGATCATAATAACCTTTAATCAGGTACATCATATTTATTGCTACTTCGAAGATGAAAAGGAGACATTGTGACGCCATATAATAACCAAATAGTCCTGATGCGTTAAACACAACATGTTGTGACATTTTCTACACGATTGCCGTTTGAAAGTGAAAGTGAAAGTGACAGAGCATTCAGGACTTAAGGCTTCGAGAAAAACAAGACCAAACATGCTGCTTAGATGTCAATGACAAAAGAGAAGTTGTTAGCTTTACATCCTCATTCGTTAATTTTCCCATCATAAATGAAATTTAAAATTAAATTAAAAAATACACATCTTTCTTTCTCTCTCTCTCTCTCTCTCTCTCTCTCTCTCTCTCTCTCTCTCTCTCTCTCTCTCTCTCTCTCTCTCTGTTTTGTCGATCTTTTACAGAGACACACTCCTTTTATTTCATTTTTCGAATGACAGAAATACCGTAGATCTCTACGGCCTTCCTACTACAGGGCATTGTAGGACAGCATACTCAATAACTCAGTGAATACGCAGTCATGCATGTCTACTCGTTGCTTTGGTAACCAAACACATTTAGTCCGCGCATGCAGCTGCTCAGTGAGTGATCAAAGTATAACACGTCACTTATACTGACGTTATGTCAGCTGAAATGTTTTTGTCAAGACGTCGTTTTTGCAAAATATCGGTAAGACTTCCTAAACAGCAAACATTTATTTTTTAATTAAGATAAAGTCTCTACTAGGAGGTCTCAATTTAGCTTCTTATAAAGACACAATTGCATAGAAAAGCCAAGGCCCACAAAAGAGGTCCGATAAACTACGAGAATCCTGACAGCCAATAGACTGCGTCCAGCTCAATATTATTATAATTTATAAAGACTAATAGGTGGAATAAGTGACATGTATTCGTTGCTAGAATCTTAATTCTGCGATTGTACGAGGCAACGTCGAAGTCATCCGTTTGTGGCCAGCAATTAAAAGATTTTGGTTTCAGTTAAACACTGACCAGATAGAATATTATTTCTTCAAAGCATTTCTACCTTCTGCGGGACCAAATATTCTAAATTGCGGTAAGTTTCTCTTGAATAGTACTTTTGCTTCCGTTTTGTGATAACCTCATCTGAAAAGCGAGTCTGTTGAATTTTATTGCTTCATTTTATTTTGTTCTGAAATGTATATGCTATAGACTGGTTGCAAGTCTAGTCATACATCAGAGATGCTCCACTTTTCAGAGCCGATATGGGCTTCAACCTCACGTTTGATTGTCCAATGATAATTAGACCGATTCAGTCGTTTTAATTGAAGAGAACACGATTCGAATTCTTTCTTTTTACCTAATGTCAAAAGCAGTCGGTACGAAAGGAGCCCAGGGTTTTATTATGAGGAATAGCCATTGTATTAACAGTGAGCACGTTTTAAAATTATTGTACTTTACCTTGGTAAGGTCTAAGCTTGAATATGCTTCTGTTATTTGGAACAGTATAAGTAAACACCAGTCTGATAGAATTGAAAGAGTACAGCGTAAATTTTTATCATTTCTTCATAAAAGAATAACTGGTTTTTACAGTGATGACATTGACTCGTTGTGCAATATTTACAATTTACAGTCATTAAAATCAAGGCGGACTATTTTTGATCATATATTTTTATACAAATGCATAAATGCAAAGTTTAATGTTAATGCTTTAGCTTCATTTTTTAGTCTTCATGTACCAAGGTTTTCAACTCGGCGTACTACTTTGTTTCATGTGCCATTTGGTAGAGTTAATTGTGTTCGTGACTCTCTTTTTAGTAGAATTCCGAGACAATTTAATTTGCTTTTAAACGAATACAATGAAATTGATCCTTTTTCTGTAAATTTAAATGGTTTTAAAAATGTTTTAAAACATCGTTTTCTCAGTATTTGTTAAAGTTTGTTCGTCTTGTCTTCATGTTTTAACTCTGTATCTGTATTTTTACTAACAGTCTTCCATAAATGGCCTCGGCTGTGGAAGTTATTATTAATAAAATAAAATAAAATAAAAAATAAAATAAAAAAATAAAATGCTGAAACAGACAAGATGCAGGTGATCGGAAAAGTGATTGAAAAATTGACGATTGCATAGTCGAGATATTTTACTTTGTGGCGGTAAAGTCGCATACGTAGTACACTCAACGATCCCGATACACAGTGATTGCAGTATAAACTGACTAACGATGAAGTGCTGATTTTAAAAAAAAAATCACACCTTGCAGAGAGCTTGTTGATCGAGATCTAACAATTACTCGAAATTATATAAGCGACATCATTGTCACGAGTGAGGTAAGAGTTGAACGAGATAATTACGGCGTAGGCTAAGAGAGAAACATATCGAGGAGAGGCCTTGGACTATCCAATTGCTGCGGGTCGACCATTTCGTATACTCTTCGCGTGTATACAGAGGTAGTTGAGCAATATTTTCATTGTTCTTGTTTTAATCGATAGAGAATAATACGGGCTCCATCTTTGTAATTTTTATAAATTGTCAGCCGAAAATGTCATGTTGTATAAGGAGATTCAGATGGAGTCTTATCGTAAGCAGCTAGTTTCAAGAGCATTATTGGACCAATTTAATGTCATATTTCAAGAGCATTGTGGAAAAAGGATAAATACGATAATAATAACTTTTAATCAGGTACATCATATTTATTGTCAGTTCGAAGATGAAAAGGAGACATTGTGGTGCCATATATTAATCAAATAGTCCCGATGCGTTTAACATAACATGTTTTGACATTTCTTGCACGATTGCCGTTTGAAAGTGAAAGTGAAAGAGCATTTAGGACTTTAGGCTTGGAGAAAAACGAATCCAAACATGCTTCTTAGATGTCAATGACGAAAGTGCACTTGTTTGCTTTACATCCTCATTCGTTAATTTTCCCGTCATAAATTAAATTTGCGACTCGCACTGTGAATAACACCTTGGATCCCCTTGTAAAAATAAAAATACACATCTCTCTCTCTCTCTCTCTCTCTCTCTCTCTCTCTCTCTCTGTTTTGTAGATCTTTTACAGAGACATGCTGCTTTTATACCATTTTGCGAATGACACAAATACAGTAGATCTCTACGGCCTTCCTACTACAGGGCATTGTAGGACAGCATACTCAATAACTCAGTGAATACGCAGTCATGCATGTCTACTTGTTGCTTTGGTAACCAAACACATTTAGTCCGCGCATGCAGCTGCTCAGCGAGTGATCAAAGTATAACACGTCACTTATACTGACGTTATGTCAGCTGATATGTTTTTGTCAAGACGTCGTTTTTGCAAAATATCGGTAAGACTTCCTAAACAGCAAACATTTATTTTTTAATTAAGATAAAGTCTCTACTAGGCGGTCTCAATTTAGCTTCTTATAAAGATACAATTGCAGAGAAAAGCCGAGGCCCACAAAAGAGGTCCAATAAGCTACGAGAATTATAACAGCCAATAGACTGCGTCCATCTCAATATTATTTTAATGTATAGAGATTATTAGGTGGAATAAGTGACATGTATTCGTTGCTAGGATCTTCATTCTGCGATTGTACGAGGCAACGTCGAAGTCATCCCTTTGTGGCCAGCAATTAAAGATTTTGGTTTCCAGTTATACACTGACCAGATAGAATATTATTTCTCCAAAGAATTTCTTCCTTCTGCGGGACCGAATATGCCAAATTGCGGTAAGTTTCTCTTGAATAGTACTTTTGCTTCCATTTTTTAAAACTGCCTGTTTGTTAGTTGAGATCTTGTGCTTTGTGGCGGTAAAGTCGGGTATATGCGTACTACATTCAACGATCCCGATACAGAGTGATTGCAGTATACACATATTGACTGGCCATGAGGGCAACAGCATACGTCTGTACCCCGAGGGACTGTGAGTCACCCCCAAAAACAGACTGTTTTGGGGGTGACTCACAGGCCCGAGGGGTTGAAGACGTATGCTGTTGCCCTAATGGCCAGTCAATATGTGTTTTGTAACACACCTCATCCGTAGTCATACATAAGAACGTACCATACACAAAAGTTGTGGCATGTAAGCTTATGACGTAATATGTTGGAGTGGTTCAGCAGAAAAAGTTTTACCCGACAGGGTCGCAATACTTCTGCAAAACGTTCAATGCACCTTTGATTATCGTCTTCGTTCGTTTCGAGTCCTTGTTTGAAACCAGAGCATTCAGTTCTTCTTCAGAAAGTAGGATAAACCGAGAAATTTCTCGACTATCGTTTCGCTCGGCCGCAGGCGACATCTTTGTTAACATTCCAGTTCGCGCATGCGCAAGTGTTTATTTTGACGTCAGCGGGCATCATTTTTCGGAACTGATGCCTGGCAGCCAACAGTTCCGACAAATTATGCCTGATGACGTCGTTTACGTGGATCAGCACAAAAAGAACGCATCCCACGTGACTATCAATCGGCGAATTAGAACACAGACTGCGGATGAGGTGTGTTACAATATAAACTGACTAACGCTGAAGGGCTGATTTTGAAAAAAATGCAGATAGCTCGTTAATTGGGATCTAACAGTTAATCGAAATTGTATTACCAACTTCAATGTCAAGAGTGATGTCGAAGCTTAACGAGATAATTACGGCGTAGTTCAAGAGAAAAACATATAACGAGGAGAGGCCATAGACTACCCAGTCGCTGCTGTGATGTGATGTACATTAGGGATCGACCATTTCTTACACTCTTCGTGTGCATAGAGAAGTATTTATAGAATGTATTCATTGTTATTGTTTTCATAGTAAACTATGATAAGGAATAATAAGGGCTATGTCCTTGTCATTTTATATAAAACGTCTGCCAAAAATTTCCTGTTGTATGAAAGGAATCTGAGGAATCTTTTTTAGCAATTAGTTTCATGAACACTGAGAAAAAAGAAGACTATCATGATAACCTATAATCATATTCATATTTATTGCTAGTTCGAAGAGAAAAAGTAGATATCATGGCGCGATAAATTCATCAAATACTTTCGATGTTTGAAACAAAACATTTTTGAACATTACCTATAAGATTGCCTTAGAAAATGAAAGTGAAAGTGAATGAGGGTTAAGTAGTCTGGGCGTCGAGAAAAACAAGACCGAAAATGCTTCTTAGAAAAGTGAACGGTTACTTAATATCCAATACTAGTTCATAGACAAAAGTGAACTTGGTTGCCGTGCACCTTTATTTATTAGTTTTCCCGTCATAAATTAGATTTTTGTTTTGCAGTGCGAATTACAACTGTGTTTCCCTTGTGTAAATAGTCACTTGTACAGCTTCGCTTCGGTCTCTGACTCTCTGTCTCTCTCTGTCTCTCTCTGTCTCTATATCTCTCTCTCTCTCATATCGAGTATTGGTCTTAGACTACCCAATCGCTCCTGTGCTGTGATGTATATTAGGGAACGACCATTTCGTATACTCTTCACATGCAAAGAGGAGTATTTGTGGAATATATTCGGTGTTTTGTTGTCATAGTAAACTATGATAATGACTAATACGGGCTATATTCTGTTTATCTTTATAAAACGTCAACCAAAAATTTCATATTGTATGAGGGGATTCTGTGGCGTCTTAGTGATAGCAATAAGTTTCAAAGTTTCAAAAGCGTATGTATAGTTATTGCTAGTTAGAACAGAAAAAAGTATACATCGTGGATCCATAAATTGAACGAATACTTCTAATATATTAAACAAAACATGTTTGAACATTTCCCACAAGATTGGCGTAGGAAAGTGAAAGTGAAAGTGAAAGAGGGTTAAATAGTCTGGGCGTCGAAAAAAACAAGACCGAAAATGCTTCTTATAAAAGTAAACGGCTACTTAATATCCAATACTAGTTCATAGACAAAAGTGAACTTGGTTGCCGTACACCCTCATTTATTAATTTTCCCATCATAAATTAGATTTGTGTTTTGTAGTGTGAATTACACCTTTTTCCTTGTAAAATAGTCATTGATACAGAGCTCTCTCTCTCTCTCTCTCTCTCTCTCTCTCTCTCTCTCTCTCTCTCTCTCTCTCTCTCTCACAAGCAGCATGGCAATTCATACAAACTGCACTGTAAGAGGCAACATGTGATTCTAATTTAAAATATACAAAGAAGGAATGTAGATAAACTAATTTTCATGTTTAGTCTTTCTGTCTTTTGCATGTTCTCGTTTTCTTTCTCTTCGATTTTAAACAAGCTTGGCGCTGTCATAACGTAATATAGCAGGAACCATCTTTCGAGGGGTAAGGCATTGTCATTCTCGCACAAACCAGGCTGTGCGTATTTGGATAATACAGTTGACGATGTCATGGTCAACGGCATATCACGAGATGAAAGCGCCAAGATTTTCGCGTTGTCATGAAGACTTAACATACATTAAGTTGACGAAGACCTTAATTGCAACTTCCACCATTGTTTTTTTACGTTTTCGTGACAGTTGCGGCAGTTAAAACGGCGATTTTGTTTCCGGTATAAGTGACCAAAAAGCAAGCAAATACGTAAATAAGCCTTAGTGACCTTTCCCTTTAAGAAAGCCTCGAAGAACGGATAGCATTCAAATGCGTAAAATTGTATAATGTCGAAATAATGTTCTTGATAATATTTTCGGCGCTATGTGGTTTTGCGATTTCCTTACCTTCTAACTACTGGATAGCTAACCCAAGGTTTGCCAATTGCACCACCTAACTGTTGTTGCCTTAGAGTGCAGGACCTGCACGCTACCGAAAAAGGCAGGCCACTTGGGGATTCACTCACGTTTGCTGGATATTAGGTTTTTTGTGTCATAATTGCTTTCGAGTTATGCTAAGGTCTTGATTGACGCAGTGTTCAGGTTTGGTCAATTGACGCTATTTTTGCGACTGTCTTTTACAGCTGCACACTGAAAGAGGCAATCACAGTACCTGAATAATACGTGAGGTGTAATAAACATCTTTATTACACCTCACGTATTATTCAGGTACTGTGATTGGCTGAGCCTCACTCACGTGATATGGAACAAAAAGTGATAGAACATGGCTTAGGTGATATAGCCCTGTCGCGTGCGCTGATATAGACCTGTCGCGCGAAGTGATATAGCCCACTATCCCGTTCTGGAATATCGCGCATCCTTTCTGCGCGTACCACATCATCGCATACATTTGCTTGGTATTTTCTGTAAAGCAATGGCTTTTGAAAAGGTACAAGAAATTAACTCGACCTGAAGTACACGACGACGTTTAGTACATTAAACGAGAAATGCTTGAACAACACTGTCTTCGTTTATAGACGTTAATTCAACTTCATGTAGCAGTGCGATCGAGCAACAAATAGAACGTTTCACTGTCTCGATCGACACTTGGCTGCATTCTGGGCAAAGTTACGAAAACAATTGTTTGTTCGGTGTAATAAAATTAATAACACACGCCAGCAAGAGCAAGATCACGATTTATTGCCGGCCCTCGGGCTGGTGCTCATGACGGTAATATTGATGATACCCTCGCCTTCGGCTCGAGCTGGTGCAATATTACCGTCATGAGCACCATCCCTTGGGCGGGCAACAAATCGTGATCTTGCCCTTGCTGGAGTGTGTTATTATTTAAATATGAGCTTTTTGCACCGTGCTTCTCGTGGGAGCTGATCCGATAGGTGCAGAACCGCTGGCTTTTGGTTCTCATCCATTTTACTGCGGGTTTAAGAAGTGAAGAGAGTTATTTTAGTAGTTATTTTTCGATCAGATCTCTGCCTACAATCCAATTAAAGTGATTGTTTGTTTCTCTATTAAAGGCATTGTGTCCTGTAGTATTTCAGTATAGCTATTCCTTATGGTGATGCGACGTTATCACAGGATGAGGACAGGGAATTTGATTCTAATATTAAACATGATAGTTTGGTCGAGCGGACAGATTCTAATTCTACGGTCATTTCTTACGAGGCTTTTAGAATGCACTGTTTTCTATGAATACAAAAAGAAGGTTTGGATAAAAATCGGGGGAGGGGTGTCAGTCTCTTTTTGATGTCCACAATCTAATTGTTTACCTGTTAAGGTTGCTGACTGGAATGTTTTAACCCACAAACAAGTATTAAGCAATACAATGGATAAATAGAAATGAACTTTTAAAATTAGAAACACTGTGATAACGGAAATAAATGGTATGTTTTAATTCTCTTTTTGGAGGATGTGATGGCCCTCCAAGGGCTATTCGGTGTATGTGGACTATACGTAAACAGTGTTTAATTCTACTCTTAATTAAACCGATTTAGACATTCTTGGTGTTCCATCTAGTGCAGTAGATTTAGTAGACATTTAAATACCATGGAAAAATTAGTTTGTGATGTAAACGGGAATTTTGAAGTTTAATTGAACATCTTCAAACGTCCGTAAAAAGCATTTGTGGAAAAGGGTGAATCACAGTTCGGTCGTGCCCAAAGTATTTATTTAACCTTTGTTTCTTAGGGTCATCCTCTTTTCAAAGGTTTGAATGGAGGTCACCCCGTTTTCGAAAGTAGGATTGTGGCGTCAGCCACTTTTTTCATGTCCGTAAAAAATATCCACTACCCCCTTCCCCTTAGGCCGAAGAAACCGACCAGTCCCTCATGTCGCGCCTACATGTCAGGCATTACGTTTTGTTTCCAACGGGTGTAGAAACATAAAAAAAACTTACCATAGTCTGTGTACTATTGTAGGTTGTAGGTTTGCCATAACACGAATACAAGATATTTGCAGGGTTTTAAACGAATGTCAACGTGAACTTTTCCTGTATGTAGTAAAGATGTGAGAAAAAATCATTTTCTTTACTTCTCGTCTCATAATTCTTCATATATGGCGAAATAATACAACTTTATAAATTTTGTCCTGTCAACAGGATTGGTGTGACAGAGTCTAAGGGATACCACCACCATTATACTGTCTCGTGAACTGAGTCGGTATCTAAAATTCAGCTACTAACTCTTCTGTTGAATCTGCACAGACAGCCACATTAAACGTAAACATATCATAGGTACGTATATTAGCTTTCTGTTTGTCGGATGTTACCACATCGATCAGATGTTAGAGTGTGTCATGGCTGGTATTTAACAAAGCAGACAATCTTTGCCTAGAAACAGTAAGAAAACATGCCGTCCGCAACGGCTGGTCAGGTTTCCTGCGTAATAAATTACTGATTATTCATACATTTGACTCTTTTCAAATAGAGGATAAATTTGTTCAAAAAAGTCACTATTTACCTTTAGTATAACATCACAGAAAAGTCCTTTCCTGTGGCCCGATTTTTTTCCTTTCAAAATTATATCGCCCGAAGGGTTGCTATAAGTCTGTGTTGGTCCATACTTGGGCCTAAGAGGTCTTTTGGGAATACGTAAAGAGATAGTGATTTACGTAAAGGTATTTTTTCGTCAACCTAAAGAAGAGTGTGTAGAATTATCGCCAGTGGCACCGAGCGTCACATATAAAATGATTCCGATACTTGCTAAAGCAATTCATTTACTTAGGGGTTATTCAAGGAAAAATTACTAATCTACAAATGGTAATTAAATGTAGAACACACTTGACAGCCTTACGTCTAATTGTACGGATTTCACAATCTGTTTACACAATTTTTACAAATGTTTTCTTATCCAAACACTCGAGATTGTTAATTCACCAGAAACAAAAGATACCGTATGCGGTTGGTCACTGAGTATAAAGTTCACGGTATTGAAGCATAAAAATCACAATACAGGAACTATATCAAAGCTTCTCCATAGTCCCATTACAAAATCCATGTAAAACAAGAAATGGATCACATGATCATTTGTACTCTAGTTTTCGGAATATTTTCCAATGTTTCCGTAACAGCCGTGAAAAGAGTCAGTTAACACGCACCAGATAGTTTCTAAGAGTCGTGCATTCATTGTGTTGGAGTGACCCGTAGCAAAAGCAATTCTACGATTTGTGGTACAATCACATTACAGTTAGACTAAAACTTGTTGTTTCTACTAAAAGCCGGCGATATTTCAGATTTGCAAGTGCTTTGTGTAAGACGAAAAGTGTAAAAAGTTTAATTATATGTGGTATACAAATAGACAGAGATGTCTCTCACTTAGCCTTTTTCGCAAATCGACAATAATAAAGATATTCTATGATGTTCGAAATAGTATCACGTTTGAAAGAAGCCATAACTCGTTGATCTTTGAGGGGATAAGTATAGTTTCGTATAGTTTTGTCTCTCATATTTTCTCAATTTGGTGCTTTCTTTTTAAAAAGTTGCCTATATAGTAGAGCAGGAATGAATACTGTTTCTGATCTAGATAATTATCGAGTAGTCGCAATATTTCAAAACCTCTTCTCGAATTATGAATGTATGACATTCCAACGATAAAAAATAGATAGTGTACAGGTGATGTAAATTTTATTGTTCACGAGGGTAAGCGCTCTGAACGAGTATAATTCTATGGTTGCTAAAACATGCACAATAGGCCATATACTTGCTAGCGAAACGGAATATTCAAGCTGCATAGTACGTCAGGCTTCATCACACAATGACGTCATGATTGTGCCCATTGAATTGCTTACTGACCTATACGACCCTTACGACTCGTAAGGATAACAGTCTATGCGCGAAAATTAATTCGAGATCATCAGCATTCGTGATCACAAGAACCCTCAACTTCGGGCCTCTTTTCCTCATGACGAAAGACAGTTTCTTATTTATTATATGTAAAAAGTGTTAAAGAGAGTGTCTGAGATAAGAGACTTGAGTGTTATATAAGTTTCTCATCTATCATTTAAAAGGTATATTGAAGAAATGTGTAAACGAGCTTTCAAGATGCTCGGTTTGATAAACAGATCCTGTAATACATTTTCTTCTCCGAGAGCTTTGACATCCTTGTATGTATCTTTTGGTAAGAAGCAGACGAGAGTACTGCTCTGTGGTCTGGTCTCCAAACTGTCAATAACTGTGTGACCATGTTGAGAAAGTTCAAAAAAGTTTTCTGAAATATATGTGTTCGAAGTTTATTGGGTACTATAATAGTGATTACAAACAGTCCTGTATGCATTTTAATCTCCCCTCTCTCTCGCTTCGGCGGAAGGTTTTAGATCTGACTTTTTTAAACGAAATAATTTCAGGGAGATTTTCTTGTCCCTATCTTTTATATCAATTGCCATTTTATGCATATAGGTTTAGTATGATTTATGTCGAAAAACACGAATTTTTAACATTTTTGACGAGTAGGCATATTATCCCTAAGAAGCTGCACAACGAAAATTAATCTGAGGAGCCGTTTCGGAAAAAAATGAGTTTCGACAAGGAAAAAAAGGAAAATTGCCCCAAACATACAAATATACATATTTCATCAAGATTTTAACAAATACGGCCGAGCTTTTTTTGAAAATTAGGTTTTGTTACAAATTAGGTTAACTTTTCCTACAAATAGGGTTTATTGTTACAAATAGGGTTGACACGTCACCCCTATTTGTAACAATTTACCCTATTTGTATCAAAAAGTTAACCTCATACAGGTTTAGTATGATTTCTGTCAGAAAACAAGATTTTTTTATTTTTTTGACCGAAATTTGTGAAAATTGCTTCGAAACAAACTTTTGGCATGTATCTGCACTACTTGATTATCTTTTACGTGTAGATCTATTATCCCTAGGAACCTTAACAATGAAATTTAATCTAAAGAGCCGTTTCGGAAAAAATGAGTTGCGACAAGGGAAAAAAAAGAAAATTGCCCCCAAACATACAAATATGTATATTTCATCAAGATTTCAACAAATACGGCCAAGTTTTGTTTTAAAATTAGGTTCGGTTACAAATAGGGTTGATTGTTACAAATAGGGTTGACACGTCACCCCTATTTGTCACAATCAAACTTATTTGTAACAAAAGTTAACACCATTTAGGTTTAGTATGATTTCTGTCAGAAAACAAGATTTTTCAACATTTTTGACTGAAATTGGTGATAATTGCCCCGAAACAAACTTTGCGCATGTATCTGCACGACTTGATTATATCCTACGAGTAGGCCTCTTATTCCTAGAAACCTGCACAAAGAAATTTAATCTAACGAGCCGTTTCGGAAAAAAATGAGTTTCGACAAGGAAAAAAAAGAAATTGCCCCCAAACAAAAAATATGTACTATATTTTTTCAAGATTTCAACAAATACGGCCAAGTTTTTTTGAAAATTAGGGTTGATACGTCACCCCTCAATTGTAACAATTAACCCAATTTGTAACAAAAGTTTACTCAATCTAGGTTAATTATAATTTTTGTCAGAAAACAAGATGTTTCAACATTGTTGACCGAAATTGATGAAAAATGCCCCAAAACAAACTTTTTGCATGTATATGCACGACTTATATCTTACGATTAGGCATATTATCCCCAGGAACTGCACAACGAAATCTAATCTGACGAGCAGTTTCAGACAAAATGAGTCTCGACAAGAAAAAAAAGAAAATCGTTCCCAACAATACAAATATGCATATTTCATCAAGATTTCAACAAATACGGCAAAGTTTTTTTTTTTTAAATTACGTTTTGTTACAAATAGTGTTGATTGTTACAAATGTGGTTGATACTTCACCCCTAATTGTTACAATCAACCCTATTTGTAACAAAAGCAGTTTCAGAAAAAAATAAGTTTCGACCAAAAAAAAAAAATATTGCCCCCAAACATACAAATATGCGTATTTCATCAAGATTTCAACAAATACGACAAAGTTTTTTTAAAAATTAGGTTTTGTTACAAATAGGGGTGAAACAAAAGATGACAGGTGTCGGAAAATGATACAAATTTTCAATGCGTTTGTTTGCATGTTTTTGGTACAACTGTACTTGTGCCTACGTTCAATGCCCATGAACTGACTGCAAACAACAAAATTTTGACCATAATCATAATGACGTTTCGGATTGTCATTTGTGTTATTCGCTCAGCTGTTTTATATGTACATATACAAACGAAGGTCATGCATAACAGCGAAGGTCACGCGTAGGCGTGGATCTAAGTAGTTCGGTTACCGGAAAATATAATTCGTATTAACATGTTAAAATACGGGTTCGTATCAGTAGCGTATAAACAATAGGAGAAAGGCAATACAGGCATAGCATGTATGATAAAACTGCTTATCCAGCAACTTATGACGATTAGATTTTTCTTGCCGTGCCCAAACGAAAATGCGGTTCAACTGAAACCTATGATTCTGCACCTTACAAATGCAAAATGTACTTTGGCTTTTTTGACGTAGGTTGACTGCTGAAAAGTCGTGTTCTCTGTCCTCACCATCTATCTGTAATAATCGGTTTAAGGTGACCAAAATCCTCGCTCATACATTGCGTTAAACGGTGAACAGGCCTATAGCTCGAAGAAAATTACAATGCCTTTGAAAAAAAGACTTTATGCATCTGTAAATCAAGTTCATTGATTGGTTCAACCGTGGAACGTAAACTCAATATACCGATAAAAGACCGCTTTCTGAGATAGCTCCTTGCAGCGTTAAACAACTGGCCTGTTTTGGGTCGGAAACGGTGGCCGACTGGTTTTGTGTGAGGCCTAGCTGCTAGGCGACGTTGCCGTGCGTGTGTGGGAGTTCGAATCCCGTTTTGGTTATAGTAAAAAATATATTTCTTTAACCTGAGTGGACAGTTTCTGCTGGTGGACATTTACTTGTCCCCGAGTCTGTCTGATAGCTCAGTAAAAAGGTTCGTGCTTTTCCGGCTACTATATGTGTTTGTACTGTGTCTATGTGTCGTCTGCTCCACGCACACTGTGTTGCTCGGTCGCGCACAGGATTGTAACATCTAAGTCGGTTACCGTGACCAACTCTTTTGGGTTGGAAGCAGTGGCCGACTGGTTTTGTGTGAGGCCTAGCAGCTAGGCTATGTTACCGTGAGCGTGTGGGAGTTCGAATCCCGCTTGGGTTATAGTAAAAAATATATATTTTTTTATGAAACAAACATTTCAATTCAATGCAATGATTTAACGTAAATGATGTCTTAAAGTTATGGTATTAAGTGCCCCAAGGAGACAGAAAAGGGATGTGTTCCTAAGTAACGACAGAAAACGGTTCCATTTTTTAAAAATAGAAATGTTTGCTTTTTGAATATTTTAAACCTTTTAAAAATCGACTGAAACGTTTACAAACAGTGACTGAGCGTCATGAGATAAGGATGTGAATGCACGATGAAGTATAAAGATTATTTGGCTGTGACATATTTTCATGCCTCAGTAAGTCCTTGTGTAGACTCGTTATCTCATTAACATCAGCTTATTACACTGAGTTATCAGAAGCATACAACATTGTACCGATCGATTCATCTGCGAGACATCAGTTGGCAAAGTCTTGCAACGACGGAATGGCAATGTTATCAATACTTGACGTTGAACATCGGAACCTATCATCGATATTCAAGTAGATGACTTTATGACTGTCCTCCATTTTGAAACGATATTCATTCGCCATAGTAAGGATATAAGATTACTTAGAGTATCACTATCAGGATCGCCACTTTTCACATTTGCCTTTGAACCAGGTTATTGCTGAACATGCTATGTGACTTAATCTAAAGCTCTTATCTTTTACCTACAGGTACTCAAACATTCAGTCCAACTTTTATTTAATATGCTGATATTCTTCTCATAGCCTACATAGAAGCTTTAGTCACCCCGAATCCACAGACGCTCGTTAACCGTCAAACTAACACACATATGTTCGTTTCTGTTGCAACACGCACACTCATCAAAGCACATGGTTCCCCAGCGCCAATTTTCCCGTTGCAATTGCAATTTTACTGGTACGAATTATTTATAATACCTTCATTGGAGGTTATACTCACGAAGTAGTAACGAGTTAGTTTTCCTAGACTAATTGTAAGTGCAGGGCAACCGGCTCGTGTAGTTATTAATTTAACCAAGTCACGTAGTATGTCGTACGTTACAGGTCACAGGATCATGATTCGTTCGTGTCTTTCTTTTTAAATGTCGTCGGCAAACAAATATCACAGTGAGTATAGTGTGTCTAGAATTTTATAGAACCACTTGTGATAACTATATCCACTTGAACTAGAATTTTTCTCTAAACGAATAACGTTTTTAAATTCTGATCTTTTATTTTCTTAAATTTACAAACAAAATCGTTTAAATTATTACTTTCACTTTGTCAGCAGACACAGAGTCATTTGTGGTTACCAACGGCAAGGCTTCTTTGTAGAACGCAAATGTGACTCGAAACGTGGAGCTTTCTTTAACAACTGTAATTCCGTGATATTGAATGTAAGGTTTTGTTTTGTCCTGGATCGACGACTTTGACTTTGAAAAACCGGTACGCACGCTTGATTTTGGTTCGCTAAATATCTTGACTTCAAACATCGGCCTTGGTTGGCTGGCTTGTTGGCCATAAATGTCTTCCTTAGCAACCGTTTAAAATCGTGTGCCTTGCCGCAGCTAGTCATTATGTTTTTTTTAATAGTCGTAATTTCCGGTTGCTTGACCACCGCACGACAATTTCTCTACTCGTCGTTTTGCCGCACCAGGTTTTTACACATTCGATGAGAAATAAACTCATACTTCTTCTGCACTGTGGAAATTCCGCTACAATTATTATTGCACATTAAGCCTCAGACCCTTCTTTAAAGAACTTTGTTCTTAAGAAATCATATATTTTATGTAATTATTGTTCCTGCTGTTTGTTACGGGAGTGAAGTGTGGGGATATGAATTTTCATAATGTACTTAGTGTGTTCAATTAAAGTTTTGTAAATTTTTATCAGACGATAATAGTAATGCAAATAATCCAGCTGTTCTAGGGGAGTCTGGGAGGTTACCATTATGGTGTTTTTATGTTAAACGTCGTGTTACTTTTTGGTTAAATTGCTTGAAATGAATGAGGCTAGATACCCTAAAGCTTGTTACAATATGCTTAAATGTTTAGACGATGTAGATAGAAGTACGTTGGATATACACATTAAAAATCTCTTTAGATATGGTTTTGGGAGTGTTTGGTTGGATCAACAAGTTGGAAATACACAGCATTTCTAGTATTTATTTTTACAACGAGTAAAAGATTGTTGTCAGCAAGAATGGCACTATGAAACAGTCAGTTTTAGTCACTACTGGAGCCTGAAAAATATTTAATCTGCCTTAACACGTACGATAAATGCGTTTTGGCTAAATTTTGTTGCTCAAATCACACATTAAACATTGAAATGGGGCGTCATTCAAAGTTCTTCTTGCCACAGAGCGTTTGTATGTATTGTAAAAATGTTAAATGTATTTCTGTTATTGAAAATGAATTTTCACTTTGTATTTATTTGCTCTTTATATGATGATATTAGAATCAAATATTTACCCTGAATAGTAATTGAACATCCGTCAAGAAGACAGACTTGTAAAAAATGTTTTCAACACAGAGAGTGCATAGAATTTGTCAGTTTGCAATTTATTTAAGAAAAGCTTTCATCAGACGAGAATCAATCGTCGCTCCATTAACGTCAACATAAAGCACAGAATTGTCAAAATATGTCTGTCACTTGAAATCTCAGGACAAACCATTTAATATATCATGGTGAATCCTATCAAAAGCAAGCAGTTACTCTAATATCTCAAAGAAATGCAACCTTTGCCCTTACAGAAAAGCTATTCATAATCAATGCAGATAAATTTAGCCTTTTAAACAAGCGTTCCGAATTGGTCTCCAAGTGCCGACACGGAAACAAATTTTACTTGTCAAATTTCGATCCAACCCACAACACCAAATGGTTTGACCCAACCTGACACTTATATGTGTGCACCTGAAGCAAATTTCACACAATAAAATCTACTTATCTGACGATCGCGTGTATACGTGAAACTCGAGTAATAGGTACCAAACATACTTGATGTGTTATCATATTATATATATATATATATATATATATATATATATATATATATATATATATATATATATATATATATATATATATATATATATATAAAATTTTGTGTAATTAATAAGGTAATGTTTGCCATCAGTCATTATGTCATAACAGTAGGCTGTCGATTTTCAAAGGACCATTTCTTCGAAAGGTAATGTAAACATGAAATAGTCTATCATACATAGACATCAACAAATGAAATAATGTCCTGCTCTTCATCCTTTCTAGTAAACGGGATTAAATATAGTACACAGCCGAAATATGCACACATCACTTGGCGACCAAGGAATGCTTTTGTGTTATCAAGATCGGTCACAAATATCATATATATATATATATATATATATATATATATATATATATATATATATATATATATGTATATATATATATATATATATATATATATATATATATATATATATATATTATATATTTGTGTCTAAAAAGACTTCGGTAGAACATAGGTATACATCCCTCCGTGTAATTAAAATAGTAGTCTGTCATGACGTTATAACAGGGCAAAAACCCCACAATATTCTATAGCATTGCAAAAGAATATTTCTTCGAAAGATAATGTTCAACTGAAACAGTCTATCATATATAGGCATTACCAAGTAAAATAATGTTCAACTCTTTACATTTCTAGTAAATGATTATTAAATTTACAACAGAGCTGAACTTTGCTTATATCACTTGGCGACCAGGGAATGTGGGTTTTGTGTTATCAAGAAAGTGAGATCATTTGGCATGTCGGTACCTGTCTTCTTCGGTCTCTGTTTTTCGTGAATATTCGAACAGTCACTTAAAGAAAATGGAAAAGAAAAAAACAAGGAAAAATAATGTCAATATGAAGATATGTTTTATGCTTGACCAAAGGGATTATTAACTTGCTACTTTTAAAACTTTATAGGCCTTAAATATAAATTAAACAACATTGACATATTTATCGATTTATTAAGCTTGCCATAAGGAATGGCTGATTGAACAAACTACCACCAAAAGGCTAATGTGTATTACTGACAGTTTGCGAAGTCTCATAATGATATTGACATCTTGAATCCAGCAAGAGCTCCGTTAAACGTCAAAATGCAACGGTATATTTGCAAGATTAGTGATCGCCACATGCTTTCAATTTAGACGTTCGGCTAGTATATGCATTTCGAATATGTTGTTGCCTAGTAACCTGTGAAAACATAACATACGCCATGTTTCATCAGGTTAGCTTTGAGAACAACAGCATGTGTACTCCGGGATACGGGAACACGTCTACATACATTGTCCCCACAGAGAGATTACAGAGTTATAAGTAAAATTTTCAAAATTACTCGTCCACATAAATCCTCCTTCTCTTTGCCTCTGAAGGAACACAGCTCCCTTGTCTAAACTAACAATACTTTCTCAAAAGAGATATACGGTCATATTTAAGAGATCTGAGCATCCGAAAACCATTTAATTTCTTAAGCTGCCAACAGATGGATAAATCAGTTTCCTTGCTGAGGATAAACAATTCAAACAGTGTGTTAGACTCGTTATCTAAGTATCATTGTTTGGCTTTGAGTAAGACAGTCAAGCAGTCTGATATGCTCTCAGTCCCCTGAATGTTGCATTTAAATTAACACTAATCAATGAAAATAAGGTGACATCTTACGATCATTTTAACGAGAGCTATGGTCCTAATAGCTAGCAGGGTTATTTGCTACTTGCTTGCTAAAAGGATCACAGTGTAGGGAGTTGTTGGCTTACAGCTCGGTACACATGATAAGCGCCTGACATTGTTAGGGCTGGTGGATTGTTTTGTTGAGGGACTATATCAGGTTTCCTATACTATAATGACTAGGGGTCGAACCGTTCTTTTGTTTATTATTATTATTATTATTATTATTATTATTATTATTATTATTATACTTTATTTAAAGAGGGTAATCTGATTACAGTAAAGTAATTGTAATTTCCATCAGAGCCCTCATGAAAAGAGAGGCAAAACACACAAACAAATCATCGAATAAACAAAAACGTATGGAATAGACGAATAGAAGATGTCGAAGACAAAGGAAAAATAGGCTAGTCTAAGTCAGAGCCTTCATTACAATATTTCATGAAAAGATAACAATGCAGTTTTGATTTAAACGTCGACAAGGCTTCACAGTCACGGATAGTTGGGGGAATGGAATTCCAGATTTTAGTAGCTCGATATACAAATGATCTTTGACCCATGCCTGCCCTAAACATTGGTGGGTAAAGGTTACCATTACTAGAACTACGATTATTTAAACGATCCATTTCTGAGAGAGGTTGGAATAGATCACTAATATAGCTTGGTGCGAGACCATTTAAAGCTTTGAAAGTCATAACAGCAGTAAAGTATTCAATACGTAAATCTATGGGCAACCAGTGCAAACTAACAAAAACTGTACGTGAAGGAAAAGTCGTGTCAACTCCGAGAATTACCTTACCAGCCCTTTTCTGGAGTTTGTACAATCTTTGGAGATTGGTCTTAGACGTACTACCCCAAACAATACAACAGTAGTCAATTACAGACAAGAACAAAGCGTTGTAAACTAGCAAAAGAACACTCCTTTGAGAAAAGGGGCGTAGTCGTCTTATAACACCAATTCTTGCAGACAAAGTCTTGCACAAATTATCTATGTGGTCATCCCAGCATAAAATGTTGTCTAATTGAACACCAAGTAGTTTGTGAACAGCAACACTGTCAATGAGAGTATCATTGATCTGAATGTGAAATGAAATATCAGAGTCGGCTAAGTGATAAATTTTGGGGCGAGACGCAACAATCATATATTTTGTTTTAGTGGTGTTAATTGCCATGCTATTGTTATGAACCCAGTTTGAGATTGGCACGAGATCTCCATTCAGTCTCCCCTCGACTTGTTCAATGTCAACTCCAGAAACACACAAAGTTTGGTCATCGGCAAACATATCTAAGCTTCCCATGTTGAG
>LD346719.1:0-13325 GCA_001465055.1 Ptychodera flava | reverse complement strand
AGTAATAATCAGTTTACGGTGACCAAATTCTTCCTTGTATGACATCTAAACGTTAAGCAGAACTGTAGCTTGTAGATGATTATAATACCAATGGAAAAGGGCTTCACACACCGGTATATGAATTTCATAGATTGATCTTGCCGTGAATCGTAAACTTAATTGACCAGTAATAGATCACCTAGCGAGATGATTACTGGCAGTCTCAATATATAATTCTTTGTGATTGTAACTTCGATAACTGATATGGTAAAAGTATCGTGAAGACCGCCACAAATATAAA
This sequence comes from Ptychodera flava, assembly GCA_001465055.1. Classification (NCBI taxonomy): domain Eukaryota; kingdom Metazoa; phylum Hemichordata; class Enteropneusta; family Ptychoderidae; genus Ptychodera; species Ptychodera flava. The sequence continues at coordinate 13,045 of LD346719.1, read as the reverse complement.
GTTACTCGTCAAGACACGATTGAGAAAGATGTGAAGGTGCTTCTCAAACTGCAGACATTTTGCATATCACAGTTACTGTAAGTCGACTTTAACACCTAAAAAACAAAACTCAAAAAAGCAAATATTTTCTAGGGTTACCAAATTTAATTTTGTTTTCAAAATTTACCATGTGTCGATATTCATGATACGGTAATGTAGATCAGACATTTTCGAGCTCGCTGGCTTTAAATATGAAAAGAATGACTCTTAATTAAATCAATTATTCTCGTTACCAAACTTCCGTATGAAAAAGGGAATCGTGCTATTTTATGGGAATCATATTTTCAAAGCAAATGAATTCTCTTTTTTTGAATTGTCTGTTGAGAGAATCAAAAACAAGTCGAAATATCATTTATCATGTGTATATTCAATTGGTTTTTGGATTTCGGCTTATTTCACACATAAGATACTTTCCAAAGCGCAAGACACCAGTTTGGAATAGTCAACCAAACATTGCGTAGAACTTTAGATACTCAAAGAAATCGTGAATGCCCCAAAACTTACGAAGGAAGCCAGATTATATTAACTTATATGGCACACACAATGTGTTGTTTTAGCTAAAGTAAATGCAATAGCCCATTTTATGTAAGGATTTGAAAGCTAGAATTTCACAAATAACTAACGTATTCCGTGACAAATCTAAAGTTCTGTGACTCTAACAGTTGTCTTACGTTGTTCTACAAGGTCCTTCGCATGACCAATTACATATAAAATGAAAAAAAAGTCTCTGCAAACTCGAGAATTCCTATTACTTGTAACCCTTTATTGTATTGCACGTCACACTTTTGCACACTGCACTTATCTACATTTCCATCCATCCATTCACCCGTCCGTCCGTCGGTGCATTCGTCCTTGCATCCATCCGTCCATCCTTCTATCCATCCATCCAAATGCAGCCCATGATTTGTTTATTTACAAGGAAAATAAACTTGTTCTTAAAGTTGAGGCTCCTTTCTCGTCAGCTGTAGTTTGAAAAGTTTGAGGTCCCTGATATGCATCTAAAATAACAAAATAATAAAATTGACGATTTTCACAAAACTAAAGCAGTGAAAACTTTAATAACTCCGTCAGCCTCACAAATAGTAATCTGAAATAATAGTATAAGTTTGAAAGTCCGGAAATCGATTCCCATGACACATTTCAACTTAACGGTTATTCAACAACAACTCAGTATTGTCTGCTATTATTTTAATTGGCAACTTTTTTCTCGCCATTGCAAATTTGCCGGTACTTGAAAGTCACATACCTATATCATAATTGTTACTGATATATTTCTTATTACTTAGGTGGTTTTACTGATGTAAAAGTATCGAGTTAGCTCTACTAGACTAATAATAGGTGAATGGGAACTGGCATGCCCAGTTTTTCAACTACTTATTATGTCACATGATTTCGTATGTGATAGGAGACAGAACATGTTTAGTTCATATATTTCTTTAAGCCCTCGACAGCGGACGGCCGTGCACCACAGTGATTAGTGTGTAGAATTTCATAGACCTATTGGCAGAGAGCCATTTCCTCTTAAAACGTGAATTTTACTTATAGACGTGTCCAAACGGACTATCTTCTTCACTTTTGAAATTCATATTTCCATTCGTTGACAGTTAAAACGTTGTCTAAACCTGCTACCAACGGCCAGGCTACTTTGTGGAGCTCATATAAGAAACTCGGAGCTTTCTTTATAGACCGAACTTCCGTGGCATTGATAGTAATTTTTATTTTGTTTGACCTCGGCCGAACACTTCTACTTTGAAAATTTGGTGCGTACGCTCGATTTTTGTTCGCTAAAGACCTTAACTTCTAATATTGGACATGGTTTGCGGAATTGTAAGTCATTATTGTCTTCCTTAGCAACGCTTGTAAGTGGTTTGCTTTGCTATAGCTAGTTGCTATGTTTTTGAAGAGTCAGAATGTCAGCTTATTCGATTACTGGGCGTTTACTTACGTTATGTGGCCCTGGGTGTGACATCAAAGGATACTTGTACTTTTCAGTAGAATGTCCTTCCATTATTTCTAAACTTTGTAAGTTCACTGTGAGAGACAGTGGTGTCTTGAGAACGCCCGATGTTTTATAAACGACAGTGGGTAGAATGTATGACTTCAAATAGTACGTTTTCGGAAACGAATGTTCACATGAATTTGTCCTTATGCAAAGACTTGAGAAAAATAATTTTCTTCACTTCGAGTTTTGTAAGTCTAGATATATAACATACTAAAAACAACTTTCTAAATTTTGTGTTGTCAACAGGACTGGTGTGACAGAGTCTAAAGGATACTACCACCATATCTTATTAGTTTGACTGAGTTTCAAGTTGTCTCGTGTACTGAGTTTGTATCCAAAATTTAGCTGTTCATACTTGCGTTGAATCTGCAGGGACGGCCACGTTAATGCAAAAAATCACAGGTACGTATATTAGCTTTCTGTTTGTCAGATGTAACCATATCGACCATATGTTACAGACATGAGTTATTGCTGACATTAAACAAAGCAGCAATTAATCTTCACCAAGAGAGATTGAGGAAACATAAATTCCTGTAAACCCTTATACATGACACTTTTCAAATAGAGAATAAACTTGTTTGAAAGAAGTCACTATTTGCCTTCAATATAATATGACGTCAAACTCATTCACTTGTGGCTCAATTTCCCTTGTTTCTGTTAAATTTTATATCGGCCGAAGGGTTACTGCAGGTCTGTGTTCGTCCATATTTTGGCCTCTAGACATCTTTTGGAAATTCGTAAAGAGATTAGTACTTTTTATTTAGGTGTTTTACGTCGACCTAAAGGAGATGAGTGTGCAGCGTTATCGCCGGTGGCAGCATCACATATAATGATCTTGATACTAGCTAAAGTAAATGATTGACTCAGGGGTTATTCAAGCATAAATTATCTAGTTACAATGGTAATTAATTGCAGAACACATTCTGCAGCCTTGTGTCAAATTTTTAGGATTTAAAAATATCTGGATTCAATTTCTAACTTGATATATTTATCAAGTAGTCGCAATATTTCAAAGAAAAGCTCTTCCCTAATGTTGGACGTATAATATAAAGATAGTTGTATTACAGGTGACGTAAATTTAAAGTATGCTTGTTCGCAATGATACAGCGCTATGCACGAACATGATTGTATTTTTGGTATATATGCAAAATTCCAACAAAATGACAGTTCTTCAGCCATATTGGCTCCTATCGCAAGGCTAATTAATACATGCATATGTATGCCATAGTGCTTTGTCTTTGTGCTATGTTTGAACAAAATCGGTTCAAGGATGTATGAGTTATGGTTCAAAGACTTGAAAAATTGCAACAAAATGGCCGCCTCACGCCAATATTGGATCGTATCGCAATATAATGCAACACGCATATGTAGGCCATAGTGTTATGCCTTTGTGCCAAGTTTGAACAGAATCTGTTCAAGGATGTCTGAGTTATGGTTCAAAGACACGAAAAATCGCAAACAAAATGGCCGCTTCACGCCCATATAGGCATGACACGACCACCCCATTAAAACTTACACCCGTGTTAGGCCTTCTAAATCGGGTTTACTGGGGTTGGAAGTTAATGCAATACACAAACAATACAATCAAAGGTTACATAATCCATGTACACATTCAGCCATGGATCAACACTGATTTTGCAGCTGCTGAGACTTAGTATGACTACAAAATATTCATGGGCAGGAATATTTTTGTTTTATTTGGAAGTAAATGAAGTAAGTACATCAAAGTCTCAGAGTGTCTACTTCTCAGAGAATGTCTCTCGCTAGAAAGACTTCAAATTAAATAGTCTCCAAAACTAAATATTGTGAATGCCTATTTTTGAGTTATAACTCATAAATATTCTCTGGGACATACAAGAAAATTGTCACGAAAAGGGGCAAATTTTCAAATTGACGCTAAAGTTTTTGCAATCATGGTGGTTAGATGGCACAGTGATACAACAGACCACTTGAAACATGTAATCGAACTGGCCATTGTATGGATTTTGTACTTACAACTTACCCGGGAAATCAATTTGTTATGTGGATTGGATATTTTATAATTTTCTCCGGAATAGACTGATAAATTCCAATAATTTCCCCCTAAAATATTAAAGTTTCCTTCAAAATATGAAAGAAATATAAATTTTACTATCAGCGAAACGGGATTAGCTAGTATCACACGCTGAGTAAACAGAAAGATTAGTAAAGAGAATTACAAAGAAAACTTTCAAATTTACTCTGCCAAATAAATCCTCTGCCTCGTTGCCCATGAAGGAATACAGCTCCCTTGTCTATACTTACAAATATTATCATGATTTTTCCGGAAAATCAATTAAATTTGCTATTGTTCACTGGTCTGGCATTTCATTTTATTTGTCGCGCAGTATTCGAATAACCTGACAATCTGACTCTTGAAAAACATAGCATCTAGCTAATTGCCTGCACAAAGTTTTTTTATTGTGTTTGAGTATTCAAAGTTTGCTAACAACCTTGGCAAACAGCCCAGGGAAGGAGATGTTTACGACTTGTACGCCTTGAGAACGATAGGTACAAAAAGAGTATACCATTGTGTCCTCACATCCTGCGCAGGTTGAATTATGTATTGTTGTTGTCTTGTCTGACACAAATGGAAATTCCAAAGAATGGTGCTCCATCATTGGTATTATTGACTCGTTTATCGTGTTAAACAATCAACTACTGCGCGACAACTTTTTCATCGTCTCGGTAGACTTGTGACCATAAGAATCAGAACGGAGAGGATGACGTTCCTGAAGAGTCAGAATTTCAATTTATTCGATTAGTGCACGACAACTTCTTCGTTGTTCTTTTCTGCACCAGGTTTTATGATAAGCTATACACTCGTACCTTTGGCCCTCCCGAAATTTCGCTCCATTTTTTAACATTTACCTTCCAAACCTTATCCAATGAGTTCATTATCAAGTGAAAATAAAAGATTGTGACCATAGGAATTAGAAATGACATGAAAATGTGATACGGTGCAATCTACGATGATCAATGATAATTATGTGGACTTTGATGGCAATATTGATAAACAAAAAGTAAAAACATGATATCTCAAAGGATTGCCATTGTAGTATCTCAACATGCTTAGGTGGAGATTCAGGCCTTTTCCGACTCAGCTGGAAATTCCTATTACTTGAAATGCCAAAATCAATCTCCTAACAGAGATTGTAGAGCGGCGTGGAACTTTATATCCTGGCAAGGGAGTCTAACCAATAGGCACACTAATCTCGCCACAGACGAAATTTTACACCAACTTTTTGGTTGTTGCGCTTTTTCCGAAGTATGCCAATTCTGTCTTTTTATAATTATTACTACGAACCAAAAATTTAGATAAATGAAATATCGATCCTCGAATCCTTGAACACTTCAAAAACATAGACTTTGCTCTCGGTTACAAAACTGTGAATCAATGACTTTCAAAATCACTGTCCCTGCATATCTCAGATTTAGAGACGGATTTTCAAAGTTTTGGCAGATTATGAATTATATATAGAACAGAAAGTTCTATCTCTAGCTGGACAGCTCCTCTCAAAATATGAGATGCCACCACGATTATGACGACAAGTTTGGAGTCGCAGGACTGAAAGAAGGCCCGGTTAAGAATACCGAATTTTGCCTGCAGCGGAGATTGGTGGGGCCTGCGCTTAACGACTAAAAGACTCTAGCATTTGGCACAAATCGATCCGAACAAATGATGTTTTATGATGTTCGAAATTGTGTCACGTTTGAAAAACAACATTAATGGTCGATCTCTTTCGCGATAAGTATATCTTCGTAAATATATTTGTCTCTCATATGTTCCAATAATAATGTTCTCTGTTGAAAAACTTGCCTTAAGAAGAGCAGATAATTATCAGGATTTACTACTGCTTCTTAGCTTGATATATAGTTATCAAGTAGTCGCCATATTTCAAAGAAAAGCTTTTCCCGAATGATGAATGTATTATATAAAGATATTGTATTACCGGTGACGTAAATTTACAATGTGTTTGTTCGCAATGATACAGAGCTCTGAAAGAACATGATTATATATTTGCTAAACATGCACAATAGCCAAACGGAATATTCATGCTACATAGTACGTCAGACTTTGTTACACAGTGACGTCATGATTGTACCTGTAGTGCACTGGCCTATGCTCTCCGTGCGTGAGATCACAGTCAATGCCCAAACATTAAATCGAGGTTATCAGCATGTCGCAAAGTGATCACAAGAACTGTCTGTTTCGGGTCTTGTTTGGGGCAGAAAAAAGATAGTGTCCCTTATTCTTCATAATTATTGCTACTTCCTTCATTTGAGGTTTTGCTCACCAAGGGACGGACCATTTGATCTTGGGAGGGGGTTGGTAACACTGAAATTGTGATTTGTTTTATCGTAAATTTCTAAAAAAATAACTTTTCCAAATGAGAAAAGCTATGATAATTTTTTTTCGGAGTAAATTTTCAGATTTATAATTTTTTTAGTTCGACACCGTCTGAGGATACAATGTAATTCCATATCACTAGCGCAAATAAGATTGTGTGCTGTAACCTCAACATACATATGGCCTAGTGCTTTATATTGCTGATAGATTTCGCGAAATGTTGCAGATCATCTTGCGCACTGAATGTCCAACAGTACTGCCTAATACTGGAACAGAAGGAAATGAAGAAGTGGCGGAATCAGAGACTGATCTTTGCACAACCAATTGGAGTCCATCCGTCACTCCTGGTTCTGTAAACTATCCTGAACAGATGATTCATATAAATGAGATAAAACAGAAAAAAGACAATGTTGGCAATGAGTTTCCCTCCCTCTGTAGGATTTGTTTACAAGAGGGCGAAGATGTGGTGCAAAGCACCACATGCGACCGCACAAGCGGTCGTGGGGGGGGAGGTAAGGAGGGGGGTGTCCCCCCTTCTGCCGTTGGAGCTTTTGAAAAATAGAAATTAAAATGGTGTTATTTGGTGGCAATTGGGGAATAGTTTTTCAGATTACACATCTTCCTCTTAAACATGGTCTTTTTGCTCCTCAGTAGCTTCCTATAGTTTTGAAAATTGACTATTTGGGTTTCCTTGCTTCCCTTTCTACTGCGTGGTTAAATGCCTACATTCATCCAGCCAAACATCATGCATATCTCATAATTTACAATTGATTTTGACAAGATGAGAGGCTGTTTGCAAAATATAGTGAAATTTGCATATTTGTGGGTTTTTTTAGGGGGGCAATTTTCGCCCTTTTTTGATCAAAACGTCTATTTCTCTGTAGCAGCATGTCCAAATTGATTGGATGTGTATAGATGTGGTGAAATTTCAATATTTGTTTTTAGGGCAATTTATGCCATTTATGGTAAAAAAATATGTATTCTCTGAAAGGGCTTGTCCAGTTTCTTTGAAATTTGCTACATAAGTCATGCTCTTTTTTGTGGTGGAAAAAGTCTTCAGATAATTGTCATTCAGCATTTGCTACACACAAACGATTAGTCATGCAGATTTATTCAGTATTTGGTATGGAGAAACCGTCAAAGTTCAACCCTTTTTTGTGTTTGTGCGACGGGATTTGTTGGATAGATGACATTCCATGTAGTCTACTGTTGAATGTTAAAAACGTGTTGCTGTTGTTTTTAAGGCTGTTTTTTTGAGAAAAAAGAACAGAAAATGCCTTTTTAAAAGCAAAATAATACATAATGACTTGATATGTTGTTTGATTATTTTTGACGTGTTTCTACTTGTTCATCCATTCTTGCATTCATCATTTCAATAAAATGCTGTGAATAAAATGAACCTGATGTGGCCTGCATCTTTTCACCTTGATCTTAAAAGGCAAATATAACTTTCTGTCTTGACAACCATATCATAGTTTCAATGTTTTACCTAAAGTGCCTGCTTGGTTTGTACGCAGGAAACAAGTAGAAAACAGGCTCTATAATTTTATAATTTTCAAGTGATCGGAAAACAAAAGTACTGAAAAGAGAATATGATCACAACTTCAAGTATAAGGGATACAGTCACTCTCAATGTATACAATAAAATTAAAAATGTGTTTGGGGGATTTACTAAAAATACAGAAAGCTGCTTCTTAAAATCTAAAAAAAATTCAACATTTTAAAGACTTTTGCAGATTTTTTACACATTTGTATTCTTATTTTTTATTTTTTTTATTTTGCAAACTAGTTTGAAGATTTTAAACTAGTTTGAAGATTTGTTTTTCCTAACATTCTGCTCTGAATTTTTTTTCCTGTTTTTGACCACCCCTTCCCAAGATCTAATGGTCCATCACTAAGTAGTGTCGAGTTAGTTTTCCTAGACTAATAATAAGTGCACAGCTACTGCTTCGCGTAGTTAATAATAAAATCAACTCACGTAGTAGTCGTACGTTACAGGTTACAGATCATGTTTCCTTAGTGGCTTTCTTTTTAGCTGTCGTCGGCAAACAACTACCACAGTGAGTAGTGTGTCCTGACGTTTAAAAAGCATTTGCAGATAAATATATCCTCTTGTACTTGAATGTTTCATACAGATGTGTCCAAAATAATTACTTTCTTACCCTCTTTCTTTTTCTTACTATTACAAACAAAATCGTTTACATTATTACTTTCACTTTGTCGACGGGCACATAGTCGTTAGCTGTTACCAACAACAATACTTCTTTGTAGAACTCGAAGGTGGTTCGAAACGTGCAGCTTTCTTTAAGGACTGAACTTCAGTGATATCGATCGTAAGGTTTCCTTGGTCGACGAGTTTGACTCTAAAAAATCGGTATGTACGCTTGACTTTGTTCGCTAAATATCCTTGACTTCAAACATCGGCAATGATTGGCGGGCCTATCAACCACCCTTAACAACCTCATTTTTAAATTGTGTGTCTTGCCTTAGCCATTCATTACATTTAAGAGTCGTAATTTCGGGTTATTTGACCACCGCGCGACGATTTGTTTACTTGTCGTTTTACCGCGTCAAGTTTTTACACATACGACGAAAAATAAACTCATAATTCTTCGGCCATGCAGAAATTCCGCTCCAATTATTGCAAATTAGGCCTCCGACCCATATGCAAAGAAATTCATTATAAAGTAAAATAAAATACTGTAACCATAGGAATCCGAAATGACAGAACCACGTAAGTCGGTGTAATCTACGATGATTAAACACAATCATGCACGTAGACTTCGAAGTCACAAGACAAACAAAAAGTAAAAAGCAATGATATCATATATATTTATAAGTGTGCCATTGTATTCTATCCACCTACGAAAGCGGGGGTTCTGTATCAATCATTCTGTCTCTGTCTGACTCAGCTGGAATTTCCAGTGAATTGACATGTCAAAAAAGTTATACAATTGTTGCCATGTGTTATATCGGAGCGTCATGTAGAAACAAATTCGAGCTTATTGTTGGGACATTTCGATGGGTCCGGGGGCGGCAAATAGAATCCATCAATATCAATGAATATAATTGTCAATCCAGCAATTTATGAAAATGACATTTTTCTTGCCGGGGATCCAAGCATAAATGTGGTCCAACTGAAACGACTTGCGATTATGCATCATATCAATGCAAAATGCACTTGAGCTGGAATATTGTAAATGTTGAATTGTAGTTGGTGCCAAGTCGTTTTCTCCGTCCTCGCCATCTATTTTTAACAACCAGTTTAAGGTTCCAAGGAAAGAAATTGCCCTTTATAAGCTAACAATTTTCAAGTGGTTAATACGCTCCGAAACCCCGTAAATTATACATTTTCTGAAAGCCTAGATATAGGGGAACATTTTGGTTACCATAGTGTCACAAGTGTTTACATAACTATCAGGTGACAGGTAATTTGCATAATCTTTCTAAAATCGGTTTAAAAAAAGTATGTTTTGTTTCAATGCTTTGAGATATAAAACTCAAATTTGTATGAGTTCGAGCTGTTCTAAGGATCTTCCAAAGTGTGTCTCAGAATTTTGTTAAACCTTCGTAAATAATTTTTATGCCAGAAAAATTTCCAGAGCGGTGGATTTAATCCTAGATGATTTCTTTAAAGTTGTGCTCCAAAAACTAAGCAAGATATAAAACATCTGAGACACACTTTGGAAGAGCGTTTTGACAGCTTGCATTCAAGAAAGATTGAGTCAGATATTTTGAAAATTTGAGACAAAACCTAGCGAAAACCGATTTTGAAAGGTTATGCAAATTACCTGTAACGTGATAGTTATACAAACAATGGTGATGCAATTGTTACCAAAATGTTCACCTATATCTATGCTTTTAGAAAATGCACAATCAACGGGGATTGTGAGCTTATTAACCACCAGAGAATTGTTAAATTAAAAATTTCAATTTCTTGTCTCGGAACCTTAAGGTGACCAAAATCCTCAAAATTCTACTCATACGGCGTGTTAAACCTTTAACAGACCTATAGCGTCTACAAAATTATAATGTCGTTGGAAATAGGCTTTACTCACCTGTAAACCAAGTTATAGTATGGTCTAACCGTTTAAAGTAAACAAAAATGACTGGTGAGAGACCACCTAACGAGACAGTTTCTGGCATATACTTTTTAAGTCTATGCGATGATATGAACTTCGGTAATTGGTGTCATAAGTTATGGTAAAGACCACTAAAAATAAAGAGCCAACTGCTGGTTACTTCAATTTCAAAGCAGTTGAGTTCCTATTTTTAATCGTCTGTCGAGAGAGTGGGTCAGCTAATCGAAATAACATTGTCATCTACAAATATTCCAATTTATTGATCAATGTGCTGAGAACATATATAAGTAAGATAAGTTACGATCTAAATGGTTGACATCAGCTTAGAATAGTAGACCAACCCTTGCTTAGAACTTAGGCGGTATATATATATATATATATATATATATATATATATATATATATCCTTCTGTGTAACTAATAACGCAATGTTATGCCACCTTTCATTACGTCATGACAAGGCAAAAAAAGTAGTCTTTTGAATTGCAAAATATCATTTTTCGAAAGATAATGTGTTAGGGAAAAAGTCTATCATGTCCAGACATCACCACACGAAGTAACTTTCTATTCTTCATCCTTTCTAGTAAATGGGATTAAATATAAAGCACAGCTGAACTTTGCTTACATCATCCGGCGATCAGGGAATGCGGGCTTTTGTGTTATAAAGAAACTGACATCAGGTGACTTATTGGTACGCTGTAACAGGATCTGTCTTGTTCGACTCTCTTTTTTCGTGCAGATTCGAGACAGTCATTAAAGTCTTTGGAAAAAATCTTTCGGAAAATAACGTCAACATAAACGCAAATTTTAACGCTTGACCAAAGGATATAACTTGCTACACTTACAACTTTATACGTGTTAATGTATAATGACATTAATGTACTTATTGATTTATTAAGCTCGTTAAAATGATTGGCTGCTTGAATAGGCTACCACCGAAAAGCTAATGTGTGTTAGTGACAGTTTGACAACGTTTCATAATTATATTGGTATTTTCTTGTATCCATCATTAGCTCCATTAAACGTCAAAAATTCAATTGTATATTTGCTAATTTGTGATCGCCATATGCCTTGAATACAGAATTCCGGCAAGTACTTGCATTTGAATATGTTGTTGCCTAGTAACCTATGAAAACGTAACATACACCATGCTTCATCAGGTTAGTTTTGTGAACAACAGAATGTAAACTACACACAGAAAGATTGCAGAATTATAAATAGAACTTTCAAAATTACTCGGCCACATAAATCCTCTCCCTCTTTGCCTCTGAAGGAGCGCAGCTGCGTTGTGTAAACTAACAATACTTTCTCAAAAGTGGTTTAAGGTCATATTTCACAACGCTGAACATACGAGAGCCATTTTAATCTGAAGCTGCCAACAGATAGAGGAATCAGTTTCCATGGTCGCTGAAAATTTAACAATTCAAACTGTGTTAGACTCGTTATCAAAATATTATTATTTGGCGTTGGGTACGACAGCAAAGCTATCTGATATGCTCTCCGTTCCCTGATTTTGCAGTTAAAACACTAACGGCCAATACGATGACATCTTATGACCACTTTGATCAAGAGCTAGGTAGTTAACTATGGTCCTCTAAGATCGCAGGGTTATTTGCTACACGTTTGCCCAAAGGATCATATTGTAGGGAGTTATTGTCGGTGGCTCCCAGCTCGGTAGACACACAGCTCGGTAACCTATACATGCTAGTATAGGTTACCTAGGTTACCTATACTAGCATGACTAGCAAGGGCGAATAGAAGTACAGAGAAATCGAAAATCTGATGATAGGTAATAAAACATGTAACATTGTATTCTGTCAACATGCGGTGGTAGGGGTCAAGCATTGTTCTATTGTTTTGACGAAACGATATCCATTCGGCCTGAAACTTCCGACGAGATAAAAGGCAAATGTCTTGCACAACCATTATCATAAATTGTCGAAACTAAAGCTGTAAGTTTGTATAAAGAGGAGTATTTTTGATTCTCCGTACAAAATAATTAATTATCAATGAGAAAGGCTGACGTATTGAAAACGTAAGGCGGAATCGTCATTCGTATACAAATCTTATACAAAGGGAAGACTTCAAAATTTCTGTCGCTGCCATTCATACCATGAAATTAATCTCAAAATACACACAAATACACTGTCATATTATTAGTTTCTGTCCTCAATCTACAATCCCTATTCTAATGATAGGAAAGGGACTAGAGATTCCCGGTATGTAGATCCAAACTGTAAGTATTTAAGAATAAACGAAGTTGTTGTTCACAATAACCGACAAATATTATTATGATTTTTTCCGGAAAAATCGATTAAATTTGCTATTGTTCACTGGTCTGGCATTTCATCTTATTTGTCGCGCAGTATTCGAATAACCTGACATTCTGACTCTTGTAAAACATAGCATCTAGCTAATTGCCTGCACAAAGCTTCTTTATTGTGTTTGAGTATTCAAAGTTTGCTAACCACCTTGGCAAAAAGCCCAGGGAAGGAGATATTTACGACTTGTACGCCTTGAGAACGATAGGTACAAAAAGAGTATACCATTGTG
>LD346717.1:0-23921 GCA_001465055.1 Ptychodera flava | reverse complement strand
ACAGTTAATATCAGGCACAGATAGATACATACATGTACCAGTATATTGAAGTGCCATAGTTTGAGTTAGGAAATTTAGGTCACAGAGAGAGCCAGATATCACAGCATATCAATATGCATTACTGAAGACACAGTGAGTAGTCTGATATGTAAGATCAAGATATCTATGTCATGAAATATGTTTGGTTAATTTTTACACCATTACAAAGGCAGAACAAAGTAGAAACTGGGTGGCATAAGATGGATTGCAACAAAATGTTCCGTTTAAAATGTGTTAATGTAACACAGCTGACAGCCAGTTTTATGATGTTTAGAAAACATAAACTTCAGATGCTTTTACAGCAAAAATACAAAGAGTTTTTAAGATATATAAAAATATTACGTTAATATAAATAAACATCTCCATATAACACCTCCAAAATTAATACAGTATGAAGAAAACATTTGAGCAAAGGAAAACATTGTTATGGATAAAGAGAAAATAAATAATTGTATTTTAGAATAACAGCAATATCATAAATATTGAGTGACAGCACACACAAACTTTGGAGTGTGTCTCTGTCAGTCCTTGTGAACAGTTACAGAGTCGTAAAATAAACCAAAAATATAATAAACAATTGCAAACATGACCAGGCAAGTGAGTGAATCAGTGTAGGTGATGAAAAATTGATACAAGATTGAGAATATTTGAAAAAAGAGAAAGTTAAATAATAAATTTAAATTTAAATTCTCATTATGGCCAAAGCCAGACAATAAAAAACAAAGTCATTGGTACTTTATTGAAATGAATATATTGGCAATGTTTAGAAAAGCGCAACGAAACTATTCAAGGATTAAGGTAATTTGAACATGTAAATGAGAATATTGAACAAATTTAAATGTAATGTGGCCTTTATAATCAACAAATGTAAAAATGTTTATGATGGGAAATGACTGACATCAATCACTGCATGGAAGTATCTTTACTGTTTGAGACAATAAAACAAATGACAGTGGAAACGGTACAAAAACTACAAAATTAAGAATCATCAGCATAAAAAAGTAAAAAATATGGAAAATGGATCTCTTTGTAAAAAACATCATCTGCAGTTAGAAAATGAAAACAAAATAATAATTAAAGAATTGCTGACACTTTTAACACATTTGATATGTAAACATCAATCCATTGAAGGATGGATGGGTGGTGTGTTGTGAAAATAAAAAAGAAACGACAGAGAATATATGTGAAACAAAAATAAAATTCCATATGGCCAACCCATGTTATAAAGAAACAAATCATTCTCGCGAGCCAGAGCAATAATTTCCGCTCTGCTGACCTACGCAAAAATCAAGACCGGTAGCGCTGAGCGGTTGCCGTAAAGAGGCGCATGGTTTACGACGATGAAACAAATAGATTAACATTCAAAGTATACATTTTACTTGTAACTTTAAAATGTCAGATTATTGAATCAACAAAAAAGAAAATGATATACAAATGTGAATTTTCCAAGAAGAGTAAAACAAATGTACAAATTACACACGTTTTTAAAATAAGTAAAGTTTGACAAATTTTGATGAAAATTAGCAAAGAAAAAAAACTACGGCGTTGACAGTACAATAAACAAATCAGCAATGGTTTGTATTTCAATACAGAAAGATTTTGGGAGAGATTGTAGGGACAGAGAAATTAGTCCGTGAGAAGTTGGAAAAATAAAAATAAAATATATCATCTGGGGCAAAATTTGGAGAAAAATTAAAGAATAAATATTGGTAACTAAAACTTTATCTTAATCAAAATGCAAGCAAACAGATTCAGTTTTTACGTATCAGTAACTGGCATCAAAACACAACCAAATAATTTACAACCTGGCAACTCACTCTGTAAAACATTAGCTAATCACTACAATACAGTAACTGACTTTATGGACTGAAAATCACATTTCCATTAATAAAATGCAAATATGTTGCCATGGAAAGATGAGAGTTACATACACATGTATCTCTGATTGATTTATAAAAACACAGAAAAATTAAAAAACCTGGCAACTCTTGGAGTAAAACATGCACTAATTACTGCAATGACTTACCTTAAGGAATAAAAATCACATTTCCATCAATAAAATGCAAATATGTTACCATGGAAATGTGCGAGTTACATTAACATGTACGTGTGATTGACATCTAAACACAACAAAACAATTTACAACCTGGCAACTCACTCTGTAAAACATGAGCAGATGACTTACATGTACCTTATGGACTGAAAATCACATTTCCATCGATAAAATGCCAATATGTTGCCATGGAAACGTGTGAGTTACATCAACATCTACGTGTGATTGACATCAAAACACAACAAAACAATTTACAACCTGGCAACTCCACTGGTATCAGTAAAACATGAGCTAATCAGCAATACAATGACTTACCTTTATGGACTGAAAAATCACATTTCCATCGATAAAATGCAAATATGTTGCCATGGAAACGTGCGAGTAACATTAACATCTAAGGAAGTTGTTCCTTTAAATGTTCCATGTGTTTGTGTAAACAAAAGAAGTTTGCATTCAGTCAAACTTTGTGAGATCTGAAAATATTTGACTTCATAGAAATTGTAGTTTGCATTTTGACCTTTGACCTTTGTTTGTTTTTGTTTTCGAAGGCCATCCGGTCAAGGGGAGTGTCCTTGAAGTGTTTGGGTCTGGATCAATGCCAGGACAATTTAATCTGGCCAGAGGAATATACATCAAGAACAACGGTCAATGGGTTATATGTGATGTAAACAATCATAGAGTTCAGGTTATTGATCCAATCCAACTCTGCTGTGATCTCATCTTACAATTCCATGCATTCCCAAAGTCATTTATTCCATGGAATGTCACAGTGGATGAAGACAATGACCAATACTTTATGAATGATATCGGGAATGGCCAAGTTGTGGTGAGTTCTGGACAAAGCAAGATTTTAAACTGTTTTGGACGCAAAGAAGGAATTCATCCATACGGTATCTGCTTGAGTCCTGATGGTTTTATATTCATTGGTGACTGGAATGGATATGTGAGAAAATATAATAAATCTGGTGAACACATTGCAAGAACTGAAGAAGGACAAGTCAGTAAACCCTGGGATCTGATTGTGAATAAGAAATGTATTTTTGTATCAGATTCTGGCAGGGAATGTGTTCATGTTTTGAATCACCAGATGCAAAGTATAAGAGACATTGGCAAGGGACACTTAGAGGGACCAGTGGGTTTGTGTTTTGATCACCAACAAGATGGCATATATGTTTGTGATTGGAGTAGGAATAGAGTGGTTCACTTCAATTGTGATGGTGAATTTCTCAGCTATAAAGGTCAAGGTCAGTTAGAGTATCCCCTTTACATTGCACTGTGTAAGGATAATCCATACAGATTAGTTGTAACACAGGGGGACTGTGTTAAACTACTGTACATATAAGCAGACATGACACCACATTATGTCAACTCTGCAGGGATATCTCTAGTGAAAATCTACAAATTTTCTGACAAATTTTACACAACACATTGCAACTGGCAGGCTGTAAATGTGTATTTTTTACCATCATTTCAATAATTTTTCATATATACTGGTAGCTTTGGATGAAACATGGCGTTTTCATTTAGACGGACTTTTTTATCAAACTGTTTGGTAGAATATACTATGACCTGTATATTTTTTCAGCCTTGATGGAATAATGTCAATAAAGTTATTATTATTATTTATGATTTTTGTACACTTTCTGACAGCAGCCTGTTGCAATTTATTGTGAAATATTTGTCAGAATAATTTTTTTACTTTCACAGATGTGTGCATGAGTGTACAGAAACATACATAGAAACAGACATGACAATATAACATGTCAAGTCTGCAGGTTACTGAGGTATATTTCTGGTGAAAATCCACAACTTTCCAAACAAGTTTTACACAACACGATGCAAACGACAGGTTGAAGAATTTTGAATTTCACCGTAAATTTCAAGGATTTTGGTATTTTTCGTCAATTTTGGATCAGGAACTACGCTTTTCCCCTTATATATAGACAGGATGAGGTATTAACGAGAAAAATATTCACAGTTGTACTTTTTTCATGTTTTAGAAAATTATCCAGCAGCAGATTTCATTTCGTTTGATAGCAATGTACCCCGTTCCATCCGTGTTGGTAAAACCTTCTCAGAAAACTTGGCGATTTTCACTGAAATGTGCGTGCGAAAACATACCTGAACATTCCGATGACTGTTTTGTATTTACAGGTGTCTTGATTGCTCTAGTATAGGTATAGTTTCCGCATTTTTAAGGAATTTCACGGCGATCGCGGTCGGCGACCCTGTCGACAGGTCGCCATGTTTCAACTGAATGACCACATCAACTGAAGTCAAAGTGAAGTGAGATATCTTGTCGCAAGAGGGCGATATGAAGAATATCGCTATCAGAGCATCAGAGGCATGTATGTACGGCGCTTATCTGACAAAACGTGCATATTAGTCCAGTCAAAATATGAAATGACCCACCACAAATTGCAACAGAATTTATTTTTTCACTACTCACCTCAGAAAAACCCATAGAAAAACATATCAAAAGTCTTCCAAAATCCAAGGAGTGGAAAAGTGCCTAATTTGCATAAATCCAAAATGGCCGCCCTGATATTATAGGTTCAATGCTTTTGGCCACTTACTGCCCAATATTGGTTCGATTTTGGTGATTTTTTTTATTTCCATGTACCTTGTACATTTTCATCATATTTTAGACATGTTTACAAAAATTCCATTGTTTTTATTTACAAAACAGGAACATAATTGTAAAACAATGGTATTCTCACACACTATGTCTTCTAATCAATACTTGTTTCATGATTTTATAAGGTGCAAATGTCTGTAATGTTAAATAAATAAATAAATAAATAAGTAAATGAGTAAATAAATAAATACACAAGGAGTGGAACAATGCCTAATTTGCATAAATCCTAAATGGCCGCCCCTGGTATTATGGAATCAACACTGATGACCACATATTGCGCGATATCAGTCCGATTTGGACAATATTTTTTTTATTTTCTTATAAATTGTACATTCTCTTCTAAGTTCCAACATTTTTAGGGCATTTCCAATTGTAGTTATTAATAAAATAGGCACACAAGTCTGAATTTCAGGGTAAAACAATGGTACACAAACACACTTCACCTTCCAATCAATACTGGTCTAATTTTGCAAGATGCTAACGTATATGGTGTGAAATATATAAATAAAATAAAAAGTAATCTCAGTATAACTAATACAGAATATGTATCCATTTTGTTTATGGTTGTTAATTTGCCAATAACCTATTCCCTATTTCACATTAAAAGCCACCGGCTGAACTTACGCATTTTTTAGAACATTCATCCTATAAAAAATGGGCGGTTTATTCATATCAAACACAGTCAAACTGGTTTGAAGTCTAGTTATATCTAGAGTGTTGATATTGTGTTACCAGGGTACACTTGTTGTCACCATAGTTGTGAAACTCAACATGAGGTTCAATACTAACCGGTAATTGTAAAATTACCAGTTTCCCAAATGCTGTTTATTTTACCCAAATTGTAGATAAACAGCCGCGCCTGAATTGACAGGGTGTGCCAGCGTGGGAGAGCCGAGCAAAGGGAGAGGGGGTTTAAAGTTTCCTGGAAGGTGTACAGATCACATGGGAATTAAATAGTATTGGTAGGAAAGGGAAAGGAACTCCACACATCGTTCATATTTGGGTTGTTTGCGTTTTGTGAATGATATTGTGTATAATATAAGTGTATATCATGTTTGGCTGTTTTATGTAAAATGTTGCTTAGCCATGGCGAGACGTACCCGTAATCTACGTGTCTTGTGTTAATCCGCACTGGCGCGGAGAGATTGCTGTGACACTACGATCCTTTGGCGCTACGTTTCGAAAACAGAGTTTTCTTCATCAGTCACTTAAAATTCATTTTTGATTGGTGAGACCAATTGATTGATTGTTAGATTTTTTGTAATATGTTGTTCCACTTATGTTTGTTGTTCAAGTAGGGAAGCTAGAATGTCTACAGTTTGATCTCGTTGTGTTTCTGTAGGTTCATGTAACCCTGAGTTTGAGCTATTGTAGTTTTTGTGAAGTCTGGCGCTTATAAGTGTGTCGCCTATATTTCTGTTCCTTCAAATAAATATATACGATTATAGGTTGGTTTTTGAACAGTTTTTTTTAGTGTTTCGTCTTTTTCAAGTTCACTCCAGTTTTCTGTCAGGGCTTGCTTGATTTTTTTCGTTTCTATGTACAGGCTATATGTTGGTATTGTTGGTGGCGTTATTTCTTTCTTTTTGTTGTTCAAGCAGTCTTTTTCTGCTTTTATGATCTGTCTCTCTGATAATGCTTTCTATTTCATTTTTTGTATTTTCGGTCTTGTAATTTTTCACTAAATTGTGTGACTTTCTGTGTAAAATCGGTTTCGTTGTTACATGTTCTGATGTATCGTAATGATTCACCTTTGATCAGACCTTTGAATGTTGCTGCCGGATGGCATAAGTTTCTTTGTAAGAATTGAAATGTATCTGTTGGCTTTGTGTGTGTGTTGATGTCGAGAATATTCTCTTTGTTGTATCGACGACCTTTGTAGATAGTTCTAAATATTTGGTTTCTTGAGAGGAGCTTTCAAACGAAAAATTGAAAGTAGGATGCATTTTGTTGATGTTTGATATGAAGTCATTGAGTTCGTGTGTGTTCCGATGAAAATCAGAAAAACATCGTCCCTGAACCTCAGCCAGGTCGATATTTGTTGTTGTGTTTCTGTATTATTCTCGTTTCTGTCTCATGAAATGTAATATCTGCTATTTCTGGAGAAGACGAGGACCCCATAGAGCATCCCCATATTTACCAGTAGAATTCATCGTTGAATTCGAATGTGTTGTTTTTTTAAGATTACTTCTAGCAGAGCTATCATGTGTTTCGTTGGTGGTTGCTTGATTATGTAATTGTTTGATGATCTTTCCTGATTTAATGCTCTGCGTATTGATTCAATTACCTCATCATGTGGTGTATTCGTGTACATGGAAATTACATCCAGTGTTACTAGTGTCGCTTTGGCCGGAACTTTGATTGTCTCAATTTTCCGTATAAAGTCTGTTGTCTTTGATGTATGTTGGTTCTTTCTTGACGATTTGTTTGAGAAAATCTGATATGTGAAATGTTGGACTGGAGCATCCACTTATGATTGGCCATACTACGAACATAGCTCCTGGTGGCGGCACTTAATTTTCGGTAGAAGGTACCAAAGTGGTGTTTTTATTTTTCTATCGACTGGATTCAAATATTCATATGTGTGATGGTCAATGTGTTTTTCATTGTACATTTCTGTTATGAGATTGTGTACCGGTATGTCTTCTATTGTATTTTTTGTGTCATCTGTTGCCAATTTCGTGTAGTATTGTTGATCGTTAAATTGACATTCTCTTATGTAATCATCGGTGTTTAAAATTGCTGTCCCCCGTCCTTTATCAAACGGTTTGATGGTTATCTTCTTGTTTTTTGATAGCGTTTTGAACATTATTTGTTCTGCATATGTCATGTTTTGTGTGTGTGTGTTTCGAATAGGTGTGTTAACAATAGCCAATTTTGATCCTTCCAAATAATTTTCTAGTTTTGTGTTCTCAGTTGATGGGATCCATTTCGAGTTCATTTTGACTGGGTGTTGTACGGTCTGTGTCTCATGATATATCGGAGTCTCATTTTCGGAATGTATATTTTATGTCCCCTAACAGGTGGATTCTGTTAGTACGATTTGTTGTGGGAATGAATTTTAAGCCTTTGCCAAGTACGTTGATTTCAATGTTGGTGAGTTTGTGTGTCGATAGGTTCTTAATGAATCGGTGTTGTTTGATGCAGTGCTAAATTTTGTTCTATTGTGACTTTTCGTTATTTTTGTCATTCTATGATTCTTGTTTATGTGTTTCCTTTTTTTATCTTTGAACTTGGTCATACTAAGACACAATACAAAGCTGTCTCCGGCCATTCTGTCTCTCTCTAATCCGAACCTATCTCCAAGTGTGTACCCCAGTAAACTCTGTTTTCGAAACGTAGCTCTCAGCTCCAGTGCAGATAAACACAAGACACGTAGATTACGGGTACTTCTCGCCATGGCTGAGCAACATTTTACACAAAACAGCCAAACATGATATACACTTATATTATACACAATATCACACACAAAAACGCAAACAACCCAAATATGAAGTGGAGTTGCTTTACCTTTACTAGCAAAGACGAACAACAACTGATGAATATTTTTGTCTTTCTTGTCTTTCTTATTTATTTATTTATTTATTTATTTATTTATTTATTTATTTATTTATTTATTTCACATTACAGACATTTTGTATCGTATAAAATAAAACAAGCATTGATTAGAAGACATAGTGTGTGAGAATACTATTGTTTTACAGTAAAATTCGGACTCATGTTCCTGTTTTGTAAATAATAACGATGGAATTATTGTAAAAATGTCTAAAATATGAAGGGAATGTACAAGGTGTATGGAAATAAAAAAATATTATCAAAATCGGACCAATATTTGGTAGTAAGTGGCCAAAAGCGTTGAAACTATAATACCAGGGCGGCCATTTTGGATTTATGCAAATTAGGTGGTTTTCCACTCCTCGGATTTTGGAAGACTTTTGATATGTTTTTCTATGGGTTTTTCTGAGCTGAATGGTGAAAAAATAAATTCTGTTGCAATTTGTGGTGGGTTACCCCCTTTTTTGGCCTAAAATGACTGGACTATATGTACTTTGACAGCCGAGGGTGCCGCCGGCGGCCGGGTGCGGAGCTTGCTTTCCGGAAGCTCATGAGTACGCGCTAGTAGATTCTGACGATACTGTCTTTGTTGGTTTATGGTATAAACTCAAAGTGCTCATTGTCATCGATGAATAATCCTATTTTATGGACTGTTTAACACCAGGGTTTGACTGTGACAGTGGCTACCGAGTAGTTGTAAGTTTGAGCTGTACGCGTGGTGGCAAGTCGAAACGTGGTGTAGAAATATCTCTAAGGGAGCATTCGTTTTTATTGGGAGGGTCAGTGGAAATCAGGGGGTTTGACTTCTACAAAACCATTTTTAGGGGGTTGTCAAATTTTACAATCAATTGTGGGTTTTTTTTCCGGGGAGTGAATTTTAAAAAGGTTTGTATAGAATAGTGGCAAAAGTGTATAAAACAGAATACGAACATGGCTTTATTCTGTCTGAACGGGCAGTTACATGCATAAAAGAGCACTTTTGTTCACAAAATATATTTTTCAAGTTGACGAAGAGAAGTAAGTGTCATGCAATGTTCATGATACAACTTTTATAACATTGAAAAGTGCGGAAAATGGCGCCCATTGTTGAAAATATGGTGTTATATGGAGTATTTGCAAAGATTTTTGGATTTTGTATTCACATATATTTAAACAAGCAGGATTAACAAATATAAATAAGAACACCAATGGGACAAGTCCTTTTTTTGAGTCGCTTTGACTGTCAAGTTCAATGAGGTAAACAGTATCTTTCGTACTATTCAATACCTTTTCTGTTTAAAGTGTTGAAATTTCTAACACTGCGAATTGTTACCGATGGATTTCACGCTTGCTTGTTTGCTTGCTTGTTTTTAAATAGTCTCCATTAGTTCACTGCACTGTCCATATTTAAGTTTGTATCTATCAAGGCGTCAAAAGTAGTTTTCACATGAATACGCGACATGAGAGAAGCTCTAAGAATATTTGCTAAAAAACCAAATGTATACTATTCCATTGTATGATGTCAGTGTATCCCGTTTGATATTTCCTGAAATTTAAACTCTGGCGACACACAGAATGATGATTCTGTTTAAGTTTCAGGCCTAATGGTACTTGTACGTAAAATATTTCACACGCATTTAATAAATACTGATGGTGATATGTTTGTTTTCTATCCTGAGAAAAACCAGGCACATGTACACACGTCTACGGGGCATAGACGCCAAGCGTAATAGACCGACCACAGGTGACTGTGGTATTTCTTATAATAAGGGTCTCTTTTGTTGGAAAATCCCAGATAAGAGGTATTTTGAAATCTTCCTTGTCAGGGAAAGCTTCAACGTTTTACAAGTCTTCCCATATTTTGATCACTGGCCCTTGCTATTTAGCAGCAAGGTTTGCTTCGCATCGGCTGGACAAATTATACAGCGCCCCCAACGTTCAAATGCTAACCTCTTTGCATGCATTTCAGTGAATTCAGTACAGTTGAATTCCTTTTCATACATTTTTGTAGTCGCGCTAGTATTGTCGATTACGCTATTGCAATTGAACTCCCTGTACAGTCTTGCACTTATAGCAAAATAAAGTCTGTTGGAAAGTAAAGAACTCATTAAAGAATTCCATGTCCTTACTGATATTTCCATGTGTGATGAAAATTAAGCAGGAATTCTGTATATCATTCTTGCTGGTCCTAGTTTGTCTTCTCCAACAAGATATTGATAAATTAGACTTTTAAATTCATTGATACATGAATACAGAAGCTAATCATGACAAACTGGTAGGTATGAATTTAATTACCATTATAACTCACCAGCTCGTTGATTTAGGCTATTGGTATCATAATAAAGAATGTTATGAGTTTCTTTTGACATTGCCCGAAGACTTATACTCCAGAGTAAAATGCCGTGATGAGAATATGAATTATCATGTCTCTATTATTCTACTTGTTGACACAGTGTGAAAACTTCACATGTGAATTATATCCAAGGTTACATAATTCAATAATTTACTTCAGATTTTATATTTATTTGGACTGTACATTCCTTAGGTTACGGCTCCCTATCATTCCATGCACAGTATGGGATTATTATTATTATTGCGCTTGAACTGTTAAAAAAAGGTGAGATTTGACACTGCCTAGCCTAAAACCCTCTTTAAGGTGGTGTGCGCCTCAAAAGTGAAAAACTTAAACTTTTGCTCAAACTTTCCTAAATGGTCACCGTGCAAAGTTTGGAACTAGCACTAAAAATTACTCAACATTTACTGATATTTGAAATTCAGAATTCAAAATTAAGATGATAAAAATCTTTCTCATTGCAAATGCTTTCAAATGAGTCAAAACACGCAGTAAATGGCATAAAATTTGGGAAAATTTGTGAGTCAAATAATCTGTCCCAGAGGTGTGCACTCTACCTTAATGTCATAGATTATCTTTTTTTCACAATCACAGGCAAATTATTTCAGCAGCTTTTCCTACAGTATCTGCGTCTGTATCATTGTATTTTCAATAAGTATTAGACACGACATGTCTGGTGAAGACAGTTGTCACTTTTCAAAGTCAGACGAACACTTTGAGTGTGTGTCTAGAAATGCTTTTAATAGCCACTGTTATGCTGTGAAAGTGATAATCTTTATTTGGTATAAAAGTATTTTTTCCAAAAATCATAAACAGACTTTGTGAAATTACATGTAAAGTTGTCAGTGGTCGCAAATGTACAGAAATTCAAGTTGCACTTTCCATGGTAATATTTGATGGATGAAGGAATGTTTGTGATTTTATCCGGGAATACCTTGGAGTCCTATCAAATGTTGAGAGTTCATAATCCTACACACCTGCACTGATGATAAATATCTCCACTTACATTCCTTAAATCAAAGATATCACAGTTTTTGTTTCCAACTGAAAGACCACAAGGTAATTCTAAAATACTTCATCAATTTATTTCTCCAGTACACAAAATGTAACTTCTATGAAGTAAATTTCATTATATTTTTCCTACACATTCTGGAGTACATGTAATAATCTTTACGGCCCTGATACGGGTTTCGCGGACCGAGGTTGTATGGCGGAAGGGCCCGAGCATGCGAGGGCCCGTACGCCGTACGACCGAGGTCCGCAAAATCCGTTTCTTGGCCGTAAAGGTTTTATCATACACCTTATTGAACGGTTGTGATATGTTTCAGTATTTATCAATAAAATTTTGTTAAAGTTATGGGCGTAAATTAAGAAAAAAACATGAGCCACGCAACTTTGCAGATCAATATGTACGATGTTGTCATTTGTTCTGTTGTGGAATGCGTCACGAGCTTGTTCTATGCAAACGCCAATGTCACTACAGAATGAGCACAGATGAGTAGTTGATCCTGCTCGTTAAAATACACTTTCTCAGCAAAACATTGAGAGGAGACCATCAAGCACTTGTTTTAAACCAATTTTGATCGGAATAAGATTTGAAATGTCTACAATTTGCTTCAAAACTACGAGCGAAGCGCATAGAAACGGGTTTGAATCTCGCGCTGACGTGCTTTCGAACGGAATGGACGTGGATGGCAACGCGCGTAGCAACGACAACGAAAAAGTTCGAAAATGCGCGCACACTACCTTATTTGGGCAAAGTGTGCCTGGGCGTGATACGGCAACTTATTACACACCTGTAAGAGCGCCTTTTCCCATAGGTTTACATGGGTACGTGAATCTAGGTATATGTGATAAAAAGACATAATGCTACAAACTTTTTCAGAAGAAATCTCTGGACCACAAATCCTCAGCTATGTTACAGTAATCACAGTGACAATTAAAGCTGTAAAAATGCACCATATTCTGACCTATCTCAAATCTGCTTCCATCCGATTAGTGAGATGTCCAACAGATATATTGTGATTTTCCGGAACCTTAAGTTTTTGTAGAAAGCTTATTCTTTCCTTGCTGTATATATATAATAAATCTTCAATTCTGGAATTCGCCAATAAAAAATAACAAACAAACAAAAACAGTGCAAGTCTAAATCATTTATTGAAATTAATATGTTCTTCTCTAAATATATCATTCAATTTCTTAAACCCAAAGTTGTATAGTACCTGTACAACATATTATTAGGTGCCATAGTGTCAATACTTTAGTGATGAAAATACTGACTGGTATTCAGTATCATTGGATGTGCAAATACAATATTCTTGAACCTTGTAACTCTTAACCATTTTAACGTGTGTTGTCAATTTCCATCAGTCTTTAAGTTGACTAGCATTGCTGTTGCACTACAGTCATAATTCAGTTCAGGAAATCTGACATCAGTTACAAAATAAACAAAATTCACTTTCCATGCAGTAACATCCTGAATTGTTGTAGGTTGTCAGTTGTCAATGGCAACAACAGTTTTTCCACGTGAGTGTCCCTCCTCAACATGACTGAAAGCCAAGTCAGCATCCGCCATTGAAAATGTCTTCTCAACCACTGGTTTTATCTGGCAATGAAATAGACATGAAATTTAAGATATGAAATTTCATATTTCATAGTTGACATCAATACAAGACAATTACTTAATCTTTTTATGAATAAGAGAAATATGTTTATGCCTCCTTACTGATATTGTGCAGTTTCTCGGTAAAACGACAAGAAATGCTGATGTTCAATATTGTCTGATTTTTCACTGAGAGAAATAAAAACCGTTTTACGACTGCGCAATGAAGAAAATGCAGCAGCCACTCTTGATGTGAGACGTTCTTGGTAAGTTTCAATAAAAATAATAATAGTATATTTCTCCTCAATATGGTGACCAATTGGTCAAACTGCAAAGAATTACATTTCTGAAAAGTCTCATAAAGAACATATCATTCAAAAGAGCTTGACAAACAAAGTTAAACATTACAGATACAATGACTCCCTGGGACAGACTAAGAAGATAAATTTACAATACAACAACAATGTGATAGTTTGGAAAATGACAAAATTAATTGTTTTGGTGTCAACTGGTTGATGCCATCTGTTCCGATGTCAATCATCTTAGAATCCCAATCAGCTCTAGATACAACCTTCAATTATCTCAATCTATACATTAGAAAACCTGAGATGCCTTGAAATCTGCATGACTGGATACATGTCACATGATAGAATATGTGTCATGTGACCAGATACATGTCAAATGATTCAGTGATCTTAAGCTTCAAACTCAGTATACTCACCTTGCCCTGTTCTACAAGCTCTGTGACTGTTTCCAAGACAACCCCACTGGGATTGAAGAAAGCCCATTTGAATGTACGGCCGTAGAGAATACGCTGTGTAATGCAGAGTATAACAAAATGGTGTTATTCAGGGATTATTGCAGAGTTTATGTTTGCAACAAAAAAGAAGTTAATGTCACATGAAGGGAAACACATTTCCTGATACACAAATTTATGCACTGTTAATTGTTAAATGCATATCATGGAACATGGAGGGCAGTGAACTATCTGAGACTCTTACTAACTCTAGCCAAAATATTTCACCAACCCAAGAACTAAAACAGATTCCAGTGAGATCTGGCCGGATCACGACACTAGATTTTGAGATGAATTTTTTATTGATTAACCTAAGATGATACAAGCAGCATTGCTGTGTACAATAAAAACATTGCGTTACCTGAGGCAGTACAATTCTGGCCAATCCTGTGAGAGATCTGATGGCACCCAGTAACAAACCAGACTGATCTGTGTACAGCATGATGGTTGGCATTATGGATGCCATCACTCCGCCTTTCTTCAGCAGATTTAGACTTCCTTGTTGAAAGCTTGGACCGAGAGTGTCATACACAACATCAAACCTGTGTCAATGAATACAACATTTACTGATGTTATAGTAGTAATTGCTTGCTGTCAAACTATGTACGGTATATCTTTGTGTATGTATGAACTTTCAGTGAGCAAGGAACGAACCATGACAAGTGATAAGACAATGAAAAAAGTTGCTTTGAAGAGGTGATCAGTGACTAATCTGTAGTGTTACATGAATGTACCTAATGAATCATTACTAAAAATTGATGAGATAAATCTGATAAAAAGTTTTATTGTCTCATAGTAACCCATGAAGATACTCTGTGAGGGTATCCACATTTTAAAACACACAGTAGACTTTTTAGTTACCTGTTTGAAATCTTCAGCTTATCAAAGTCATATTGTTTAAATCCTTCATTTCATTGGTATTTTATTTCAACATTCCAGTCTTTTAAACATTTCCACAAAGACTACAATAAGATCACTTTGCTGGTAAGACAACAGAATCTATTATTATCTAATATTTTAATGGGATTTAATTTATCAGATTTAGCAGGCACACTATATTGATGTGTGTTCATGACACTGTGCAACGTTACTGAATGTAATCTGTGCTGTGATCAATATGAATGTAAAACTTACTTTGATTGGCCAGCCAGTTTTGTTTCGTAGTTCTCTGTTTTGTAGTCAATGACCTCATCAGCTCCAAGGCTGGTTACCAAGGAAACACCATCCGTAGCACATGTTGTGGTCACATGACCTCCCCATGCCTTGACAAGCTGGATGGCAAAAGTTCCGATACCTCCAGTGCCGGCATGGATAAGCACTCTGTAATAAGATGACTTGGTTTTAGCATGGACCTCATAACCACAAAGAAAATATCTTATTGGCAGAAAGGCCCCTTGTCATGTAAACTGAGCCAGCCAGGAACATGTCTGAACACTATTACTGGGGGTACAATGAAATCAAATCACTGAACATGTTACCCTGGTGTTTGTCTTAGGTGTACCAAATTAGAATATTGGTTAACCCTTTTACACCAAAATCATGTGGTATAACCCACTTGTTTTCAATGGCACAGTTGAACATCTACACAGGGGAATGTGGTGAAAGGGTTCAAAACTTCAATATTCTGCATATTGGCGATATGTTTTGTTTTAATTTACCTTTCATTGTCAATAAATAAATAAATAAATAACAAATAAATAAATAAGTATACTAAAAAGAAATACCCATGGATGGTAGTAGACTGTCTTAAATATATTGAATTGTAATACATATTGAAGCACAATCCACTTCTACAGTATTTCCATCATTTTCAAGTGATAAACATGTTCTCATTTTGAATTTGTCAAAACAATTCATTTATATTTTACCAGTTTGCAGAGTTATTCAACATTTGAAAGCATTGACGTTGAACTCATCAAACAAAGAAATCTTGTTTTCCATGTCAAAACTCACTTTGTCTACCATTACCTGTTACTATACCGATGGTCTCGGTAAAGTAAGGCAATGAACGAGAATGAAATGGAATAAAAACTTCACTGCAGACACACATTTCACGAATCATACTGACCTTTTACCCTGAGAACTCTCTGGTCCTAATTTACCAACACTGACCAAGGCACTCCATGTTGTCAAGGCAACGTAAGGAATGGATGCAGCCTCCACATGGCTGATGTTCTGCGGTTTCTTGGCAACCTCATTCTCCTTGGCAACAACATACTCTGCCATGGTCCCCTTAGTTTGCTTGAAATGAACTGCTGCCCACACCTGAAGTGGAGATAATGACAATAACCCCAATCAGTCTAATCCTTGGAATATTCTACTAATTTATGAGAATGTGAACATGGAATGTACATGGATTGTACGTGTATTGTCCTTGGATTATACATGAATTGTACATGGATTGTAAATGGATTATACATGGATTGTATATATATTGTACATGGATTGTACATGAATTACCTATAGAAAGAAGTGAAATCACGACATGAAATAAAATTTCCTAAACTTGCCAAAAGACTCTTCATACTAATAAGACATCTGTAAATGCAGATTGCTATCTTGATTCATTCTAGACAAAATCTCATTGTCTCTGATCACATGGTGTCTTTCAACGCAATATTTGCAACGAAATTTTCCACAGAGACTAAAACGAGATGCAGAGGGTCCCCTTTCACAAAGCTAGTACACTTGCTTACCTCATCACCAACTTTGAACTTCTTGACCCCTGACCCCACGGCTGCAACCACTCCTGAACAGTCTCTGCCGAGGATCATTGGAAACTCCTTGCCATCTCCAGAGGGAATCTGTTTTATTAGTAAGTAATATGAGTATTGTAATTTTATCAAATAAAGTAGAAACTATTGATTTGAAACAGATATAGAAAGTTTTGATGACCATAACATTATTCTAAATGTAGAAATTAAACTACATTACAACTTCAATTTTTGAAACAGTCATTTTTTGAACAATTTTTCTCAGTATGATTTTGCCACCCATAAGTGAGTCATAACAATCTTAGGTGGTAGCCATATTTTCAACATGGTCTATTTCTACACAAAAGATAACCAGATTAAAAGTAAAGTTTTAGGTTATGCAGGAATTTCATCCGTATAGGAATTGTCTAGCAGGGAAATCTACTTATTAGATTACAATGTCAATGGAAAACAAAAGGCTATGATACTCCATAATCCTCGTAACAAACTTGATCCTGGGGATCAAGTTCCTGGCCTTTAAAAAGATGAAAAGGTATATGAGTTTAGCTGGTTTCTTAACAAACAGAACTTTTTGTCATAAAGGCTATTATATTTGCACACAGTTATTCTACCCCAATGTGATTTGCATCACCAGTATTTGTCTGACAGATAAGTATCTACAACTCCTGCTGTTGTAAAAGTCAACTTTTACCCACAATGCATTTCAACATTATGCAGTTTTACTCCTTAGCACAGGCAAAAGCTATTTAAGGTAGCGATAATTGTATTTTACTTGGTCATATCATTGAAATCAAATTACTAAATTCCCATGACAAACCTTTGACTTCCTTCTGATGACACCAAGCATCACTCTGCCATATCCACTTCTCATTCGGAGATCAATTGGATTGACTGACGCTGCCTTGACTTTGATGATGACGTCATCGGGACAGACGGCTTGAGGCTGTGGATGCTGGAGATCTATTTTCATGGATTCCTTGCCTCTGTAGTCAACGGCAACAACAGCTTTCATGGATTTGAGAGCAGATTGATAGCTGTGTAGTGCTGGTGTGTGAGCTTTGAGGTAGGCTGACTTGAATGTTGAATACAGAACAACTATCAGTAGGCCTAGGATGATAGGTTGACTAACTGAGAGAGTGCGACAGAAAGACAGATAGATAGACAGGCAAATAGACAGACAGAGACAGATAGAGCACAGCGAAACAGACAGATAGACAGACAGATATACAGACAGACAAGAAGAAGAGGTCACAAGTCAGTCAGTTGGTCTATCGCTTTATCGAGATTCCAAACTAATAACAGGATGAGGGTTCTGATAAAAAAGGTGATAATGAATCTTTTGTGCTTTCGAAAGATTATAATGAATCTATATACATGTGCAGTGAAAAACATAACAGCATTGCCAAGTCTCGTCTGCAAGTGTAATATATTTGACTCCAATTGATCGACATAACCTTTCACAGAGACGTGATAGGTTGTAAGTATATTGTTGTAGGAAATATTATCTTGCCATATACACACATGGAAGTGAGTGCACCACTCAGTATCAACATTTGAATCTTGACATCATCTTGTCCATTTTCTACAATAAAGTTGAAGGGAAATCAATCAATACGCAAAGTCTACAGAGGCACATGCTGCTTACCTGACAAACCGAGGAAGTTGACTCCGTTGGAAAGGAAGAAATATGAAATCAAAAGCAGAAACAAAGCCACGATGGGTTTGGTCCAAGATGGCTGCACTCTCCACTCATAGGCTTGTACACCGTATCCAAGGAAACTGTCAATCGCTATGGTGAAAGAGATACAAATAGACATTGTCATCAATGCAACATAATGCTATGGCAGCCACTCTACAATTGTGAAGTTATCAAAGTTCATTTCAAAGGTGAGAGTATTTACATTGACAACATTCACAAGAGAGTTTTGGGAATGAATGAGTTTGTGTCTTCAAATTGACAACATCAGATTTACCGTGAGTTAACCCATTAATAATGCATTTTAATGCTGTCGTGGATCTGTAAGTTTTATTCGAGAGTACCTGGAAGACAGTGATTTTTCCCCTCAGGTTTATACCGCCCTCTAGACACTGTCACCAATAGCCTAGTCTTGCTCAATCACTGTGTGAAATAAACGTACCCTATGCTGACTCACCTATGGAATATACCTACACCATAGATTCAACTCAAGTTTTACCGCCTTGCCCAATCTGCATGCCCTCAACAAATACCCGATGATTTGCATTTGAATCTTGGTATATTGATTGTAAGAGATGGTATGAATCCCAGCGTTGCAAATATGTCTATTGACTCTATATCTCTGTCCTATTCTCACCTCAACTCTGCAATGGTTTAACTTACAATTTAACAGTGGGAACACAGTGGTCTGCAACATTCCTTCATATTCCAGGATTCCTCGCTGGAAACTTCTCCTGGTCCGCATTCTTTTGTACCATTCCAGGACGTGGGGGTACTTTGCCATTGGGAAATTCATCAGCTTGTAGCGATGGACATTGACAACCACTGCAATGTCAGCAATGCTGAAGACTTCTCCATCAATCCATTGATTATCACTCAGCCTTTCTTCTAACTGCTGAAGGGCACTGAAATAATTTTCATTTCAGTCAATATTTTCTGGTTATATATATTTGTCAGGTAGGATTGTTTTACCATAGATTCATGGTTCATATACACATAATGACATTCGATATTCATTATATCAAACAAGATGGTGAAATTCTAAATCATACGGTGCATGTGCGATATGGTTCTTCTCTGGAATAAAAAGGACATGTGTCATGTAGACTCAGTACACATAGGAGATCACGTGACAGCAGTACCGGTACAAACAAGTACACATACCGATATTTGTGCTAATGCGTATGGAACCACAAATACTTCTATGACCGGTTGCACATGTGAGTTTGTTTGTACCTTGGTGAATTCGAATTCCAGGTTTGACTTATGGCAGAAAAATGTGTTAATATTCAGACGATAAAAATAACAAAATGTCTGTTTTTGCAAAATAGACATAAAAGTTTTTGTCAAATTGTCGACTTCCCCTTGACCTATACTGACCTCTTGACCTAAATTGACAAGTCTGGCCAACTTAGATTTGTCCCCAAGTAAAATGGAAATATTGTAAAATTCAAATATGTTTAATTTGTTTTAGCTTATCACTCCTAAAATTCAACATTCACTTGTTCATATCTTGATCAGGCATATCAATAAGTAAGATAATTATCAACTACTAAAACACCTTCACAACTTGCTTTAAAACTGAGTACATGAAACATTACACTGTTCATGAACCCCCATATCCTAGTAAATAGGTCCACTCTCACACCATTGATAACAATGGGGTTGGGCCAAACCATAGCTGTGAAAGGGTTCAGCATTGATTAGACTATAGTATTATGTCACAATATGTGTATACTCACCCGTGTGTCATTTCTATCTTTTCCAGAATTATCTCCTGGGGGAACCCTTCCTTTTGGGACGTGTAAAACTCGAACAGATCCCTGTCGGCCAATTTCTGAGACAACTTCTGAAGACTTTCTTCATTCTTCGAACCAAGTTTCCCAAAAAGGAATTTGAATGTTAGATATTTTATTGGCCTCTGCACATCTGCGACTAGTTTTAGCCATTTCTTTGTTGACTCCCTCTCACTTCTGTGGAAAAAAAAAGATGAAAAATTTATAAGAAGAGGCTGTAAGATAGTGCTTTATAGGTGTTTTCTTTGCCTGAGAAAGTCAGTACAAAGATATATTGGCGTACAGATATGACAGCTGGTGTTAGTGACAGTCTGACAGCTAGAAAGGTCAGTTTGGTCTCCCTAAGTTCCCTGGTAATGTTCTAAGCTGCCAGGATCAATAATAAAAGCAGCATGGCCCCCTATAAGCCAATGGTAAAAATATACTTGCGTAGTATACTGGTATACTAAGTCTTCCACACTGGGGAGGGTCCTTGCATGAATAAACACCTTTGGCTAACAAAGTTGACCAACATGCTGCTCTATAATCCTTCTTTACGATGCCATTTACAACTTTTCCATTCTTAAGTCACACTACAAATGCTGTATGTGTTCTCTCACACAAAACAGTTCCATGAACATAGAATATGTGCCTTTGGGACAGATATTGGTACCGGTAATTTCAAATTTTTACAGTATAATTTTGGTCCACCCCTAGTGGGTGCTTGTTTTAAAGTTTATGGAATAAAAAAAATTCATTTAGGTTTATGAAAATCGGATTTTTCCTACACAGTGTGAACACAGGAACAGCGGCCATTTTGAATTTTAAGCATTGGTAAATATCTGGTCATTTATTTCCTACGCAAAATTTTGCAGACGGTGACCCCTAAATTTTATTCTTGTATTCAAGAGGGTTCAAACTTTCTTTCAGGAAAGTTTAACCAAAAGTTAAGTATTTTACTTTCAGGGAGCGCACTACCTAAACAGATGCATCTCAATAATTACCCTGTTTTTGGCTGAAGAGGCGGATCAGGGAATTTCTCTTCCAGATATTCCATGATGTCGTTGGACTCTGTGACAGTGACGCCATCATGGATCAAAACAGGAACCAAACCTTTGGGATTAATCTGCACAAAGTCATCGGTACAATTCTCTCCCTTTTTCAGGTCAACGTGATGACTGACCCAGTCCAAACCTTTTTCCTCCAGGTAGATCCGTACCTTGAATTAAAGTAAAAAAAGAGAAAAAAACACAAACACATCAATAGCACACAGAAAAATGAGCAGTCTTACTTGATAGGATTTATTGATTAAAACAAAACTTACGCAGATTAAGATGTACTGTATTCAGACCCACCTTCCTTCTGTGTCTGCAATTGAACAATCACAGGGGACCCAGAGATCTTGTTGTTGTTGTTGTTGTTGTTTGTAATTGTATTGTTGTTTATATTAATACTAGTTGTGTCATTGTTGTTGTTGACCAATAAAATTCAATGAACATGTACTATTGTTGTTGTTTGTATTGTTGCTTATGTTTAGGCCAAAGTAATTAAATTCTTTGTTTTGCGTCCCAGCCCACGTAGGTTTTTAAGGTTTTCATGAAAAACACACACAATGTATTTGAATAGGAAATTTTCGGACATGACCGCTTAGCTTTTCTGAACTAAAATTTTGTTACAATTTTTTATTTGCTGCAATCAAATTACATTGTGTTAATTTTCTTGTGTGCATTTTTCAGCCGCTTTGACGCGTACCTTTTCCCATTTAGAGTGGACGCAAAACAAAGAATTTAATTACTTTGGCCTTATTAGTTGTGTTGTTGATGATTACAGCAATGTTTATTTTCATGCAAACGGTAACCGAATGAAAAAAAAACACCTGGTGCTATGACGCTGACTTCGTAATAAATATTAGCATTAATTTTGGAAACTGTTCTTGAAACTTAAAACTGAAATTGACACACAAAAATTACGTATAATTTGAGGGATTTGATGGATTATATCATTTAATGTAATATATAGATATATTTTTTTTGTCAGTTTTTGTTCAGAGAACAGACAGAATGCCACCAAAATAAATTGTCCCTGATAAATTTAAACTGATAATGCTTTTTGCAGGTATATGACTATGTACATTTAAATATGTAAATTAAGAGACTTTTGTATTGAATCGAAGGAAAATTTCGGAAAAAAGGGCTAAAATAAACTAAACGACCAGAATTGTTGTCATGTTTTAGAAGACAAACGAGGAGTATTAAATCTTTAATTTTTGACTTGATATGGAGATCATTTCCAATATTTCCTTCATGATAGTTTTTTTTTCACATCTGAATTTCGTTCACGTGTTTGCACCTAGAGCCGTCGAGAGCGTCCTGGAGCAACGGATCTTTCAGTTTTAATAGTTCACAGTTCAAGGGTTTCGTACGCTGTTGTACACAATACTGCTTTATAGTTGCATACACTGATGTCTGTTAAATATTGTCTTGCTGAGTCATCCGACACTTCAATTCAGAAAGATTGTGGGTTTCTTTTTCATGAATGCGAATTGCAGAATGTCACATGATTTCAATAAAAAGTTGATGACTACATTCCAATTCACTTCAATTAGAGGGACCTGTATTTCTACTTTACATAATGTTGAAATGAGAGAGAGAGAGAGAGAGAGAGAGAGAGAGAGAGAGAGAGATTTCCAAACAACCGTTCTCGGTTAATCCTTATATCGTAATTGTATTTTAGTTGAATCTTACCTTTTGTGAACAGTTTGATCCACTGAAGTGAAATAAGTGAAGTCCTTTGACTCCTCGGAAATGTTCGGCTGTGTCGATGAAGACCATCTTGCTCAGGTAAGTCTAAGTTGGTAAACTAAGAGTACGGCTTTCTGAACCAAGTCACGGTGAATTACACAAAAAGACAAAAGCAAAGAGTGGAATCGAAGGACAGCACCGCGTACAAGTTCTACAACTTCCACAGTTTTTCACGCGTCCGTGCGTCCCTTCGCTTTGCAATACGTGTGTGTTAAATCAAATGCTACTGAATGGGTAGTACGTACGTGGCCTTTGCTCAATACATTCACAACCTTGGAGAACGTCACGCGTCTTTTCGATTGAATATATCCAGTTCGGCTGTCACTTGACCCCGCGACGGCTGTGTACCGTTACAGAGTTGTCGATATGTCGACAGGTGCACATGTGCATAAGACTTGGCTAAGTTTTGCGAGTAAGAAACTCCTTCCTTGATCTGTTGATGCAGGTAGCTTATCCGCGTCAGCACTGCTGACTGCCATATATGAACCTGGAAATGCACAACAAACGGCTAGCAGTGTGCAGAGATCCGGTACGATTGCGGATCTCCTGTAAACTGACCTGAATGATCCGTGTACATTGTACATTACGTCACGGTGATAAGTAAGGGGAGAACCATTTGATTTCTGGGGGTACCGGCGGATTTGGGAGGGGGGACACACATTGTCGGCAGGTGGAGGAGATAAAAAAAACCAATCCAGTAATTTTTGAGAAAAAATATTAAATCAAAGGAAAATAAAGGTCACAAAATTTTGGAAATCTGACCCTCTGACTCTGTAGGTAAGCCGCCAAGGCGGCGGCCTAGCTGCAGTACAGTTGCTCGAGGTTTTGCCTGGGTATTTGGGTCGGACGATCTGGTTTTGCCGTCCGACCCAAATATCTAAAGCCTCGAGCAGCTACTGCAATACTGCAGCTACCTTCGT
>LD346715.1:883370-894638 GCA_001465055.1 Ptychodera flava | reverse complement strand
GAGAGCCAGACAGACAAACCGTTTACAGACAGACAGACAGACAGATAGACAGACAGTCAGACGGAGACAGACAGACAGACAGACAGACAGATAGACAGAGACAGAAAGAACACTTAAAATTGCACCTTTGCTCATTCTCTCTATTTGTGTCATCTCGAGTCGCTGGTTACAATAAAAATTTAATCAATTTTCATTTTAGGCACTGGAACTATGGCAGAAACTTACCTCCGGTACTACTCACATACCAATCAGAAAATAGGACGTAAAATTTTAGTTCAGTAGAGAAGTGCATCTACATGAGGAAAAGAAGAAAAAATGAAAATTGATATCAATGCATACAATTTTAGAAAGATGGGGCATCAGAGAGAACAAGACACTGGTGACATTATTGACAAAAGTCTTCCCTCTAGTTTCCTCCTGATCATCCGTAAAACCAGCGCCTTTCCTTTCTATCATAATAAGGGAGCATTCGTTTTTTTACGGGGAGGGGGGTCGGTCGAAATTGAGCAACAAATGAAATGTACAAAGTGACTCCCCTCCAAATCAAATTTCTAAAATTTGACCCCCCAAATTCATCAATCGTAAAATGTGACACCCCCCTTAAAAAAATCATCAGATTTGATTCATTAACCCTTCGCACCCTATGGCCCTGGGTTGAAAAATTAGGCCCTACAAAAGTGTTTGCAAGAAAAAGAGTTACCCATCCCAATTTTCATGCTCAAAAAACAGCGACCCTCCCCCAGATGTCACAGTCCATATCAATAATATCTTAATTGACTTATAATGTCCCATTTGACCTTTGAACTTTCAAACAATCCTTTTTGAACTTTACAAATAATCACTGGGTTAAATTGTCATATTGGTTTTTCAGATCTGCTCTTTCAAAATAATATTCTCGTCACGTACATTTATATCAATTGTCAAACTTTTTTAAAGCACAGATTTTAATAGCTAGTTTTATATTGTAAAAAATATATTCAAAGTTTCCTCACATACCACAATGTATAGACAATCAACATCTTTGGTGAAATTCCCAAATCAAATTTCTGAAATCCACAACAACACAGGTGATAATTGACCTCCAAAATGATTTCGCGATGTTTTGTTTTTCACCTTGGTGAGAGAGTCGACACTAGGAATCTGGCAAGGTTGAAGTAACTCTGAATCCATGAACAGAAATTTGTGTATACCGTCCATGTATGTATGAAAACAGAGATTTTTTATTGGTAAGTGAAATTTACTTACTAGCAGAGGCTTACATGCAGATATTAATTGACAATATATCGTTAATAGTTATTAAAGCCCCTGTAGCTGTAACTCTTGAAATTTGTTGACCAGAAAAAGGCTTTCTATTTTCTCTGACTTTCTTTTAATTATACAGATTTAAAGGATATAGCCTTTTACCACTGAAACATTGGACAAGTAAATCTAAATTTTAACCGTTATTTTGATTTCCCGCCATTTTAAAAATTGGTAATATTACAAAGAAAACAAAGCATATGATGTCCCAGTGGAATACATTCAGCACTATGCATTATATAAGACTACTGTGTTGTTTCTTTGAAGTTTCCAATGCATATATGCACTGCGTACTGTGTTTTGCTTTATTAGCATGAGGGCGCCATTTTATGTTTGGGCAAACATTTATTATTTATCTTGCTCAAAATTGCACATGTAGTCCCAGTTGACAGTTTATTCTGCCTGTATAAACACCCCTCAATGAGTACATTCCCATGAACTTGTTTTAGTTTGGAAGTAAAATCACAAAAATAATGCGAAAAAGATACAGCTATCGGGCCTTTAATGACCCACAAAATCATTGCATGTTAGGTCTTGTCAGTGTCAGTGAACAAGAAAGCATGAATGACATCAAATGTAATTCCAGAGTAATTAAGACAACTGTAATTTTTTATATATTTTCATTGTCTCTGTTCTCATTCGAAATATCATCATTGTCCATGTGAGCTGAAAGTTGCAGAAAACCATGTATCATGCACCGATACATTTCAACTCGAACCTTAGAAACAGCAAATTTATGTCAGAGGGATAGGTAGTCAAAATTGTTGTTTATTCAGTTTGTGTGGTGGAGTGACCTGATCATCTTTAACTACTCATCTTGTTTATCCTGTGTATGAGTTGCACTTGGATGGCCCCCATGCTGTGATGATTTACTTAATCAATCAATGACCTGACAGCTATGTGTATGTTAATTTAACACAATGATTGGAACTAAGACAAATATACTAGAGTCTGTATTCACCATATGGCATTCTTGTGGCTCCAAATTCTTTATCATTGTTTGGGTTTCATCCATGAAATATAAATTTTGCTTAAGTTGGTCCACTGTATAAAAAATAGCCTCAGGTTTGTTTTCTTGATCAAGTTTCACTACAAATTGATACCAAATATGACTGAGTTACTAAGAGTCTTCAAAACTGTCCTACAAGGGTTGGTATAGGTCATTTAACGTCGGAGACTTAAACATTGGTTTTAAAAATACAAAACGTTCCCATAGTTTGAACAAAGTATATAGCTTAGGTCGTCCCTAAGGACTTGTATACCAAACTGTAAGCTATCAGAAAATAAGACTTTTCACCAAAATTGGCAAAAGTTGTCCCCCAAAATTCAAAATTGTGTATTTCCTGACTATATTAAATTATCTCATGGAAATCATCCTATGGGGACCTGTATACCAAATATCAAAGCTGTCTGATCAGCGGTTTTAAAGGAAAAAAAACAAATTGACCAAAAATGACAAAAATAGCCTCAAAATACAAACTCACAGATTTTGGCATGATTTATAGAAGTCATATTTACATGTCATCTCAATAAGATAATCCATGGGGACCAGTGTACCAAAAATCAAAGCTGTCTGACAAGCGTTTTTGAAGAAGAACATCAAACATAACCGTAAGTAACCGGCAGTAATTGCCTTAAAACTACAAAGTTGCATACTATTTCATCACGGTTTGAAAGAATTTGAGTATGGTCATCCCTTGGGACTATCAAAGCTGTCTGACCAGCGGTTGTGAAGAACAGTTTTTTACCAAAATTTTTTTGAGCTAATTTGCATATTTTGGACAATATCAAAATGCCTTCAAATGTTCAGTTATTTGTGAAAATGCAACATATGAGACATGTTATGCTTCAGTCATTTAAACCCACTTGATCTGATTATGACATGGAAAGTTGACACAATATTCTAAATATCTGGTGAGAACTCTACCACAAATGAAATATCACTTCAAATGATATTTTCTATTAAAAAGTTTAGCTGTTATAAGAGAGAGCAAATACAATATTTTTTACAATCATTTCACACTGATAATTCACGCCTCTCTCAATTGAAACATTTGTATAACACAGTTTACAGAGTTAAGAACAACTGACACACAAAAACATTGTACTTTGTACTAATAACGGGAACAAATCATTGACACATATTAACCTCAACGAAGCAGGCGTTTCATTTCTTCATGACAAAAGCACGAGAATAACATGCTTGTCAACTTCATTCGACCTAAAGTAGCAACCTGTCCATAATACAAAATCTCTGCGTCGCTTTTGTAAACAACAAGTCTGTCTCGACATGTACATGCTTGAACCTATGCCACAACCCCCTCCCTAAAACATCCTGCAGTATGAGAATCAGTCGATTAGGTACAACAAAATCATGATTAAGACCTCGTTGATTTGAGTCTAATCCGTTCTTATCACTCAGGTATTAAATTGTTGTTCAAAAATTGCCTTTCACAAAACTAGCTGAGCGCCACAAGTCAACAAGTCAACAAACATTTCACCAGATTTGGAATACATCATTATAATGCAGCACTGATTTGTCTTCCCGAGGTGTCGTAATTTTTACTGACTTTGATAGTTCCCTATGGGCTATCACACCAGTGGTATATGACGGGTACCTTGATTTACCAATTACCAATTACCAATTACCAGTTACTCGGTTTGAACACATTCATCTGAGATGGAGCAGATACAATTTTAAGATCGTTTTTGTGCCCTATTTCAAAGGTCAAGTATTCTATTTTTTATATGTGTTTCATAACTGCAACGATGATAAACAGCAGTTCAAATATATTAACATTTAGCTTTGTCCACTGACAAACCATGGACTGGTTGCAATCTCTTTCCAACAAAAATTAAAGACGATCGTAAATTTTAAATGCATCTTATGGGTTTTCTATCTCTCGGCTGGCAATTGTCAGGTTTTCAATCAGGTATTCCTTGCATTGAGGCAAACAGAAAGGAATTTACGGAATATTGATTAACAAGCAAGTTGTTTATTGCCATGCAAAAAGGGAGCACTATCGCTTCCTCTAATAATGGCCTCACTTTGAGTATACTTCATTACCAACACAGGCGGGTTACGCTAATTGCTTCCGTTGGAGTTTTATAACTTACGTTATATCCAGGATCTTTCGTTGGGTGGACTTGTTCATTTCCTGACATCGGTGTTTCGGTCTGCAAGACATATATCTAAGGTTTTATGATAAGATATATTTATTCCAAATTATACAGTAGATTGAGCGAGAGATAACCCAAGCTGCGTTTCAGCGATTGACGGGAAACGTCAATTTGCGTTGAAGACGTCAATGACGTTAATCTCTGTGATCTATCTATCAGTATTGTCTTGTTGTTTTTAAAAAACTCACAATACAAACATCATCCTATTGTCAAGGAAAATTAACACCGCCCGTAGCGGCATTGTCGGTACGTACAGCTAGACCGGAGAGGAGAAAGTCAGTGTAAGAATAAACGTTTCTTGCCGGGGATCAACACACTTACCGATTGGGCGCCGGTTAATGCAGTGCAAATAACTGTGGACCATATTATAATAAGACTGCAACTGTAACGAAAACCCATCTTGTTAGTGGAGTGGTGACAACTCCTAGAACGTTCTTCTACGTTCAGATCACCTAATAGGACCATATGCTCGAATAAGGGCAGGCTAGACCCCTTTACCCAGCATGCACTCAAATAGTGTCAACATTATATAATCTTACCTGATGTTGCCCTGTCGAGTAGAAAGTTCTGTCAGTGTTACTAAGGGACACCGGACATTTTGACATGCAGCACATTAAATCAAAGACCCTACCTAGTATATGATTAACTTGTATTTTGATCTTTGGGACTTTTAAGTCATACACGGCATCGCACTTTAGCGTTTAGTGCAATTATAACTACGTAAGAAACGCCGTCCAACCCTGTCCCCACCCCCTACCCCGGACAAAGGTTTCCGGGCGCTTGGATCGAAGGTTTCTGCTTCGCTGCTTGAAGGGATTCATTTTAAAGCGCATTGAGTATATGAAGTTTTCTCTGTATTTTTTGTGGAAATCGAATTGCTTTTACCGATAGAGTTAACACCCAAAGTTGGCACAGCCATTGTGAATTTCAAATAATAGAATAATTTAAATGATTTGTTCTTTAATCTGATGAGATATATGAAGAAATGAAATCAACCAAGCTAAAAATTACCTCAGATATCGTTTAAGTTTCTGTAAGATATGACCAAGTCAAAAAAATTCTCTTAGGTCGCGATTCGTTGTTCAGCAACTTGAAAAGGGACTGGCTCTAGCCGTAGAATCCGAACAACAACAAGATTGTATATTCCATGACACGTGAAAAGAAAATTTGGAGATCCAAGTCCCTATGAAATGACAACACCTTCAACTTAAGGAACATATGTACATAGTTATAAAATATACCTCTCCGGTAGAATTGCTGTGTGTTTCACAAAATAAATACACATTTCAAGCTACGTCTCACTGTCTGTTATTCAGTGTTCATACATTGTTATGGAAAGATCAATAAAACAGAAAATTTAAGAAACAGTAAAAGGAAATCTGGACAGTGGGCAACATGGGAGGGCACCTAAATCCAAGGCATTGGGCATGCGCACGCAGTCAGATGTACCCACATTCACTTCAGGGACCGTGGATAAGATCAGAACACGTGCATGGCAAACAAAAGTTAGAGAGGTATACGTAAACCTCTGACCCGATCCGACCCGTTAATGAAGGTTCGGAAGTTTGAAAATTCGACTGTGAAATTATGAATTGAAGAATTGCACGAGGAAAAACATAGGCACAAACGTGAGACAGATATCTAGTACGGCTGTAAAAAAACCCTTCGACCTCAATTTATCGTATTTAATCCGCCTCCTTTAATCTTCATATCCACTCAGGCTCCTCTACAGATGTAAAGCGGCCTTTAACTAAGGTAAACCATACTATGGTATTTCGGGAGAAAAGTAAACGCGTGACATGCTACCATGTGTCTCCAGCTAGTGACACAATTTACGGAACAATTAAACTGAGATGACATTTTAAAAACAAGAACTTTCATTTTTATAAACAGCTTTAAAACGACTGTGAAATGGAAAGTTTTTATGACATGCTTTGCAGGAAAACGTCAGATTTGCATTTTCGAGGCGTGGGAATATTTGTACCAGCGACGCATGTGAGCGGTCCATTGACAACACAGTTCCAATCATCTCGATGACATAAGTTCCCGGTGTGGGCAAACTATAGTAGTTCTCTTCGTCGTACGCATTGGATAGGTACCTTCATAACATCACTGTGGCATAGCCATGATTGCAAATTGCTTTGCATGGATAACAACTGAAATTTTCTCCGACCACATATGCTCTGCCTATGGAAGATCATTTGGAATATAAACTTTCTCCGAATGTTTTTGGTAATTTTGTTCTGAATTTTTTCGGATCTTGTTTTTCGGATTTTTAATTTGTCCTTTTTTCATGCCAGCTATGTCCATTTTTACAGATAACAAGTCAGACCTCTTTTTTCAAACCGAGATTGACGTCACTATTGGTTGAGTTCGTTCCATTTAATAAAGATTTTCTGTCTTATCCAAACATTGGATATAACTATGACTTCTTCACCAACTTAAATTGAATTCAGGTAGAATACGCAAAAGTCATTGTCATGCCAACCATTCGTAGAGTGCAGCTTTTTCAGGGATGGCTTCTTTGCCCAAAGACAGTGACACAGGGACCTCATACAATGGTTGTTGTTGTTTTTTTTTTGATAGATAAAGAAAGCTCAATTTATTTTTTGTATAAATCTGTTTCAATAGTGTTATCGTACCCGTGCAAGCTCAAGAAAATTAAAGTATATTATTGGCCTTTGATCACATTTATGTACTCTATGAAAATGTAGTGACTTCCCATGCTTTCACTAATACTTCATATACACACTCTGTATTCGATGATATTCATATACTACCAGTTCAAAGTCACATGCTAGTGGAATGTGCTAGACACTAGATGTTCAAGATCACAGCATGTCACTGTAGCTCCTCAAAGTCGAGGCTTAGGCAGCCCAATTTATATATTGTCCATTATAGTTTTAAAATCTGAGTTGCTGAATGTAATCTGCGAATGATATCCACTAAATTCCATGTCTGTGAATTTATTCTGAATATAATTTTTTAAAATATGTGCTTATATTTAGACTCTATTTACTTCTCCATCAGAAAACTACCACACAATTTTCATGGTGTCGATTGGCAAATTTATAACGCCTCAT
This sequence comes from Ptychodera flava, assembly GCA_001465055.1. Classification (NCBI taxonomy): domain Eukaryota; kingdom Metazoa; phylum Hemichordata; class Enteropneusta; family Ptychoderidae; genus Ptychodera; species Ptychodera flava. The sequence continues at coordinate 887,076 of LD346715.1, read as the reverse complement.
GCGCTGTTTCATTTACGGTTTTCTTCATCGAGATATTGCGTTTACTAATCTCAATATACTAATTTCAAAATGAGTAAAAATAAAGGTTATTTGACCACTTTGCGTGGGTACAATAGGGCCCATCTGGGTTTCAAGGGATGACTGTATGGCCATAATAACATATTCAATGACTTGAAAAAGAGTGATATGATTCATCCTTGCAAAAACGAAAATCGAAAACAGCTTATATGCTTAATTGATTACGTAGTTTTGACATTTATTTATTACATTGCACTCTGAACAATCATGTCTAGTAAAATCAAACATGAAACACTTCCTGTGTATGAAGCATCGTCTGTTTTACAATAATATGTACCGAGATGCAATAATCAATGTTGTAAAAGTATCAAAAGCTTCAGTCTCATCAGATGCCATCCCTGAAGATACTGTCCTCCAAAGCGGAAGTTGTAGATGTGTTCATTGACAGTGCTCGTTGATATCAACACTGGTGGATCTCTTCCAGGCAAACAGGAAATGTCCAACGACGAGCCCAGATACGACGGATAGAAACATCCAAACGTTATAAGTCATCACCACCAACATCAATGCGTAACTGATTGTGACTTGGATAAGATGTAGGAATGTTTGCATGATATGATAACAGGAGAACATACTTGCAAGACACGACCTTCAGGAGATAAAAGATAAAGAATACTATCAGCCGCGAAGTCAAGACATTTGCATACTGAGGTCTAAAGTAACTCAAAACTTGTGCCACTGCCCAAGGAGTGGTGACTTACATCACTGCCACAGGCAACTTAACCTAAAAACCCTTGAATTCTTCCATCACACATTATGAGATTCTTGCATTACGTCAGAAAACTTCCAGTCACGAAAAATATTATTCTGCATTAAAAAAAACACTTAACGGGTGGGTCGTACCATGCATACGTGCACCCTCGGTATTATTTGTTTGCTTCACCAACTTATAGCAAGTAACAAATTATGGCAAGTTACTTGCCAAAAGTTGGCGAAGCAATTGAAGCTGTGAAATTGATGTAAATCTACCCATAGTGCCGTCACTGATCGGAGTGCTGAACAGAGTCCGACGGTCGGTAATGAATTGTCTTCCCAGCATGCAGTGCGATAGCAGCACGTTGCTGGTGTCTGCCTGCATGATCAGTGGCGAAGATAACACCCGCCGCTTTGTTCCCGAAAAGGAAGATAATATCATTGCGGATAATCAGACACGATAGGGAGAAGTTTTGAAATATTAAATGTCACTCAATGCACTTCTGGCTAGAAGAGAAAACGACTAGAAGTGCTGACAGAAAATTTATTCATACCGGTTTAACGTCTTCGTAGCTGAAAATGAAGCAGAGATCGCCGCATGGTCGTTGACCGTGTGAGAATATACGAAATTTTACCTCAATTTGCAATTAGTAGGCGCGTAATCTCCTCCACCCTCTTCCCTCTCAGGAAATTTGCATGATTTGTACGCGCATTGTATTTTGACTATGGATGGATGTAACAGCTGACTGCAATTCTTCGGCAAATTAACTTGAAATTGATCGCATAATATCAGATATAATGTGCGTAAAATCGTCAATTAAGGCAACAATAGGGCCACTGAAGCAACAAAGGTGTGACTGCTATTTAATAGGATCCGTAGCCAATTCAAGATAAGACCGAAATAAAAACTATAGATATTTTTTCACAGATCATTACATCAAACGTCAAGTGTCTGCTGATCATTATGTTGCTAATGCCGAGTTTCTACTCTTAGACAGGCGAATACTAGTAATAGGAGATATTTTTATTATAAGCAGTTGAAATATGGACAGCGTGGAGATAATTAGATATTATTCCCTAATATTTTTCTTCGTTCAGCGAAGGAAAATACGAGTGACGTAATGACCGTGTCACCACGAGTCGGAGACGAGTGGTGACACGGTCAATACGTCACGAGTATTTTCCGAGCTAAACGAAGAAAAATATTAGGGAATAATATACTTATCACATGCACAAGCCAAGAATTCGTTATTTTTTGCAAAATAAAATAAGTTTTCCATGACGATTCCGCGTTTAAACTTTTGAACTACTTTAGGAATAAATATCAGTACGCCGTGCACAAGTTGTCAATCATTTCCAGTCGTCCGTCGTGTGAGTTAGCGCTCGCTCACGTTCGTTCGTGTGTGGAGCAAATGACAGCTCTCGGTCTACACGTAGGCTACCTTCCGCAAAGTTATACTCTATTTCAAAGATAGCATAGTCCTAGAAATTTATCACAGACGAAGGTACGCTACTTTTCGGGAACAAATATCGACTGAATCTCGACGGCGCGAACACTGTAAACGTCGCGCCTGACCCTGTTTGCAATGCGTACGGAACCCACGGCATGTACGCGACCTGCTTCGAGTTCGTTGTTTCCGCAAATAATTCACGTAATTCCTTCGGAATATACAGGCGGTACACTCTTGTGTTTACATTGTTTGGATTAGTAATGTCGTAGTCTGTGAAAATATCGATTTCATTACATGATTTTTGATCGTGGGAGAAACATCGGCCGCCATGTTGTTTGTTTACATATTTACGAGCACACCGAAGATGCAAAAATCGACAAAAAAAAGGTCCGACGCACCAAAATTGCTGACATAGACGCGGGTTGTCGTGACGTAGAATGACCAGAGAATAAATCCCGTATTTTTTGTTCGGAAACGACAAACTTGGCTTGTGCATGTCATAACTGTGTTTAGACATGATGTACGCCGGATAAATAGAGGAACAAATAAATGGTCGGATGGATAAGTGGTTATTTGAGTGAATGTGTACCTGTGTGTCTGTGTGTCTGTCTGTGCGTCTGTGTCTCATGTATGTATGTATGTATGTATGTATGTATGTATCTATGTATCTATGTATCTATGTATCTATGTATGTATGTATGTATGCATACATGTATATATCCATGTATCTATCTATGTATCTATGTATATATGTATGTATCTATGCTATGCGTGACTTTTATGTGGCAATTTTCCATCTCCGCTTTCCGTTTCAAGATACTTCTGGGTTGATATCTAAAAGCAAGGAAGCTTCAAAATATAAAGAATAAATGTTGCCCCATATATTTTCCATTTTACCTTTTTCCGTGTCATTTTCATGATGTTCATCCCAGTGGATAAGGGGATACTATAGTTCACATGAAAGTTTGCAAATAATCCACTGCATTAAATTCTCAATATCGGATGGTAAATCGTAAAAAATCACCATTTTTTTAATTCTAATAACCCGTTTACAAACGTTCACTTACACCTACCTCACGAACGATGACTTCATATGAACAAGGCAAATCCATTTGACCACCAACGTCAGAGTGGGCGTGGTTTACAGTCCTCTCACATGCTATGTCATAAACTGGAATATATGTAACACATTCACTAAGATTTACTAAAGCGATTTGACATAAAAGCCTTAAAATATTTAATCATACAGTACAACTAAAATAACAATTCCTATACGCCAAGCAAAAGACAGATTCACATATAATTGAGCTAAAACTCCATGGGCATTATACACAGCCCTAATAACGGAGACACTGTCGAACTACGAGCTAGTTCCGGGCGTAAGCTTATTGCTGGTTCTTTACAGTAATTGAAACGTTGATTTACGGCACCGTAAATAAGAAAGGAGACTCAAAAACAAACACTCCTTTTCCCGTTAAAGTTGT
>LD346715.1:830484-871948 GCA_001465055.1 Ptychodera flava | reverse complement strand
GTCAAATTTTAACATCAATGATTTGGTGGGGGTCAGATTTATGGCAAAAACGTTTACCGACTTTGTGTTCTCATTTCACTATTATACCCACACGTCCCTGGTTCAAAACTGCTCCTATTGATAAGTTGTAGTTTTCTGCGTAAGTAGCAACAACGAGAAATTTACAATCCATGTTTCGTTTATTTCACTTACAAGAGTAAAGTGGTAAAAATCGATTGTTAGGAGTTCTCAACTCATCAGCCTTTTTACACGTTTTCTTTCATGACATCATAATACTATCAGGAGGCGGGAAAATATATGTGTATCTTGACATATTCCAGCATGTTACAGCACTCATAGAATGATACGTTGCTTTAAAATAGTCCATTTGATCTTGCCTTGTCATTTTAAATTTTCACTATTTACAGAGCAACTCACGCACAGTAAACACCTTTATTTAAACAGGCACTGATCTTGTCAGTGTTATAAATATATCTTATAAACATACGCCATGAAATGGTTTTTCAGTCTGTCATTGAAACAAAAAATATTGAGTGTGATTTGAGTTGTAGTCAGACTTTTGTAAAGTGCATGTATCATAAAATGCTGTCAAAAACGTATTAGCGACTCCTGCCGCTCCTCTACACAATATGTGAGAATGAGATTTTCTAATTTTTGCTGATTTGAGGCTTATGGCGATTTTTTTTTCTGTACTCCACTAGCTCTCCTTCAGAAACCAGATGGTTATCCACGTATTTTGCAGTTTGGACATTCATTGAACAAATCAGGTTTGTGCAAACAACAAACAGAATAAGTTATTGTTATCCTGACCCTCGTCTTGGTACAAACTATCACGATTTCTTTCGAATTTTTTGTTACATTTGCAAAAATAATTGACCCTCAGCTTGGCAAGGAATGATGACTTATTACAAAACCTCGCTCCAACCTGTGGGAGCTGTTGTCCGACCTGTTGATAAATTACGTTTTGAACAATGCGTGTCTTTATGTGACGTCACTGGTCAGGTACCGATCGCGTGATGCAGGCATGACAAATCCGAACACGTTGATTGGCTGATACTTGTAAGCACGAAGTCTTATCATCAGGTCACGTGGCCTAGCCTCTTTTGGTAATAGAACGACATGGGTCTCGTACATTTTCAATCTAAATCCTAGTCTTTAAAGTTATGTACAAACTACTGACAAAAAGAAAATATCCAAATTAATTTCAAGGAATTCTAACTGAAATTTGTTGACTACTAGTATATCCTTTTGATCACTGAAAATGTGTCAAATAACGCTGAAAAATTATTATTGTTACGAATCATGCATAGTCTTATATTTATTTATGTCTACGATCGGCTATTACTACATGTATGTTATCACAAGCAGATTCATGAAGATGAAACGTGTCGCAACCATAAGCCAGCTGACAGGTTCATGAAGTGAATGGCACAGAAAATACTCAAAGAGTGATTTTTTCATGAAATTTCTAAATGGTTTAAGGAATTATTCAATCGGAACTTCCATTTAATTTTCTTTCAGAGACGTGTTATGATCTTGAGACACCTACACACGTAATTGTTAAAGGAATTATTCATTTAGATTTTTTATTCAATTTTCTTTATAAAGTAGCGTTGTTATAATGAAACACCTGATCTGAACAAATATACGAAATAAATCCTACTTGCTAGGTCACAGAAAGGTGACACTGAAAAGTCTGGGTGTTGCTAGTTTAGTGAACTTTGATCCCTGTCTAGCGCTCGTCTATATCCGGTCACGGAAACCTAACGGAGACTGCATGAATTACAAAATATGCAACTTTTGCTATTGTATTGATTGTTTTTTTATTTGACAAGTTATCCATGCCATTCTACAGTTTGGTACACAGACTAGTCATTTGGCGTCGGAACTCTTGTCTTGCCAAGAGTGTAGATGGATGCCTATAAACGCTCTAAATTTTGAATCTATCAGGCGACTTTACATAACTGAAGTAATTACTTTTAAGTGCTTAAGTAGAACATAAACTTTTCATATTGAACAAATACAGCCAAACTGCTGAGACGTTGACTTCGTTCCCATAGCAATCAAAATAAATAATAAAACACACTATCTTTCTATCTTTCGAAAACAGACACAGACACAGACACATATCTCCAAAACTGTTACTTTGCCCAGAATTATTTTGACTGAGAACACTTTGATTACAATTACTTGCAATGGCTGGTTGGCAGGCCCTACAAAATACTTATTTTAAACATTTAACGAACTTTGTGTGCACAGTCGTACCTATCACGGGTGTTCGTAATTAATTTAATATTGAGCTTTCACAACAAAGACACTTTTGATGTGGTCTATTTGATTCAGGTGTGCTCGCCTTCTATGCTTACTACCTGGCAGTCACAAAAAACCCTCATATTTCCCACACACTCATAGCGACAGACAAAGTTTCCGTCAAATACTCTACTGGTTACTCAAAAAGTGCGACACCCGTTAGCGGAGACTCGACATAATCGAATACTTGTTGGCGTGACTTCTATCGGCGACGCGTCTATACACGACAGGGTAAATTTACATGCAAACCTCGGTAGTTCGTTCATTTGCGAAAATGATACCCTTGGAGAAACTGAGGCATTTATAACACAGTTTCCATGGCCACAAGTCATGACGTGCGCTTGTTACCTATGATACTGGGAAACAAAACTTAACTCTCACAAGTCTCCCCCCGCTGAGAAGCTTGGATAATTTCACAGTGTATTTGCACGTATGGGCTATGTGATAGGGCTTGCATGGCCTGTCGTTGGTACATTGCAGCTACTTTGAACTTCGTTTTTGGTCGGTTTAATCATGACAAATCTATGAATCCGCGGATTAGCTTCTGAGCAAGCCAAAGACACGCAATATATTTTCTACCAGAGCTGTGATGTAAATAGACGGATGTAAATCAACAAGTTTTATACATATTCGAAACTCACATTGTGAATCCAAAGGCGTACGTAGCAATCGGCGACACCGAAACGGAGTGGCCGTTAGGCGGCGCTGTTGCACTCCGAACCATCCTCGCAGGTTGGGGAACATTCGCTTTTGTTGGGGGGGGGGGGAGTCACTGGAAATCAGGCAGGTTTGACTTTTACAAAACAGGTTTTTGTGTCAAATTTTACAATCAATGTTTAATGGTTTGGGAGGGTCAAATTTTACAAAGGCTTGTATGGAATTACGGCAAAAACCACCAGAACTGACCGAAAAGTATATAAAACGAATGCGAACACGACTTCATCTGTCTATGATTCTGTCTGAACAGGTGATTAAAGTAGAAAAGAGCACTTTTGTTCACAAAAATATAATTTTCAAGTCGACAAAGAGGAAGAAGTGTCCAGGCACTGTTCACGATATAGCTGTCGTAACACTTTTCAAACTGGAGAGCATGCATGTAGCTCCAATTTTTGAAAAATATGGTGTTCTAAAGAGTGTTTGCAAAGATTTTTTGACTTTATAATTACATACATTTGAACAAGCAGGATGGGGCAAAAATTTTTTTTAAATCAGTCCTCACTTTGACTGTGAAGTTCATTTATGTAAACTGCATCTTTCGTACTACTCGGTTCTGATTTGACACGATGACGTAAACGCCAATAACCCGATAATAGCCAATAAAATCACTGGTACCGGTCACACCCGGTTTGTCGTGCAGACTATGTCAAGAAACATGACATGCCTTCTATGGGTAGATTGATAGATATGCGTTCTCTCAAATTGTTCGAATAATTTTCCCGGGTACGGCTTATACGGCAAATTTTAAAGTTCTTGGAAACGAAATATTTTCACCGTCGTTTTTTGAAAATCGAAGAAATCTTTTTTTCCCTACACAGTTAACACGGGGATGGCGGCCATTTTGAATTTAAAATATCGGTAAATGCCAAGTAATTCGTTTCTCTCTCCTCACAAACTTTGCAACGTCACCCTGATTTTTATTCTTGACTTGGTAAGAGGACGGTTGAAAGATTCATCGAAGAAAATTTGAGCAAAGTTTAAGTCTTTTTTACTGTCGAGGAGAGTGCATACTAACTAACTCAAATTCGACCATGCATGAACACGACGTCAATGTACAATATAATGTGCCGTGTCATCTTTCACTACATTGACTAAAATGTTTAAGATTTTTCAGGATAGAAAGTAAGTACCTCAGTCTCTTTTATTCCATTACGGACAAACTGACAGATGGAAGTGAGCTATGGCGAAATTTTGCAGTTTTCTTACAAGAATCTCAAATAAATCCAATAACATATCCAATAAGATTGTGCTGACTAGAACATCTTTATTATTACTTGTGGTATAAAACGTGAAAACGATAAATAAAACATTTTAAAGTAATATCCTCGTTAAACGAATAGTAAAAATACAGATTTCGTACACCGTTGAGTTTGTAAACCAAATTTACACAGGCTGAAACGCAATACACTCTAACAGTAACAGCCAAAACTACCATGTGTACATCACACTTACAGTATTTTTTCGACAATGGATGGCGTCAAGAGGCGATTGTTGGCTAAGAATCGTACATGTGACCATGCGGCGATCAATTTAACATCAGTGTCGATTTTTAAACACGTGAAATTACCATGTTCGGGCCTATTCACTCCCTTATTGTAGCATTAGGCTAAATAATGTTTCCGGTAACCCGACGTACCACATTTTAAACGCTCAGACGCTAAAAACGCGATTAGAACTAATTTGGGATAATTGGATGGTGAACTAATATCAGTTTAATCTGCAAAAGTAAGCTCATCCGCTTTTCTTTTTAAGTTAAACACTTGTTTTAGAGTAATTTGTAATATTGCAACATTCAGGTATAGGGCACCTAACAATATTGAAAAATTTGAAAAATATGAAGATCCAATATCCCAAATTAGTTCCCATCGTGTTGAAACTTTTTTCGCATGCTGTAAACAAATTTTACCGGCTTTTCTATGGTCACACCCAAATAAAACTTACAAAAAGATTCCCGACCGACAAACCCTATTTCCTGAGGGAAGGTTAACGGAAACAGTATGTTTTAGACCTCACACATCAAACTCAATTTGTTGCAGTTCTGCATGTGAACAGCATAAAAACGTGCATGATTTGATTGTGCAGGACGTACGGTCGGCAGCGTGCTTATCTTGTGTCAGAGCTTCGCGCCGTTTCACAATAGCAAGAAAACCCACGAACAGTTCGCTCCTCGCTTAGCGTTGCTTTCAAATTGGTAAAGACATGGGGTCCAGAAGGGTTTGATATGTTTAGCTACGTTTCAAAAACGACGGTGCAGAACACGTCTCACGTGTGTTCGTCAGAAAACACTTCCAATGGCGTAGTAATCCAACCCTCTTCAGTAGCAGATCAAAATGTATTACAGTCTCTTTAGCAGCAACATAAAGTTAGTTAATAAAATTTCATACACTTTAAATAATTTTTGAACTGTACATGGGCATCTTTTACTTGTGAATCCCACATAGAATCGTAGGTTTGCTGTTTGCCATTGGTCACTGGATGACGTTTGATTTTGACGTCATTGCACGACACTATCCGAAGTCTTCCATAAGCGTCGGCGAAAAACTCCCAGTGTCCAACACGATCCAGCGCGGGATCAAATCCGATCTGTCTGACTGTCTGCGTTTTTCCCATGAAGAAATTATCTACAACATCAGTGCTGACGCATTGTGGGAAGTCTGACATAGATATTTGGTGCGAGCCCTCATCAACAAACAAACAATCCCCTTCATAGGGATGGCCCTTCTTGAAATCAAACTTCAGACATCCTTCGCATTGAATCTTCGCGCCGAGATATGATCCCCCGACGACATCCAGATCTTCCACGCTTTTCTCGAACTTTTCCAGAAATTTTTCAAGTTTTGTTTCAGATGTGAATTCACAGACATCCTCGACCCAAACAAAATATTTTGTTCGCACCTGACTAAGGGCTAGGTTCCTGCCTGCGAACCAGCCTTCGCCGTAGGGCATCGTGTAGTGTTTAACATTTGACCCGTCAAGTTTTTGTGGCGATGACGAGTCGTCTGCAACTATAATTCCTACCTGTGGATAAAACTTATTGATACTGCGGACGAGCCTATTGAGGTAATCATATCTTTCAAATGTTTTGGTGATCACGGTAATTTTGGAGTGAATGGCGTCACCTGGATCATACAACACAGGACGCATCTGTCGTCTGATGCGGATATGGACGGAAACAGTAAAATTTAAAAATGTCACTTCGATTAAATCTCTTTCGTTGAATTCTCCAGGAAGATTTTGGTACGCTATATGTTTCAAGACATGATTGATAAGTTCAAGGTCGGATGGCATCCGCATCTCCAGATAATGTGATCTCCGTTTGGCAATTTTCACCAGACTCTTCCTGAAATCTTTATCCGGGAGTTCTAGGCTGAGAATACCGCCCTCTGCGGTTGACTGAACTTTCAACGTATATCCCGACTTTTTGTAATCCAAGAATTGCACAGTTTTGTGGACAGACAAACCGGGTATTTTGATCTTGTCGAGTGGTTCGATCGTTATGCCGCCCCCTATGTACGTTAACGGTGACATAGCTTTACATACAACGATAGGATCTTCTGTCCCTTTGTGTCTCTTTTCCCACTCATCCAGTTCCTTTCTCCGCACTGCTCTGCTTTCCTCCGTCAGGTACGAATTGATGCCTAGAGGGTCGCGTCGACAAACACACTTAGAAGAGGGTCTTCCCAAGCCTCTAACAACGATACCTTGCATCTCTTCACCCCCTTTATCAATGGTTTCCGGTTTAGGGGCGCCATTTTCCCACGTTTTCCAAATTTGTGCTTTACCCTCCGAGGCAGCGTGTTTTTCAAACGACCACTGACCTTCTACGGCCAACAGGATGAATGGTGTCGACGCTCCGACTAACAGACCAAACCAAACCAGTTTCTTCATGGTCTTCTGCGGCACTCTGCATCTGAGTCGTCGCTGATAAAGCATACTTATACACACCACGGTATCACACAAACTGTACGCAGTCGGTCAGCAACACGTGCGCGGGCTTCCGGCTGTAAACATGAAATGTGATAACAGAATGTTGTTGTTTTCTGATCAAACCATTTGAAGGTCACCTGTCCCCCGAACACGTGCTCCGTGTTTTGTTGGCCTACCTGAGTGGGTCACCGTGTGTGGTCGGTCACCCATGCCGTGGTCATCGTGGCGTTGGACGGAGCAGGGAGTTAGGGTTCCCGTAGGATTACGAGAGTGAGGAATAAGTGAATGTTGACGGTATTGGCCTAGGTAGTGCGAATGCGTAAGTAGTGTCATCGTACAGGGTTACGCAATCACTATACGAAGAATAATCAGTGAATATAATTAAAGGACAAAGAGGTCGTTCACCTTTTCAATGTCGTGCTACATAAGTCATGACTGTCAACATCAAAACACATACATTCACGTGCAACCGTCAGCCAAAATAAGATTTATCAATGGAGAGTAAACTGTACAAAAAATAAAATAAACACATAAATTGACAAAAATGTTAATTTAAGAATCGTCGCACGGCGGTAGAGTGCGATGGAACTGGTCACGTACACCATTTCAGTTTTGTCCCCATAGATATTCAGAGATGCACTTTCAAGGGCAAATGTATTATGAAGGAGACAGTGTTATTTCTGATGACAGAACTGCCCTCCACCATGGAGGTAATAGACAGCATGACCAATCAATAGCCTTATCGATGTTACAGTAGGCCTAATGTACGAGGAAGTCCCCGGACGTGGGTTTGTTTGATAGAAAAGTCCTTGGCCGAGTTTTACTGTAAGTGGATCATTGACAGGTAAACAAAAGGTGGCACAAAAACACGGAGGTAAGCTTCCAACAGTTGTAAAAGCGGGTCAATAAAATGTTTGCAAAGACTTGTGGGAAAAAACTGCACAATGCATTTAGGTCCGTGGGTGGTTTGCTGATTCCACAGTGGAGGGACTGTGCTGGTACATTCATTGCCATGGACCGTAAGGTAAAACGCTTGCAACCACCATAAATGTAATAATCTCCATAATGTGATATTAACCACAATTGTAATAAAATCAACCACAAATGTAATAAAACAGTCAACCATCAATGCAAAAACTCGGAACCACAAATGTAATAAATAAATTAACCATAAATGTAATAAAAACAAGATTGGAACTAATTTGGGATAATTGGATAGTGAAGTAATGTCGATTTAATCTACAAATGTAATCTCACCTGCTTATATATTACACACTTGTTTTTATGAGTAATTTGCGATATTGTATTATTCAGCAATATGGCACCTAACACTTTTGAGAAATTTGCAAATTATGGAAATCCAATTATCCCGAATTAGTTCCAATCGTGTTAAAAATTCAACCATAAATGTACGGTAATAAACTTGAACTTGTATATATGATCAATTGTTTATCAATGCCCTTAGTAAGTAATAAACTTAAATAAGACTAGTGTAATGTTATTGCATACTTTCCTGAAACTAGGTTTCATTTCCGAAACATAGAATAGGATATATTGAGAACACTTTCAGAAAACGGCGAGGTACCGATTAAACCGTTAGATAAAGGTTCGAAGTGGAATAGCAGTTTAAGACACTAATGATGATATCAAAAGGGAGCGTCAAATATCTCGTCAACAAGTGATACCATACCAAGTTTACAGCAGACGACTCGGAACAAAACAGAAATATACAACCTTATAACAGAAACTTACAACACAAAACATATTGGCTAGATCATATATCTATATTAAATTTTCAAACCAGTAAACACAATACAAACGCCGGTTTGAACATAGTAGAACAAAATTAGCATGCCCAGTGAAGGAACAAACTTCAAGTGCGACAACATAGGAATACAGACAATCTATCAATTGTTCCACACAATTTATCCTCTGAGGCGATCAATGAAGAAAGTATGGCGAACTTTTGAAAAACGACGTTAAAGGATCGTAGTGTTATACAGTCTCTCTACTCTGGAGTAGATACTACACTGACACGCAAATTCCAGCTGTGTCTCGCCGCGGCCAATCAGTTCTATACACAAAACAGCGAAACGTTTCTTTACTGTCTATTGTAAAATACACTTTCAAAACACACAAAACACACTACACACAAACAATTAAGATATAAACAATGTGTCGAGTGGCTTTCCTTATTACATAGATAAATATTTATGGGCTAATTACTCAATTGCGACGACAAAATAGATTTATTACATTTCTGGTTGACAAGTATTAAACTTATGGACGATTTGTTTATTACATTTATGGTTACCATTTATTACAATTTAATTATGGTATGTGTTTTTATTACATTTATGGTTGATTTTGGTTACATTTATGGGCGATATTACATTTATGGGTGCCTTTTATTACAATTATGGTTGATGTTACATTTATGGAGATTATTACATTTATGCAGGTTAACATCATGGATAGCGCTATGTGCCCAAGATGACCAGAAAGATAATGAGTATCGGAATTTCGTTATTATCCATGCATTGAGGTAACACAGCTATATGCTACTTATATTACCGATGAATTATCCTCCGAGTGACAAAGGGAAGTTACGACGTCCAACACTGACATTACAGTTTTGTGGGAACAGTCGCAAACAATATAGAGTCATCACGCAACACTGTGACACAGGACAATCATCAGGAAATTGTGTCTTGCGATCTATTATGTGGGTAAACCGAGTGAGAAATGTTATTATTATTATTATTATTATTATTATTATTATTATTCGTACATTCCTTTCAGACAACGGAACCTGAGAATCCTTTGGGATGACTGATCCCAAAGGCTTCAATCAATATGATTACAACGATAGCGTGAATTAACGCGGTAATTATTTATATTTTGGAAGTCACAATTTAAATGAAGTTCATTTAAAAAGTTGTTACATTGTGTTGATTATACTTTAAAAGTTGTAATGAAGCACTGTATGTGCCATGAAAGGCAATAAAGTATTTTTAATTACTTTTAGACACTTCATGGGGGTTCTAGCGAGATCTCGCCAATATCTCCAAGGACAGTCACGGCGAGATCTCGCCAGTAACTCAAATGACAGTTCTACAAGCCTCTTTTCTCGACTGAAGGACGAATTGGTTGGCAAAATTTGGACAATGAATGGACAGAAATTCATGCAAAGAAGAAACAAACAAAACCCGTCCAGTTCCCTATTTGTAGCGAATGTCGATCCATTCAGAACGGGAGATCATAGTTTGTCGCAAAATTAGAATATTTGATCCTGTCATGTCGAGATGGTCATTTCGGGTCGAATCCCTTAATCATCGCATACGCTGTAAAGCCTATTGACCATCGATTACAGCCACTCTGTCACCAACACTATCTCAAATATCTCTAAATCAACTCTCACTAATTTTAAGTAAATATCAAATAGTTTTGCATGTAACTATAAAGACACTAGAATATAAATCTTCTATTTTTTATGTTTATTTATGATTAATAATTTCTGCCGTGATACCTGCAGAAATCATGCTCTCTTTGTGTAGAGTCCACGGGATGAAAATGGTGGTAGGACCGACTCGCGGTCAACTAAGAATCCAGGCCAGGCAACAGCTGCCGTGCGTGTATACGGCTTGTATTACATCGAGGTTTAATACATCTAAGTTTTTTCCTGTTCAGAGAGAATGCCCAACTTCCGAACATCGGAGTTGCATTTCGCTTTCGAACTCAGCGCAATTTAGGGATTCGTATAAATAGTTACACCATACCGGCATATTCAAAATGTATATCCACATAATTGAAATTAATGTAATTTAAACAAACACAACACATCCAAATGTATTTTACAAATGTAAAGTATAACTATAAGTTTCTGTCGATTCATATTGTTGTTGTACACTTGATGACGCCAGCAATAGCGATGGAATATAACATAGTCCGCAATGCTTTCAACGATAGAATGGTATGCGATTTCAAATGTCTTGGTACACGATCTATAAAAACGAAAAAATTAAAAATGATTGACACAGAGGGAGAATATACAAGATACTTTTTTGCCTCTTTAGTTGAATTACAATATTGACATTTTTCTTCTTTCAGTCTCATTTTTGGACAATTCCTTTGTACATTTGGTTCGCCTTACTTATTTACAGCTACTTAGATATGACGCTTCGTGTTGATTGTATACACATCTGCTATCAAAGTTTGTAAAAAATTATCGTAATATACAGGGCCATGCGAGTTCCTCATATTTCTTATCAAAACGCTGTTGGCCTGATTTGATTAATCGTTAACATATCATCGATGAAATGCTCGGCCATACTTTCTTTTGGAAGATAAATATCAATGATCATTTTCTATTCCAGCGCCGAGCAAGTGGATGGTACAGGACAGGGAAGCTTCGAATACATTTAATGCGCCAATAACTATCTTTTTGCACTGTCTATTTGTAAGTCATATATGGCTGCTTCTAGCGAACTTACAAAGACTGCCAACAATCGACGGAATTCTAGTTGCATTTTCAAAGACATGGCTTAAAGATCCATTAGCTGTAACTCATTTTTTATTGTTTCTGTGTATCATCTGTCGTTTCTGGTGTGAATCCCTGAACCATGGAGAAATTCCTAATATTTAGCTCATAAATATACCCTATATGAGTATAATCTGCATTGTTATTGTTTAAATTTTGTATTCAGGTCCGGACTAGAATATATTTATCAAAAATAACGATGGTCATTTCACGTACAGGTTGTGTTGGCAAGAAAGAATTGGTCATGATGATCGGATTATAGTAAAATTCTGTAGTTGATACATTGAAACAGAGTAGTGAAAAATTAGTCAAAGTTACATCTAATGTCCCTTTAATAAAGGGAATTAAAACATCTCACCGAAATTCGGATTGCATATTTTGGTAAGCAAAATGAGAAAGGATACAACTAATGACCAATATTGATATCGAAATTCTTCTGCTTTTTTGGAATGGAAGTCACTGCTTAGACCCCCATGTTACATCTGGAACATAACGGATATAGGAGTTTCATAAATTTATTGTTGAAGTATTCAAAAGCGTGTGCATTATTTCCGTGTGGTAGGTTACATTACATTACAATTTAGAATATTAGTCGTTAGTAAAACCAAACCATGGGAATTTTGAACATTTAATTCATTTCTATGACAAATTCGACGTCTACGTACTTCGCATGTAGTTTTATTTTCACGTATTTACACACTGTAATGTATTTCTGGCATGTAGGCCTACCGGTAACTTGTCGTGCTAATATTTTACTGTCATGAGGTAGCAGAAAAACATTTTCCGATATACTAGTATATAAGGTGGATTGCCCAACAGCACATTTCGACCCTTTGTTACATATACATGTCAACTGGAACGCTTGTCATATTTTCCGCAGCCAGTTATTCGTCAGGCCGAGGGGGAAAGTCTGGCAAAGGGGCAAATTCATAATCTTATACTGTAAACGGGCTGGTTGCCTGCTTCAAGCCACCAATTACGTATAGTTGCCTCTTACCAAAAATAGAAATATGTTCAATAACTTATTTCCGATCATTGTTTTGTCCATATTGATAACACTGTTCAATTTTTTTGTCTTCTCTGAGCACTCCAAAGACCAATCTTGCAATGTGCTGGTATATTGACAGCTACTCCACAATTTTGTCCAACACTCCGAGGCGAGAGGGGATATGTGAGTTTACATATACAAGACATATAGACATCATACAAACGTGCCGTGCACGTCTGGCGACGTCATTCAACAATGGACACGATAGAGTAATTCCTCCAGCCGAACACAAAATATCCCAAGACCAAACCAAAGAGAACCGTGATGGCAAGCCACGCGTTGTAGGTCATAACGAGTAGCATGAGTGAGTACGCCAGGGTCATCTGGATTAAATGTAGAGCCGTCTGCAAGACATGGTGAACACTGCACATCACCTCGGCCATTGTTGGAGACCTATATAGTGAAAAGATTTCAAATGGAAATTATCAAAATAAGTGTGGAATAAACTAATTGTGGAGCGGCGGTATAGTTTTGTGTAGGGGTATTGAAACATCAATTATACGAAATTTGATTGCGTGAGTTTTGATTTTTCTTGAGTATAACTTGACTTAATATAAACGTGACGTACGTGAGCGTCGAGTACTCATGGATTCAAAGTGTTGAAGTAGTGTGGTTTTCTGATTGTCAAAATGGGTATGCATTCAAATGCAAATGCTCTTAAAAGAATGACATCTGAAGAAGTAACGAATAACCAAGAGATAAAACGTGTACGTTTATGGATAGACCATAGTTTTTCTCTACAATCAATGGTTTATGTACAGACGTCTCTGTATCAAGCTGTAAGGAAAACATAATTCATAATTCCTGTATAATGTGAGTATATACCTCTTGCTTCACAGTCGTTTCCATGAAAATAAGTAAAAACATGTATAGATAGTAAATGTTATAACGTGAACGATGGTTATTAAGGTCGTTTTACTAAGTACTTAGAATATTTGAGTATGTTATTCATAAAATGAAGATATGATGTATGTTTAGAATTATACATCAGTGGCTTATTAATCTATGAATGTTTGAAGACAATGCAGGTCAATGCGTTACAACATTCTATGAATCACGTGAGGATCACGATGAGTCTATGAATTCTATGAATATTATACATCAATGAGAATGTAAGGGGTAACGGTTATGACAGGTAAACAAAATGCGGCACAAAAACAAAGAAGTAAACTTCCAACAAGTAGTAAAAGCGGGTCAATAAAATGTTTACAAAGACTTGTGGGAAAAAACTGTACAATGCATTTAGTCCGCGACCGTGAATGGTTTGCTGGTTCCACAGTGGAGGGACTGTGCTGGTAGGACATATCGTTATATGGTATTGCGAAAAGTAATGATAAATTGTTTCAAAGAGAGAAAATTATCTTTAAAAAGTTAACTCATTTAAAACATATATTAATGCCCAACATTAGGAATACCCAAACTCTCTCATTTTACTTTCACAATTTAAGTTTCATGACGTCATAATAACAAAATTCAGGTCATATGCACTACAATAACAAAGACACTAGATTTTGGAGGAAATATCAATGTAGGCAAACTGGAGTCACTCCAGCTATTTCTACTATTGTATCAAACGACATTATCACACCAGAACAAGTCACGTGACGACGAATTTGGCGTGACGTCACCCTCTTCAATTTTTCTGCTCACCTGTCTTTTGGAATTATAGCTTGCTTCTCTGTCGATGTTTCGTGTTCTGTTGTTGTAACTTTTTCATTTGTAACCATTTTCTTCAGCAAGCAGTGTCTGAGTACTTTTATCCCTTCGTAGGTGAACGCCATCACACACACAACAAGACAAGACACTAACATCTCTGCAAAATTATGCGCAGTACTTATGTAATCATTATCTGGTAAAATTCGTCAACTTATTGGGAAATTAATATTACTACGCAGATTGCATGACAATCCGTCTACAGTGGCAATTCAGAGAACTGACGTCGGAATGACCTGTCGTAAGGCATTGAAAGGTATTTCAATTATACGAGACATAACATGTAAAAGATCAAGTCATGGTCGACGTCTAATGTCATATTTGAAGTTTACATATCGGCTCATCAATAACTTTTTGAAGACTGATTGAAATTGTGAAAAATATACTTTTCAGATATCGGGCTACTGTAATGTTATACTGCGCAGTAGAAACCATAGTTGCTTGCGAAACTATCTCCTTTCTCGATAGAGAGCTTTACTGACAAGAAAGTAGTAGTACTAGTAGTAGTAGTACTAGTAGTAATCACGGAAATGAATAGTAATACGTCATTTCCGGGTACAATTACTTACGCCAATCGTTGTTTACGTGCCATGGATGAAACAAAATTATGACGTCAGTGTTGAAATGGAAATACGTATACATCTGAAACACGAAACAGCGATACAGTGAATAATGGAATCTCTACAGCGAGTATCGATACGAAGACAGACTGAAAGATCAAATTCGATACACCGGGGCAATCAAATGATAGGGGAAGGTGACAACAGTCAGAACTAGGATTCAATAGTGATGCGAGGTTTGATTAAAGGGGGGGGGGGTCGTCGGAAGTGCGCCTGCGCGACTTTGTTTACAAATGTATTTCATGCATGATATCTAGATGCACGATGTCAAATCACCAACATACCTTGGGTGCAGTGTTCACATTTGGTGGCGGCACCAATACAATGCAACTTTTTAGGTAGGGTCCGATACGACCTTTGAGCGCACTGGGTTCCGACGACCCCCTCCCCACCCCTTTAACAAATCAATGACAGAGTAAGTAATCACTGATAGTAGCTGTGTCCTTTAAACCATACTTTATCGATTGACTTACTGATTGATTGATTCATTCATTCCTTCATTTATTTTTTCACTTACTCATTATCCTGGTTCACCACATTATCTGAATGCCTTAATGTGAACAACTATATTATGAAAATAATCAATACAGTATCAATTCACTCTGGAATAGAATTCACGTGCCAAGGGTCACAGTACATATTTATACGGGCCTAGTCTGGTTGATTTCGTCACTGAAAGATAGAACATGGTTTGATTCAGCATTTTGTGGGTGGTAGAACAAGATACTGCAATTTACAAACAGAAATACTTTATCTTCCCCAAAAGACGCTCATTACATTACCATGCCCTGTCCGTAGCATTTTAATTGGTCGAGCTGAACCATGTGACCGAACACAAATACGCAAAAATGGTTTGTTTATGTGCCCGTGAATATGAATAATATCGTAAATATCGTAACTGTTCAGCTAAAACGTAAATTGTAAGTTTTACAAAGATCATAATCAATCACAAAATTAGAAAGGAATACTTGTGGGCCAAGTTTAGACACTTTTTGAAAAAATCTCCGGATTTGCAAATTTTTTACAACGCGCGCACTACTCACTGACAAGTTCTGGAGCCCCGTCGTCGTTCGCGTTGGAAATTTTCGTAAATTTTGACGGTTTTTGGGGTTCGTTGCATGCTCGCGAGCCAGAGCAATAATTTCCGCTCTGCTGACCTACGCAAAAATTAACGGGTAGTGATAAGCTGTTGCCGTAAAGAGGCGCGTAGTTTACGACGATGGGTTCGTTGATGGGAAAAGCAGAATCCGCCCTGACCATTTACGTTTATTTATGGGCAAGGGCGAGAGGAAAGCCAAAATTAACGGGCTCGGCAAGCTTCGCCCGTTAAATTTTGGCTTTCCTCTCGCCCTTGCCCATAAATAAACGTTAATGGTCAGCGCGTCGCGCGTTATTTCTATATTGTTACTTTAATCCACGTGCAACGTTCTCCTTTGAGCGTTGATTAGTCTGTCCCCGTGACGTTTTACGACTTCAGTCTGAGAATAAACTACTATCGCGGTCATAATTTGAACTCTCATAACTGGTGTGCTGGCTTTTAAATCAACAAACAAACCGAGATTCCACTGGTAAGAACATTTTCATGAACTGATACCGTCATTGGTCATGTTTAAATTGAAGAAAACGTCAGGATTTTTGTGCGTGTAAAATCACAATGTCATTCAAAAGAGGACGCAGGGGAGCGTGGAGTGCACGGCCATGCCCACATGAAAGTCAGTCGCTAGAAGTGTTATATTTTTCGATAATTATCATATTTTTATTCTGTAGGTTTCTGACCACGACATTCAAAAATTGCATTAATGGATTTCATTTGCCAGCTTTGTCGCTAAAAATTGTCTAACGGGTTGCAACTGACATTTCCTCGGAGACAGAAGTAAACGCAATGTTTCACAAGAAATCAAGTCAAGCCCTGTAGATACCTATCCTGTGGGTTAACAGCTTCGTGCAAAGCAACAAAGACAGGAAAGAAATTAAATTTCATAGGAATTTATTGTATTTAATTTCCAATAAATGATATTTTATGTGTGTAACATTTGAATAACAAATATTTCTAAGTATGGTTTAAACAAAAATCACCAAAGGTTACAGTTAATATCAGTTCAGCCTGCGTGTTTTTCTCGATAAATTTATAAACTTCTATTTGGAGGCAAAATTTGAATATTTAGCTCCACTTTTGTTGAATTCATACTGTTTATGAATTGGCAATATATACGTAGGGAATTTTCTGCAGTCGCCTACCCCAAGCTAGGAGACTGTTTTCAAATACTCATAAATTTTTTTATTCGAATTTTAACGAGATATATACCTGACTGCTTTGGCTTTATTGGTTAATCATTGTCATCGTTATAAAGTAATTATGTATCAGAACATTTCATATGGATATTTTTAATCGACGTCAACTTTGAGAAATATGACTAGTATAAAATACAATGTTTCTCACTTATTCTTTTACGTTAACATGCATCAGACGATATTTACATCGAAATCGCAATGTTAAGTTCTGTCGAGTTAAGTTCTTGACTCATTTAACAAACGCAAATACCATGATCTTGTTTTATATGTTTATTGAAAAAAAATAAATTCTCGGCGTTGAGTTTTCAATGTTCGGTATCAGACAGGATTTTTCATAAATCCTCCCCAGTGATCATTTTAAACGACGACACTTTGACATTGAATAGATTTCATACTAGTGTCTAAAATCAAGCTTTAAGAGGGACCGTGGTTGTTTATACTAGTACGTCGCGACTGGAATAGAAACGGGGTTAAAGTTTTACACTATTATAAAACAAACGTATGGAGTCGTTACATTTAAATTGGAAAATACGGATGGTTCGTATGTGCATAGGACCGATTTACAATTTAAATGAAACAGATTGTAGAGTAAAAAAAGCGCAACGCTTCTATGATTTTCAACTATCCGATCATTATGTAAGCTTGAATAAGTCACCAATAAATTATACTTAATTCGATGAATAGCAGATAGATGTGAGTTCTGAAAATCAAGAAATTCAATGACAAAATCTTGCCATGTCTTGCCTTCTCTCTGCTACCATAGAGAACCATACCATACCATAGAAACACTGGTTCAAATCGATCAAACTCGTCGACGTATATAATTGATAGTGTTTGCAAGTGCCCGTAGAAATTTGCTCGATACAGAGACAGGGTACAGCGTGCACAGCCTGTCATAGCCAACAAAAGCATATGCTGTCCAAAAATAGATCTGTCCCGTTTCGAAACTTGCACTATTAGTAACAGTTTAGTTCAGAATGAAAACGGTCTCCTGTCTTTAAACTTACCTCGGTGTAGTATTTATCTGGGCTCGGCAAGCTGCTGCGAGAGTTTTATAGTGACGTAGCGTTTCCCATATTCATATCCGAAGAGTTGTTACAGTATCATGTCAGCTATTTTTATGATATATGTTGGACAGTAATAGAAGTATCAACGGCCTTGAGTGATTTACTGTATGTTAAACCAGTCACGTGATATACCAACATAATACCAAATGTCATCTTCTGTCCCGTGTCGCTATATGACGATCACGTGACGACCGGATACCAGTGAGCGGGCGGTGCGGACAGTTTATATGTATGTGTGTTATACGCGCGTGGCGGGATAACGCTGTGTGAGAATTTTCAATTTTATCATTCAATCGAACGACAAAGCAGTTATTGTTGAGGTGTCATAGAATCCCCGTCGGCGTCACTAGCTCAACTCTGATAAAATTCGAATCCCCGTCGGCGTCACTAGCTCAACTCTGATAAAATTCCCATTTTATGAACTCTTATAAACTGGGAATTTGGGGACACTAAAAGGCAGGCAGTGGTAGATGGTACAGATTAAGTAGTTCGGCCTTAACAACCCTTTTGCGACAAAACTTTCGCGCTTTCAGCACTGTGTTTAATGCGATGTTTGGACCAACAAATAAAGGAACTAGGAAAGGGGTAAATATCATGATGTTTATGTTGTTTGCAAAAAAATAGTGCTCGTCGTCCCCCAACAGGTAACTCTGATTTCATTTCTACATCATACATGTTGGCACAATTTTAAACTTTAGTTTACAATAAGAAATGCTTTTGTAAGTGATAAATTATATCCATGGAAGAGACAGTTTTGCGCTTGACCACAGATTGGGAAACTCGCTTAAGATGTCGATAATTTCAATGCATGCTCGATATTTCAATAAACTACAAACTATCCACAGCAACGGGTATACTACGACACTCTAATGATGTGGCTAATATATATACACGATTGGAGCTAGTTTGGGATAATTGGATATCATTTTTTTTATTTAATCGGTAAATTTAAGGTCATCTACTTATCTTTTTATGCAATACACTAGTTTTTACGGATAATTTGTACTATTGCAGCTTTAAGCTATAGGGCACCTTACGAGTTTGATAAATTTGAACTGTTACAAGATCCAATTCTGCCAAATTAGTTCAAATTGTGTTTATATAGATGTATCTAATTCGTCTATTCTTCGACAAATCGATTTGATAATGACGATAATATCTGTAATTATATTTCCTGTACAATAAAATTTCCTCAGACCACATTTATGGGATTCTTATACGCAACAATAAATCTTCATGAATATCGAACATTCGGTCAATATCTGAAGAGACTCTGATTTTGAATGGCTCATTCCTCAATGGAAAAATCATATTCACCCAGCAAATGCGAGGTTTCGTTTTCTTATGATCGAATGGCCACAAAATGCAGAGAGCATGCGAAATTCGAAAGTAAGATTTGCAGAGTTGGGTTCGCGAACACGAAGCAAAGGACGTTCGAAATCGTTTCATATATCGATCACTGTTTGGTTAATGACATGTCAGTATGTACAGGGAAAGATCGAAAAATGCGAGTATGAGAATCAAGTAGGAAATTAGGTTTTTGCCGAGCTGCCGATAAATCATTTTAGTATTACAACTACATGATCGATAGGTCGCGAAATGTCACGGATAATTTTATTGTATGGATGAGATGAGAATGAGATTGAATGACGAATTCTGTCGATGCTGCTGGGTCTATCAGATGAACTCGTGGAAATGAATAGCAACCTGCTGTTTTTGAAATGAAAGCGCCGAGAAAAAGACGCAGTTGGTGAATCAACAGGTGGTTAGACGCGCACTCGGATTTTAGATTTAGGGAAATTTATTGCCTGGTAATGAAATACCGACAAGAAAAGGGCAAAGGCCGAGTAGGCAGACAGACAGAGGTTTCACACAGCTGGACTGAGTGACATAGACAAACAGGCAGAGACACATACAGACCGACAGATATGCAAATAGGCTGTCAGACAGACGGGCTGGCAAATAGATAAAAACTGGCAAGCAATGTCAAAACTGTAGGGGGAAGTACGTAGAAAAGAGAATGCGAAATATTTACGAGGCATAGGAAATAAATGGTAGAAATACTGCACTAACTCTCGCTGTGAATATAAGATTGATAATTATGTTTGAAAAATATCGAAAGGTCCTCGGTTGATATATATTGATGACGTCAAAGTTGCCATCAATTGAATCCACGTGCGTGAACCCGTTTCTTTTAATTAAATAAAATGTATTTGGGGAAAGTCTCAGCTGAACTTCGGTATGATAGGGCGTTGAAACGATACAGTGTTCAGGTAAAAAGGAAATTATTTCTGGAGATCTAGCCACGGATTCTGTCAAAAATGGGCCGACGACACGCTTTTTTTAGTTCTCACTTTGTGTATAGTTCCGGCCAATCAGTCCACTCTCCAAACATATAAGGGATAATTTCCATCGAATTATGGTCATTTGAGTGCCGGGGAAGAGGTATTTTGTATAAAACACACTAAATTATGACTTTGATACTTTACATTTTCTCCATCCGTCGACTTAAGCTCCACAGTTCCACAGTGGCACAGAAACCGAATAAATCGGTTGGCGCAAAGGCTTTCATTTGATGCGCACGCCGACCAGAAGCAACCCCGGCAGCCTGCCGCGACGGTGTTACGGCAGGTATTAGGTACATTTGACGTACTAACTGAATTATTAAGTAAAGTGTTTTCCTTTTCAGTTGAAATATGTTGCTATTCATGACCTACCAAGTGAGAAACGAAGAAGAAAATACATGACTTTCACCTGAATCTTCCCATCTTCCTATACATGATCGCGATGGGAATATATTTTCTTTGTTTCATAAAGTCGTTGTGTTGTAAATATGAAAGGGTTTATTTAATTGGTTGCACAAGCAAGTAGAATTGTCGATTGACAAGATATAAATTTTCCAAATATAAATAAAATAAAACGATAAAAGTGATATGCAAATTAGCCCCTCCCCAAGATGCACAATTTTTTCAAACATGCCGACGAATGAAGAGTAAAGAATTCAAAATATCTGTATTGTCCGTCACCGAGTACAATGATCTGTGTGAATTAATTAATGAAGACACAGTTTCTATGTTTAGTACTAGTATCAGTTTGTAAGAGACAGACTACTTCCAGCATGTCACATTAAAAGATGCTTTGTATCTTGTAATCTTGTGTGAGAACGCGTTCATTTTGAAATTTTTTGGCGCTTGCATATTTTATATTTGACCTCCTTTAAGTCAACAACCCTCACTTCTATGAAAATCGGTGCACCTATTTTCATTCTAATCTCATTATGACAACTGCCCTTGCTCTTTGACAAGTACTTCGCACTGTTCAGAATGTGTCGATTAAAATATAAAACTGTAACTATTGAAATATCACTTCTTCAACTAAAAACATCCTAGAAACTACGAAATTTGCCGTGTTTTTCTGGAAAAGACTTGTATTATATTATATTAAAGAAGTGTGTATAGCACCCCAACGCGTAAGCTAATCCTACCTTATATTACTAAATTTATAAATACTAAAATGAGCCATATGACCATGACCATCCTAGAACGTTTAAGCCGAAACACGGGGCGTAAGATAAAAGGGAAATGAGGGGTTAGAACAAATTAAATGATAAATTACCTTTTCTCTCAATACAGCCGCCTCTGACTAGCGGCTCAACTTTTCCATGAAAATACCTCCACACGCTGGTAGACGTTAATCCGATAAAAAACTAAGTTTGATTACCCTTGTTGAACCGAGGTCAAGGACATGTGGAGACCTTTATTTTTATCGAAGTTTCTGGTACTTTTTCCCGCTTAGATGTGTAGAGTGAGGTGACAGGTGAGCGTTGAAAATTAAAATTTTACCTCAGTCTTCTCAGAATACTCTCAAAGACCTAGCCGCGTGCGGGCGCTGTTCGGCCGTCGACGCCAAGCTGCCGCCGGAGAGCAAAAGGCAACCTAAAATGACCGAATCTTTCAGTCTTCTCCCATTAAATGCAAATAAATACACTATTTTGCGGACTAACCTTAAATACAATCGTCTTATTGATCTCTTTCCATAGTACAGCTGCCTTGTGGTTGGTAGACTTTAATTCGATAAAAACTAATAAGGCCACATTCTTTTGCCTATATTTAGCCAGGAAATAATAATCAGGCATCAGCTCAATATTTCCCCTGAAATTAGTCGAGAATTAAAGTGAGTCTACTCCCAGGAATTGAGTAAAACTGTTCTCCTCTGGTTAACTTGTAAGGTTGATGAACCTGGTTGAGCCAAGTTCAACTGTTAACGATTTGAACAATACAGAAATGGAATATCTGTGAGAAGTTCATATCCATATTCAAAGCAATGGAACAAGTAGTTTGAGATAACATTTCGTGACATAAACTGAAAAAATGCCCAAAATACAAATATATCAATCACTCCTCCATGAAAAAACCCACTAGGGTCATTCCGCGTATGAAATTGCATATCATATTTCAAGGTAATCAGACAAACTGTTTGAGAGATGCACTTTTTACCACAAATGGGAAAAATTCCCTCCAAAACACAAAATTCACCACAATTTGCATAAACTCAACCAAATGGAACCTGTACATCATAATTTCAAACAAATCACACAAGGAGTTTCAGAGAAGAGTTTTGACCAAAAATGTGAAAAATTCACCACAGTTTGAACAAATCTGACTAAAGTCATCCCCAGGAACATGCATACCAGGTTTCAGAGCAATTAGACAAGTGGTTCAGAGATGTTATGACTAAAAAATAGGGAAAATTCCCCTAAAAGTTACAAATATGGAAATTTCACCACAATTTGAAGATACCTAGCTATGATAGCCTATAGAAACCTGCATACCTACTTTAAACCCAATCTAGTCTGTTGTTACAGTTTTTGCAATTTGCAGGATTCTGCCCTTTTCACCTCATTTGCATATTTTTGACTCTAACGTTATCATTTGAACAAATTCAATCTCAACCCTTGAGTGCACCTGTACACCAAATACTGAGATGGCAGGTGCTGTGGTTTTTCTCGTTTTTTATTGGGATGGGCATACAAACCCACACACATACATAGATAGATAGATATACAGATGTCGCCAACAGCAGTTCCAGTCATAGCCTCTCAATGTTGTGCTGAAGTTCCCATGCCCTCTACATACTGAAGCCCTAACTCACTGGTCACTCTCTGAATGAAAAAATGAAAATTGATCTACCCTCTCTCAAGAAATCCCCCGCGAACAGTGTTATGCACAAACAACTTCTTGGCTGTCCTAGTACATATATAATAAGATACTTGCAGTCTTATACATCTGGTACCCAAATGAAGCTTGCTGGCACAATATAACATAACAACCTGGAGTTACATTTTGAAATCATTAGAGTTTACACGTTAGCATGTAAACTGTGCACTACTAGTGGATACAAAGTATCTAAGTCTGTGACTGGTAAGCCATTATATATTTCCATTTTATTGAATTGTATGTGCTGGACAGTATTTATGAAAGATTTGGAACTCCTTACAGTAAAATACTGACTTTCAAATCTTGCAAGTCATAGTGACAGCATGACTTCCAAGATGTACATGTAGCTAGTAGTATGGAAAAGGTGGCAAAATGTGCCATCTTGAAAAATGGGGTGGGGTGGGGGTGGGGGAGGGGCAAACCATATGTGGGCCCCTCTACTTTTGAAAGTGGAGAGAATCTGGACACACACACACACACTCACATACACTGTATCATGTACAAACACAAACCATAATCTGTTTGCACAGGGCCAAATTTACAATGGTAAATAAATATAAAAATTCATACATTCTCGCTGTCAATTGCTTTCTCTTTTTACCTTTCTTCTTCTGCTTCGATTTCCAAATCTAACAAAAATTATGGTTTGTTTTGGTCATTTTGACACGGTGAAGTACGTTTGTGATGGATTCACTTACAGCTGCACTGGGTACCAATTATTACAACTTTATTAACATTTTCAAGTTTCAATTCTAAAATGATATGATGATGTGTTCAGCTGCAATTTTTGAAATGATTTTGAATCATATCACATCAAACATAAATGCCTGAATAAT
The DNA here is from genome assembly GCA_001465055.1 of Ptychodera flava. Classification (NCBI taxonomy): domain Eukaryota; kingdom Metazoa; phylum Hemichordata; class Enteropneusta; family Ptychoderidae; genus Ptychodera; species Ptychodera flava. The sequence continues at coordinate 847,662 of LD346715.1, read as the reverse complement.
ATGTATAAATGCCAGCAGATATTTCCCTCTTTCACCAAAGAGGTAACTCAAGTTTCTGATTTGATTCAACCAATAGAGGCCCCACTTCTGTAGAGGTGAAAGGTTAAATATCAGAGGCCGTCTGATAGTGAAACATCAAAATATGAAAAAAACAAATGTCTAGGGTAATCACTGAATAAATCTGAGAAGATAAATTTCAACATTCACTAATAAGAGTTGAAAAATGAACCAACTACGGTAGTATAGTAAAACTACAACAAGCAAAACTACACTTAACAAGTACAAAGTTTAGATGAAAAGAATGTTGACAAACATGCAAGAACAAAACAGTTTGACTTATATGAAACGATTTATGATATGATCTGAATAATATGATATGATCTGAATAATAAATATGCCCCATGCAAGCTACATGGTTTACTTTTCAGCACTACTTATGAATTCAGCAACTGTGCTCTCTTCAAGCAAAAACCACGGTTAATGTCCTGTATGAATTCAAGAACTAAGTGAAAAATTACTTGTTTCTAATGCCACTAATGCCAACCAATGGTACTGATAATAATTTAAAATTCAAATGAACAACTGTGTACTTTTAAATCAAACTAAACATCACTGACTTAATTTGCACAAAATCAATGCTGATAGAATGATTGTTATGATGAATTGCAACTGAATTTCAGCCTGTGTTGCAATAAAATGAAAGGCACCTTCATTATTCAAGAATAATTTGTATGAATTCAACTCTGAAAAGTCATTTGACTCTGAATTTAGCAATCTTGTCAATTTCTTTGATCAGCAATCACAATGTTTGTCATTCTAAATTCCAATTATTCTTGGCTCAGCTGTCGACAATTGCTGAGTGTACGAGATGGATGGCCATTTGAGTCTGTTGTCCAGTTTGTGTGTGTGTCAACCTTTGATGGCAGAATGTCTTCTTGCAATTTACTCATCAAATTGCTTTGATACTTACAAATGATGTCTCACTTCAGATTAATCAAATCAGCATAAAATGGACATATTAGAATTGTTGATAATTTTTTCTAATTTTTCATCAAACTTGTTTCTCTTCAAATTGCTTTGCTAATAGTAGCTTTAAAAACTTGCTGTGAAGGTTTCTATGGATAATCTTATTTGGTTGTGGTCAAATGGTCATGAAATTTGCACATTTTGTACTTTTTAAGAGTTTTTCTGTCATTTTGGGTCAAAACATTTTCTTTATAGTGACTGGCCAGATAGCTTTCAAATCTGATGCATAGGGTTATGGGGATAAGTAGGTGTGTCCATGGAGATTATTTTCTTTGAGGTGCATTCCTGACAGATTCCAGGAATGATCTCACTTTTTTCTTTGTTCTATTTGTTAACTGTTGTTTTTTGTCAACATCTTTTAAAATGTTCCAAAGCACTGATTGATTTCTGAATCAATACAAAAGTGACAAACACCATGCCAAATAACAGTGACATCATCACTTTCAAACATCATATTTCAATCTGATCATACTTCCTGTTGGTTTCCATAACCTGCTGTATAGAAGTTCTTCATTAGAAATTTACATCAATCAAACAGGCAAACAATGTCACCAGAACAGACTTTAAACGTCACCTTTTAAAATACAGATACCATTTAAAAAATTATCGCGATTGTCTTCGTATTTGCATAGTTTATGAATAGTCTTAACGATACAAGTTTGTTTAAATCAATGAACATTTGAACATCTGGTTGGAGTATGATTGTTAAAGGTATACAGTCACCTGTAATCTAAATATGCCCAAATATGGTCAAAGGGGCATTCCTTGGTATTCAAAATGCCCATGTGAGGGCGCTGTTTTTAAAAAGAGGCCATCCACTGAAAATCTGTGATTGGTTAGATTTTCTTTTTCCATGGTAACTGTGACAACATTGGAACAAGTGACAGTATACCTTTAAAGGTAACTATCAAACTATCTTGACAAAGGAAATGATCAAACCTGCAGAGAAGTGTAACAAACAGTGAGATATAATACTGATGAAGTCTTAGACAGTTTAAAATACAAAACCCTCACCTCATTGCTAATTCAGTGATATGTACACTATTTCTCATAACAAATTACTTGAAGGATAACATTTGTGAGATAAATTGCCCAGAAGAAGATTGTACATTATAACATGCAAACAGTGTATTTTATCTATGTACCGTGTAAAAATATTACAATGATGGAAAAATATTGGTGTACTCTCTTTTTACAAATGCTTATTGCAGATTACTGGTCACTTTTATACAGGCTCAACTTTCTTAACCCTTTTCACCACCAATGGTTTGGCCTAAACCCATTGTTATCAATGGTGAATGTGGACCTGTTTACAGGGAATTGGGGGTGAACTGGTTAAAATATTTTCCTTAATTATTCTTCAATCTCAGCTGAAACTGTTAAACAGTTATCACATCAAATGTGATATATGAAACTTTCTTGAGTCGAAGGGAAACACTGTGGGGTGAGTATTCTGTCACATAGGCTTAAAAGACGAACTGATCACAGTGCAGCAAACCATTTTCATGAACTGAAAATGCTTAGTTTGGCTCTCAAGGCATTTGTAATTTTACAAAATCGATCCAGTTCTAATACTTTCTTCCACAGAATTTTTGTAAAAGTTTCTCAAGGCAAATTAAAGTGGTCAGCTTTATGTTACAATTGATGTTATAAAGTGAACTACAGTCGAAGAATTCTGGATACATATTCTAGATAAAATGTTTCTTTGAATTTACAACTAGATGGTGCAATCCCTACTGACGCTTGAAAAAATATGGAAACCCTTTGCTCTAGAACGTAGTGTTTATTTAGGGGTTCATACTGTCAAAAAGTTTTCACTTTGAATTTGAATTTCCTCAAATTTAAATTGCCAAAACCTTTAAAATCTGAAATATTCTAACCTTTGAAAACTCTATGATTCAGAAAAAGGTTCAAATTTAACCTTCAAAATCATTTTGTTCGCATCCGGGCAACTTTCAAGATTGACAATCACAAACACATCCCTCAAATTCTCTCAGTCACATCGCTGTCCATGGATGAATACTTTCTTGTCAGGTACCACCGCTTGAACCGTGGCGCGGCTAGGAAAACGATGATGGTTACAGCCAGGGTAAGGATGATGGTCAGAATTATAGCCCCGGCTGAAGCTGTGAAAAAGACAACATTCAAGGAATAAGTTGGTCACTGTTATCTTGGCAACAGATTAAATTGTCTTTGTATTTGACGGCTCTGACACTACCCTCTCATTTCATGTGATGTTAACTTTTAAACAGTTTTATCAACTGTCTGCAGAAACATAGCAAACAATGTCATCATACCAGCTCAGAACAAGTAACTGAGAATAATTTAACTGTATTGACTGAGGACAATAAAGTTGTATCAACTCAGAATAATATAATTACAGTGAACCAGAAAGATGAAATCCACATCAACTGACAAAGATGCCTTTGAATCAACTGAGAAAGGTGTTGTCTTATCAACTGAGTTGGTGACACCGTATAGATCAAGAATGATGTTATTATATCAGCTAAGAATCAATTAATCATATCAGCCAAGAAAGATATAATGGTGTGAACTAAGAATGATGTGATGGTATCAACTGCGGATGATATGATGGCACAACAAACATGCAGCAATCGGATTGCCACAAGATATACCAATGTCTTATATAAAAGAAGCAGCTTCCAGTAAATACTTACTTCCTCCACCCTTTGTTTGAGGGCAGCCTTTGCCTGGACAGTTTTGTTCATCAGTATTGTCACCACACTGATCTAAGCCATCACAAATCCAATCAGGATGCATACATATTCCGTTCTTGCATGTAGCATTACACACTGAATCAAAGGAAGAACACAAAATGCAAAAATCTTGTCAAATCAACTCAGAGCTGACTCCTGTAGGAGGACCATCCCTCTTTCAGCTATCTTGGGTCCACAAATACAGGCAAATACAATGTAATCGTTCATGTGGTAAATACTGTCAACATAATTTAGAGAATAACATACAGTGCCAAAAGGTTGGTCCAGATCCGCCATGTTTTTTGGGAAGACTGAAATGGTAACATGAAATGCATGCAAAATATGAATACTTGACTTGGCAATCTCATGTGCAGCACAGCATGTACCGGTACAAGTAACCTAAGAGGGGATTTTTTTCGCTAGAAATGTTAATTCAACACATGCTGCTACAGATGTCAATAAATCTTCAATGGGATGACAAAGCAGCTATACTCACTCTTATAGAGTTGACACATATTTCATGTAAGAAAAAAATCTTTAACTTTCTCACCATGTGTTTTGTAGGAGAATCTAATGGGAAATCCACCAGCATTGCCACTGTCACTCTTGTAGACATATTTCACCCACAGGGAGTTGTAAGTGGATAGAATGCTTGCATCAGTTGAGCCGGTCAAATTGAGCGTCATGTTGCTGGATCTCATGGAGGGACCATCTCTGATCTCAATGTAGTTGCTGTCATGGAAGCCAAAAATCATTCATTTCAAGGTAGAATGTGTCGAGCAGTTAGATATTTTGGTAAAACGACAAAGGGGATGATTGCCAAAATTTGACAAATTTGTAGTTTCTCTCTAATATCTAGAAACTAACAAAATAATCTTTATTGCTGCATTTCAAATATTTCCATGAATTAAAAAAAAAACTAAGGCAGTTTATATTTTTTTGGAAAAAATAACCGAAAACAAATCAGGGAAAGACACTAAGGGTTGTCCGATTGCCCGGGGCAAGTGAAAGTCGCCTTCGGGCAAGTGAAACGTTGATGCCACTTGCCCGACGGGACAAGTGAAAAATCATTACCATACCTAGAAATCAAATCCATGAGATCGATTTTCTGATGTGGGAACACCGACTTCAACAACAAATAATAATTATTTTACTTCATTGTGAGAACTAGGAATAAGTTTTTCACAATATTGCATGATCGTTTTCAATAAACAATACCATCAGTTAATTACCGTACGCTGGTAGAGCGTACGTCCACAAAGTTCCTTGCCCTCACAAGACAAGGTTAATATGGTGTCCACATGTCTGTACGATCAAAAAGACATACGAAGTTTTTGTGTTTTGTATGAATGTTTACAACTCTATAAAAATAAAATTAGGTAGCGACAATTAGCACCAAAAATAGTACTTTTACTAAAACATACTCTACAATGCAATGTTCAGTTCAGTGACTGGCATTCACGGGGGGTCATTGTGGAAAGATTGCATGCAAAGATGACAGCATGCATGGTCACAAGCAAGCTTTGGTGTCAACGGGTCCAGTCTTTGAATTTTCAATGAACACTGATTTACTTCTCAGGTCAAGGAGCCAAAAGTTACTTGTCCATGGCAACCAACCTCTCTGTTTGTGAATTTTCCCATTCTAAAATGACTGTCAAGAAGCAATCGGACCGAATTTCACATCGAGATATTCAGCATGCATCACATCGTAAACTCGCTGACAACCTAAGTTGATGATTAAAAGTTTACTTAATCTGCGCATGGGCAGTAAAAAGACCACCTAGGTCATCAGAAAAACATGTATAGTGCAATGTAATGAAAACTTCATGGTGCCATGGTGGTGAGGGATGATATAGGTAGTGTAAAAACATGACAAAGAAGTACATTATTTTTCAGAAGCTTCAAAACAGGCTTTATAACTTTTAAAGATTTTTTCTTTCTGTATGGTTCATTTAAAACTGAAAAAATACCTTGAAGGTACAGTGGAAGTGGCTGTTATTATTTGTACATTATTAGGCCAAAAATAAAAAAAGAAATGTTTCTGGTCAGCGCGCGCGTCACTTGAACAACAGCGCGTCACCCTTTTTTTCCCTTGTTTGTGGCCGGCGTCTGTGGCAAACTACATACTGATTACTATAACACCAAAACAAAACGGCTGAAGAGAAAATTCTTTGGGGCTCATGATCAGTGACTGCATGAACAATTTAAATGTTACTATATTGATAAAACTGTAAAACTCAGTGTTCTCCCTAGACCATAGCGGTCCCGCTACACTTTCGCCTCTCCCCGCGCCCGTACGCTTTGATTCTCCCCGTTACGCTTTCAAATAGTCCCGCCATCCTTTGCGTAGCTACCAGCTGATGCATGCATTGTCTACACATTAGCGCTCACTGCAACTTTCAACCTGGTGGAAGGTGTGAAGTATGTATGCATCAGATAAGTTGTCTGTAAGTGTTGAGAGGAACGTTAAAACAATAGAAGAATCGGCTAGGTTGTTCACAAATTTTCATTCCAGAACGACTATCACGACCAACAAAGACCAACTCACTTTCTCAGTATACATCGCAGACAAGTGTTCACAGAGGTAGGCGGTGTAGCACTAGCAGGGCCTTTGATCACATTCCCATGCTTTGATCAACGAAATGGATCGCAAAAGAAACAAGAGTTAACTGGTTAGGTTGATTATGATTGTACAACGATGAGTTTTGTCCTAGTACGATCACGATCGCGATCGAGTTCACATTGCATAAATTTCAATATGGCGGCGGCCATGTTGGTCGACGGGTTCATAACGTGTTGACATTGATACTGGCGTCGCGTGTCACGGTACGTGAAAGTACCCATGATGCAATGCGATTTGTACACACGGAGATCGGCCTGCCCGTTATCCCCATTGCGCGTATGCACCCATAGAAACACGATACAATAGTTGAGTACATGCAGATACAGTCATCAGCGCTGGTTGAAATCTATCCCCGTGATGAAAAATTATTCGCGGTGTTTGTCGTTCAAAAATGATGTAAAACTCAATTACATTTGAATTGTGTAAAGCTTAAACTTGTGAATTTTCCTCTTTGTTGGCAAGTTTTGACAATTTATTAGCAATATATGTATGAAACTCCAATCAGACAAACCGTTTCTTGCTCTCAAACTTTCAATGTGAATCTTCTGTTTTAATTGCAATTGTAATTACAATACTGTGATGATTTATTTAAGTGTAATAAAGAGTTTCCATGATGTTCAAACTGCACACTTGTGTGTTACCATTGCATTTTGTTGTGAGTGTACATGTATGTGTGGATGCATGTGCAAGCTTACATCCATATGCAAATGTAAATTAATGATATGCAAATGGTTATGCAAATTAGCCGCTACGCTTTGGAGCTTTCACTGACCCTCACTAATTTTGTTTTTCGAACCACATAATTTTACTGGGCAAGTGGTTTTCCAATTCGGGCAAGTGAACTTAACCCCCCACTTGCCCGAAGGCAAGTGGATAAAAAAATAAGTGTCTTTCCCTGACAAAGTGTTAAAGAATGAACTTTTTTCCATTTTTTTCACTCACCTGTCACTTTGTTTCTTGTCGGTGGGAAAATTTAAGTTGACGATGGTGATATTCTTGCTGCGTTCATCCACTGGTGGAATGGTAATGATCCAGATGCAAGTTGTGGAATTCTCAACAGTTTTGGGATAGTCCGGAGTGGAGAAGTTGCCGGATTCACTTGTAAGGTTTCCACCGCATTCTGTCAAGAAAATAAACATATAGTTAATCCACAGTGTAAGTGAAAAGTATTGCACCACACAAAGATGAATTCAGGTAGAATGTACCATGGAGACAGTTGAAGATAATCAAATTCTCACGACACTTTTTCAGATTTGCTTGCTTCTAATGATTTATTCTTTAATCCTGTTGATGAATTTTTTCACCGTTTTGGTTTTGTGAGAGCGAAACGTTTTATTTTACACACAGGGTTAACAAAGTGTATAGCAATTTAGAATTTCAAATACTGGTAAAATTTTATGTAATTTGCTTGGTGACCCCTGATCTTTATTCTTAATTATGAACAAGAGTGGCTAAAAGTTTTCTTGTGAAAAGTGTGAGCACAGTTTGAAAGATTTTGTTTTGAGGTGCATGCTACCTTAATCAGTACCTAACGATCTTTTGAGACTAAAAATTTCACTCTATTCAACTTATAATCACAATATAATTGTTAAACAAAAACAGCAAAACTTGCCTATTAATGCTAAAAGTGTCCCTTATAGATATTTGTCCGTAATAGTTAGGTAAGAAAAATAAAAATGTGTATGCAAATAGGCATGAAAAATCTGTCCTTAACTAAAGGATCGCATAGAAGTTGCACCGACTATAAACGAGGATCATGATCAAATTTTGATGTCACCAGGCAAAAAAAAAGGCAACACAGTATTTACTCCATGGAAATAAAAATTAGTATCCAGATAGTAAAAGCCCTGAGTCTGTGTTGTAAACTAAACTGAACTGTACCTAAATGTAACTTATACCTGCAAAAAATTATCTGGACAGCTGCTCCTCAATTACCTACCCTGGACAATGTACACTTTATGCTATGATTTCTTCAGTATTACCAAGATGTGTGTGCATTATACTGACACTGAATCAGATGAACTGTTATGATTAACCGTATGCAAACTTTGACTAACAGGAAACAGCCCTTCATCATGTGTCATGATTAGCACTCACATAAATATGAAATCTTGGTGATAATGGAAATTTTATTTTCACTAGAGTAGAGGAAGATGGAGGTCAGCTGTCCAGATCACCAAAATCAATATATTATTGATGATGACATAATCTAGGGTTATTATTGTCACTCTAATTATGGAGTAATTCATTTACAGCTAATCACAAGTTTGCATCACTTCACATTTACACTTTGAAACCATTCCATCAATATTTCTGACCTTCTAAATATGATTAGTATTCACACAAAAAAACCACGAATAAACATTTTCAGGAAAAGATCACCTAAGAATGAAAATCCTACCCCTGAAAGTAGATGTTAATCATTAAATCTTCCACATCACATATGTGCTACAAAGACTTCTGGAAGCATATTTCAATAGATATTAATGAGTACACACATAAAAGAAAGAAATGTTTACTAAGAAATTCATCACAGTGTGTTGGAAGGACTGTAGTGTTTGTATCTGCGAATGTTAAAATAACAAACACTGCAACAAGAAACATAACAACAGAGAGTTAGACAGCCATTATGGGTGTACTTAATAAGAAAACAATTTTAGCAAAGAGAAGCAAATGTTTGCAAGAGTAATGATGTCACAAGTAAGGCTGAATACTTTGGTAACAGCTTCTCACATATCTACAATGACAAACTATTAGAACTATAGATTATATAACAGGTGTTGTGTGACTAAAAGTTGTGATTTGACAAGTGAACACCCTGTGAAGAAAGTAAGCAATTTTATTGAAGAAAGAGTCAAATTTTTTGTCAGTCATTAGTACTAAAAGATCACATAAAGACTACAACCTTTCACAGCTAACACCAAAAGTGATGAACGTAATCATGAAATTATGTGAAGTCTCAATATTAAGTGTAGTATATTGGCGTGAACGACTTACTTGACTCAAAAAATACACAAAACTCTCTGAGCTTTTCTTAACCCATTAAATACAAATTATATGAATTCATCGATGACAAGCACTTGACAACAGCATTTCCAAGAGGGCGCTAAGCAACTTTGCAAATACATGTGCATCGAGCATCTACTTTTTACAACAATAGCACCATAATAGCATGAGAATTACAGATACATGCATTGCTGCAGACAAGTTTATTGTCCATAAAACACACAATGTTGACAAATGTAAGAGTCAAACAATATTCACACAACTCCACATTCTAAAACATGGACATATTGTTTAGATGGAAGTATATTTTTGTGTGAGGCGACGTTATATGCTTGAAGACATCAAGATGACATGTAGATCAAAGGAGTGCCACAGAGATGAATTATGAGATGTCAATTCCTTTGTTTACACATAACTGCTTAACTTACCAAGTAGTGTGTACGAAATATTGTATCCTTGGCTGACACTCAGATCACTGGCATTAGCCAAGCTTGAAAAACTGACCTGGACATCAGTACCACTGAAAATGATGTCATTAGGTGGTACATCACCGGAGTAGTTCCCGATAGCAGTTGCATTGCCGGTATAGTTCAGAATTCTAACTTGGTGTTTGGAATATAAACTGAAACTGTCAAAATACAAATGTGCAAGTTTTCCATCCGGAATGGTTATATTGTGCCAGCACTGGGCATTGAATGGATACTGGTTCGGGAAGTCTGGGGAAAGCAGCTCTCCACTGGCAGATGCAGTCATGGATTTCTGACAACCTGTGATGATAAAATATTAGACATTGAGAAAGTTTAATAGAGTCCTTCTGTGAAATGGAATGATGTCATGGAAGGTGATGCTGTTGCAAGCTGGATTCATGCAGGGTTGGCTGTCGCATTGTGGTGTAAATCCTCAGCATAATTGGGTACGGTGGTGTACATCTGTAGCGATTGGAATGCACAGCGCCGCCAGTGGTGGTAAGGGAGAAAATCGGCAACAATCAGATGCATGCGCATTAAATTTAATGCTTACTGTTCACGTGTTGGTGTCTTCAGTCAAAAGTATATTATACTATTTGTCTATTTTGCTTCATGCCTACGATTCACACTGTCCCCTTTCTGCCAATGGTGGCACAGTGCATTCCAATCGCACCACCATACCCAATTACACTCAACATATTCTTGTTCATGTTCTGGATTTACGTACCATGAGTAATTGAAATGGGGAAATCATAAAGAAGTAAAGAGGATACGGCTCACCATTAACAAAATAGGATGCAAAGACATGTATGCATGTAACTACATTTACTGTGGACACAGTTACTTTGTACACATGCATAGGCTTTGATATTTTCTGCAATTTAACAAGTTAGATGAACTTCTCGAACTGCAGCATTGGATAGCTCTAAGATAACCAAGTCTATTTGTTGAGTTTTTGCTATGTATACAGTAGTTATGACAAAGTGTTGAAAACTTTATCATTACACTGGATTGCTGCACTATTCCTTTTATGGTTTGCAACTTGGCTTGTGGGCTGGTTTTGTATTATGTGTAATTCTGTTCAGCAACAATAATGATTTCTGAACTATTAGCTGATCATACCTCCATGAAGTCTATACATGGCTGAGAATATTGTTCCATCATTGGTGCCTTTACTGTCTTGACGGTATTCAACAAACATTGGGCCTGCACTGTGATTGGTGGAGAAGATGATTGGCGTTTTATGCAGAGTGCTGTCTATCTTTGCGATAAGGGGATCGCTTGCACTCAGTCCATGGTAAACTGAGATGGAACTATTGGAACTCATTTGGATTTGGGAAATCATGAGACCTAAAACACCATCTGAAAAAAAGTAAAATTTTCAAGTTTTATAGCGATGTTTTGCAAAATTACTTTATATATGGTAATGTGTAATATACATGTATGCATCTGTACTAATATATTGGCTACAAACCAGAAGCACCTGGATTACAAACCCTAATGGCACATCATGTTTTCAAGAGCCTTGGCTGATGTGGTAGCTTGGCTGATCAGCTGGGAATAGAAGATATTGAATTACAAGCTCAAAGCTGATGTCTGTGTTCTGTAAATCCAGCTGCTTACTTGAATGAGTTACTGGCATAGAGGAATTTTACATGGAATTTTTTAAAAATATTGTAGCACAACTGAAATTAGAATGTTTTTATGAGAACTCTGACACATTGATAAGCTTCTTCACCGCTGTAATATTATCCAATTTTATTTACTAACCAGACAAAAGTTTAGAATCAAAATCATAGTTCCTGAGAATAAAAGACTTCAACATGAGCATGACCCTGCATTTTGACATTGCTACAAAACTGAAAGTGACAAAGAAGCTTACCTTGAGGTGGATTTATTGACCAACTGCAGGTTTTGCTAGCCTGACTTTCATTCAGACTGAAAGTATTTGAAGAATCAGTATAGCTAACATGGTAACCTAGACGACAAGAAATGAAATATACATTGCTTTGTCATAAAATACCAGGACAAGTTACTGAAGTTATAAAGAAAGAGTCTTTACAATGAAGCAACAAAATTGCTTCAAAGACAACTTCAACAAAAGCAACTATTTTAAGAAATTGTTATAACTTGATTCTACAGAGTCGCAAGAATTTAAAAATCATTTTAAAGTTTTGTGAATATCTGTTGTGTACAACTTGTGTCTCAAGATCACCTCACTTTTGACCTTTGACCCTGAATTCATTGTCACATTTACAGAGACCGTTCTGAAGTTAGCTCACAAGAGGTGGCCACGAGAGATCAACTAACCGAGAGTTTGGTACGTGAACTTAATCGGAAATCCTGATGTTGCACCAACATTCTCAAAATGATACTTCACAAACAGGTAATTGTATGTGGAGAAAATTCTTGTGGACGTCGCCTTGGACTCACTGACTTGAATGATATCAGATCGCAGAGATGGCCCATCACGGATTTCAATGAAGTTGCTGTGAAAGAGATTCATAGTAAATATGTAGATATCATTCCAAAAAAGGATCACAGCTTGATTTATGTTCTAGTGACACTGGCAATTTGTTCAATTCAAATCTCATCCCTTGTTTTGTTCATTTACAGTTATTTATTAAACACAAATTAAATTTTTTGAGGATTCATGATAAGCAAACTCCTGGCAAAGATCTCATTATAATCCATAGTATCAGCATAATCCTTGATTAACACACATCTGACATCCTTAAACATCTGATAAACATGGCAAAATGAAGTAGACTTAAACCAAGTATAGATGCGTACGTTTTTGTCTGCTTGCTAGCTTCTTCTGTTTGAAACATTAGTTGAACCACTGTTGGAGCACCGTTCTGCTGAGGAACACTTATGATCCATATGCAGGTTGATGAATTGCTAACAGCTTTAGGATAGTTGGGTGTTGAGAACTCAGCTGACGAACTTGTCAAATTGCCTCCACAATCTATGAAATAATTTTGTGTTATCACGATACAGCATAGACACTAGCAGTGTCTATAGGGAACAATGAGTTATTGTCGTCATAGTTAACAGAAGTTCACTTTTTGACTAAGTTTTTTCTATTGGAAAAAAGTGTTGGTGAAAAGTTAAATGATAGTGTGACTCTGGGTCATGTTGTAAATGCTTCACTTATAAGAGCATCCATAAACTTGGATAAGCTTGGTGTCTTACTGTCTGGGCATCATCTTTGCAAAACCACCTGGGCAGAACCTAAATGTTAAAATATTCTCATTAATTTTCAATAGTGATATTTGAGAGTTAGCTCTGGTGTTGTTGTTAGAATTATATCAGTTAGCTCAGTTGATTAAAAGTCACCATAATTTAGTTAGAGTGACATTACAACTGTGAATTATGGCAATACACCACTGTTGTGGGATGTAGCGTATTGTCAAACCTGACATTTTCAAATGGATTTCAGATGTTTATACACAGTGCGTGTATATTCTACATTACACACTGAGGAAGTATGAAAAATGTTTACTGTTAGTGATAAACAGGATAAAAGGTTCCACACACATATAACCTTAGTAACTGTTTTCCCTGATAAATTTTTTGAATATATTGTTATATGTTTTGACTACAGTAGCTTGTTCAACAAGTGAATAAAGACCATTTATCTCATGCTTTTTTGAAGTCAGGATTTGAATTCCTGCCTGGACAGTTGTTGACCATTAGGATGCACACCACACATTTACAGGATGTTTTGATGAATGAAATTTCAGTATGGGTATTTCAGTATATTTCAGGGCATTGGCAAACAAATCTAGTTTATACACAGAACAAAATTCTGAAAAATTATCAAGTTGCTGCCAATTGAGGTCTCCACACAACACTCACAAAGTCTTCGTTAACCCAGAAGTCTTCTCCTGTGGTAGTGTTTTTTTTCTGGCAGTTAGAGGTCAAAGACACTGAGAAAGAAATCACAGGCATGAGTATTGGTGAGCATTAGAAGTTAGAACAGTTGACATGTTTTAAGTGAGAGAGATTTCATAAGTCATCATCACTTTTTTTAATCCATGCATTCTACATCACAACAGGCATGTTATGACGACTTATATCTATACCTAAAACTGACAAGAAAAGAGTTAGATATTATTAAACATTCACATTATCTTTTAAACATTTAGCAATCCATATTGAAATATACTAGTAACTGACAGAGTATCAAAAACTAGTGCTGCAAAAAAACAAAACAGAAGTCTCACTGGCATTGCTGATGTATCTGTTAATTATTAATTACATCTATAATTCAAAACATATTTTCATCATTTCCTGCACAGCTTAAATACATAATGTGATTGGCTCTCATGACTTAAGAGTGATCCATCTGAAATGAAAGTTACATATGTCAAACACCAATGCATGTACAAATTTACTTTGCAATGACTTGGACACCAGCAAAGAATTGATGACTGCACGATGCAATAAAAGTATACCTGGCCAGCAGGCTAGTAAAGAAATGTGTTAATATGATTTCACCATAAAGTGAATGAAATGAAGCATCGTTTTACTTACACTTAAATTCTTTCAATACTATTCTTCAAAAGGCTATACCGTAAAATTCTGTGACTTACCAAGTAGTGTGTATGAGATATTGTATCCTTGAGCGACATTCAAATCGCTGGCATCCGCCAAGCTTGAAAAACTGACCTGGAGATCAGTACCACTGAAAATGATGTCATTAGGTGGTACATTGCCGGAGTAGTTCCCGATAGAAGTTGAACCGTTGGTGTTATCCAGAACTGTGACTTGGTGTTTGGAATACAAACTGAAACTGTCAAAATACAGGTGGGCAAGTTTTCCATCCGGAATGGTCATTTTGTGCCAGCACTGGGCATTGAATGGATACTGGTTCGGGAATTCTGGAGAGTGCAGCTCTCCACTGGCTGACACAGTCATGGAATTCTGACAGCCTGTAAGGGCAAAGGAAAGGCTATGTAAATCTTTGACAAATCAGAAGGGAACAAAGAAGAAATTTTCAGTCTTGCCATAAAAACTATACTATACATAGAAACATACTAATGGTAAAGTCCCCAACAAATTTCTCCCTTCATTTAAATCCTCCATTGTAGTGAATCAAAGAAATTTAAGATTTTTTTTTAGTCATAATTTATTATGAGTAGTCAACTGCAATTATGGCTGCATCTTTAAAAATCCAAAATCACATGTCTTAGCTGTAAAAGACTTTAAATGTGCTACAACATATTATTTGTTAAAAAATATTTCATAGCCACAGATTTGGAAAGAGGTTAAGAGATTGAAGCTAAAGTACCATTCCTTGTGTTTACTATCTATTTTTGAGTGAGTTAGGGATGTTAGGGAAACAGAAAGTAATTTTGTATTGGTAAAATGTGCTAACTTGTGGGCTTAGTCTCAGATCTAGAAGCATGTCTGAGACCTATTTTTAATTTTAATACCATATTTCCAGCAGAACTGCTGATCAGCATAGACAGAGTGGTAATGGAATTTGCACAAAGTATCATTAAGATCTGTCCATGAGGATTTAACGTCAAATTTTTGGAACACACTTTGACAGATCGAAAACTGGATGTAAAAGATTAGGTTAGGTCAGCTCAAAAGTCTGACTGTAGATGTAGGTTTTATAAAATGAAAAAGTTATGGAAAGATATATAAAAGTAAAGTCATGTGAGTGAATGTGACAAATCTAGCTACCTCCTTGCAGTTTGTAGGAGGCCACAAACACCATGTTGGTACCATTCGTATGTTTGGTGTTGTTATATTCCACAAGCAGTGGGCCGGCACTATGACCACTTGAGAAGATGACCGGAGTTTTATGAAGAGATTTGTCGACCTTTGCAATGATAGGATCACCTGAGCTCTCTCCATAGTGCACATTGATGGTGTCCGATTCGTCAGCCATTTTGATTTCTGAAATAACTAGAGACAATACTCTAGCTGAAGCAGAAAGACGAATCTACGTCAGTTATGATAATGTTATTATCACTTTTAAAAGTTATAATTCATTTCTTTTTCTTTGTCAACATCAGGTTTTGTCAAGTTTCCAGAGAGCAAACAAAGTTACTGTAGAATTCTTGAACTATGACATGTTCACTATATGACAAACAAATTGGTAAATTCTCATCACTTATTTGAATAGGTCAACCATTTTGTCAAAGTTTGATGAAATGTGAGGCTGATCCTTGCCCAGCTACCATATGTCTTATGCCTATTGTAGGTAATAGATCTTGACTCCATCTACCATGCAATAGTCACATGACCATCACATGGTATGCATATGCTAAGTTGAAGGTACTGCACATACACGTATCAGATGGCTTGATGGTCCAGCTGCACATGGATGAATCTGTCAGAACTGACCCATTGAGGGAGAATGTGCCAGTTGAATCCAGGTAAGTTCCATGGCAACCTGTCAATGAAATAAATTATCATTGACACATCATTATGATATAGGACAGAGTTATCTTATGCTTTCTGATCTGCTGCAGTATTATACATAAAGAAAAGACACACATAAGGAGCATTAAAGTAAACTGCAAATACTTGTACTGGTAATTTGAAATCAATGTTTTGACTATATAGGTCGCATGCAAAGACTTCCTACAGGTCCCTCTAATCCTTGGCTTTTGGTCAGTAGAATGTACATTTAGCATGTTTATGTTTTTAAAGCCGAACCAAAAACTAACCCTACGCTTTTCCCTGAACCAATTTATCCCTGGATTGATGTAATTATTATCAGGAATGCCCCCAAAATGAAATGTATTCAAGGTTCAAGGGGACCTAAAGGAAGTCTTGCCTATAAGGTATGTACTCATTACCTGGTTCAATTACACTGAATTGACCAGAGACTGTGTCATTTCCCTGTAACCCTTCCATAACAAGGAATACATTCTGCCCATTGGAGTAAACAGAGTTGCAAGCAAACATTGGTCCGATGAACTGAGCAAGCATAGGATCGAGGGCGCTGTTTCCATCGTAGAATGTCAAACTGGATCCATTTGATAGGTAGCACTCAGGGAACAGCAACTCCACTTGGTTGTCATTCACAGTCTGATAATCTGGGGCAGTTGAAAAGCGGTACAACTGTGTTGCAAAATCAGCTGGTTTATCTACTTTGAATGGTGTATGAGGCATTGGCTGGAAGTATTGTCTCCCATAGGCTGTAAAATGAAAGCAAGGCAAGGGATGTTATTACAGTTGTGCTCAGGTTTTGTAATGAAAGACCCATGGAATACCAGATATGAACTGTAAATGCTCACGTGTTTCATTATATATTGAAGTTATGTGTAAATTTGAACCTTTGCCACATGTTTGCAACTTCATTGAAATTATTATG
>LD346715.1:796506-829790 GCA_001465055.1 Ptychodera flava | reverse complement strand
TTAATTCAGATTTATATCCCTAATTGGGAAAGTTCATTAAATATGCAAATTCGGAATTGGCTGAAGTAAAAATGTTTAATGACTTTCAAAAATGTTGTATCATAGTTTCTTCAATACATGTAGCAAGTTTCATCAACTTTGGTCCAGTCATTTCAAATATATATTCCTAATTAACAAAGTTCATGAAATATGCAAATTAGGAATTGCCTGAAATTAAAACGCTTAACGACTTTCAATAATGTTAAATCATAGTATCTTTAATATACATACCAAGTTTGGTTAATTTTGATCAAGTCAAATCAGACATATATCCCTAGTTAGGAAAGTTCATTAAATATGCAAATTAGCATTTATCTTTCATGTCACCCTTAATGGTTCCCACTGCTGATATATCTTGGTGTGATCAACATTTGTAGCAAATCTCATCAAATTTTGTGTAGTTGTTTTTAATATGTATCCATATTTTCTAAAATCATTAATTATGCAAATGAGCAAAAAGTATGCAAGCCAGACCCACCAAAAACTAATCAGTTCTTGCCATTTGCTAACTGAATATATGTACCAGATTTGATTCTGATCTGATAAGCCGTTTTTGAGAAAATGGACCAACAGACAGACAGACAGACAGACAGACACACAGACGGACAGACAGACAGACAGACAGACAGACAGACAGACATCGCTGCGACATATGCCCACGTGTGTAAACACGTGAGCAAAAAACTAATTGATTACATGGCTGAAAGGTATATACGGTATTAAGTCTAAAGGAAGCTACAGCCATTGGTCCTCATTTCATTTTCACACTTGGAAAGGTGTCAAAAACCAAAACAAAAGAGAGGTAAAACTAGATTTTCAGTGGTCAAATTACTCAAATACTATAATATTTTCATATATGTCACTATGAAAAAACAATGAACAGTACAGTTTATATGCAGAATATGTCAGTCTACTGGAACAATATGCTTTTTTTCCTTGAGACATGTGGTATATAATGTGTCATCTTTATAAAATTGAAAATTGCTATCAGTATTATAAATAGACGTACCCAAAGAAAGACACAATAAATTCTGATTTGATCTATCCTTTGAAGGTGTATAGAACATATTGGCAATGAAGTTCACACTGTAATATTAGATCTTGGGATTGAAAAACATGCCTTTACGTTTTACTGCTCAGCTGCACCAAAGGGGAAGCAATCCTGTTTTCTGGAGTAGGATATTTCATACCATATGGCACAAACATACCACCAGCTTGTTTAACAGACTTATATAATTTTGCTGAATGCTTTCATTGTTGGGGATTAGATTCTCTAAAAAACCTCACCATATCACTCTTCCACTGCCACTGCAGTTTAACCCTTAATGATTAGAGTGAGTCATGGCCAAGCTTGATAAGCTGGTGTAGCCATTTTGCTGCACAATACCTGACTTGCTCTTTTGACATTGTTAGGCTAAATCATATCATTGACAGCACATCACTCAGGGCATATCATTGAAGGCACATCACTCAGGGCATGTTATAGCGGGTACATCACTTGGGGCATGTTACTGAGGGTACATCATTTGGGGCATGTTACTGAGGGTACATCATTTAGGGTATGTTACTGAGGGTACATCACTTGGGGCATGTTACTGAGGGTACATCATTTGGGGCATGTTACTGAGGGTACATTATTTGGGGCATGTTACTGAGGGTACATCATTTGGGGTATGTTACTTAGGGAACATCATTGATGGCACAGAACTTAGGGTATGTTTTATAGGCAGAGACTAGAAGCAGCATAGTCAACAAGGTACTTTGAGAAAGCCTACCGGTATGTACTTCTGGGAACACTTTGGTATGATCGGTAGGGACGAACTTTAACCTGGTTTAACAGTTGTTCTACGCCTTTTTTATGTAATTTATATGTCACAAGTTGTTTTCTTCCATCAAATTGTAAACTGTAGAAACAAAGGGTTTGGGCCAAACCATGGTGGTGAAAGGGTTTACCACATCATTGAAATGGTTGGCAAAGTTTGAAAGGGAAATGTGATGAGGAAATTACGAGAAAAAAGTTGCAAAAGGTAATGATAAATGCATGTCTTTAGTTTGTACCTTACCTTGTGAAGTGACTGTGACATTGAGTTTTCCATAGGTTGGAATCTCATCCGTCCGCAAATTGATCCACAGATATTCTTGTGATGTTAAAATAGCAGGCATATCTTTTAACGGTAAACACAATACATGACACAGTTTACTCTACAGTGGAAACTTCATGTCAAGCATTGTGATTTTGTGTAAACCATAATTTTGAAAGATAAATTATGAATTACTAAATGTCAAACATAAAGTAAGCAAGTTAATAGAACTAAAAAAAATATGTTTTAACTTATCAAGACGTAAATTATATTATATCTGTGTGTCAGTCATGGCAATGTATTTTCTGATTGGACAAGAGCAGATCCTGGTTGTTGTGAAAATATGTTTTACTAGTGCGAAAACGGGCTCCTCAACTAGGAAAAAAGCTTGTTGCAGAGACACAAAGAATTTTTATAGGAAGTAAAATTGGTGTTAAAATAATTAAATGATGAAATAAATCGAGTTAATTGCAAGAGGGGTGTAAACGCTAAGAATATTGATCTTAAAACTGCCATATCAGAGCATTTGGCTAGCCCTTTGCCAAATCAGCTCTGTCTCTTTTTGTCGTTTCCACTTCAATAGCCCAGTCCGCACCCTAATTTATCCTACGTGTCAACATTGTAAGGTACTGAATATACCATTCAAAATGCCACATTACATTCTACTTTCTCCCTTTTTTCTTGAAAACTACCAAGAAAAAAACTTTTAACACCATAACACAAATGTTTATATTGGTATAATACCGGCATATATAATAGCGATAACCCCTTTCACAGGAAGGTATACACTCAATTTGGCTCGCCTAATGTCTTGTGCTGTATGTCATACATTATACCCAAATCTCATGTATACCCATCTGTGGTGGGGGTAGTTCTTCTATTAGATAGTGCATGATTTAGGCTAATGAATATCTTCCATTAATAATAACTCATCATTGGTTGTATTGCACTCTAAAACAATGCTTGTTAATACATTTTGCATAACTTAATGCATTTATCATTGAATTACAGCACCAGATGAGTGTGAATACACTCTATGTTGAGATGTGTTCTGTTGTAGTTGTCACAGTGTTAATACATGGGCTGGGAAGTTTTGAATGTGTTTAATTGCATACTAGTACATACACAATTGAACACAGTGGTTGTCAATGACAAGTATTTCACTGAACCTGATTTAAATTGGACCATAAATTGAATCTTTTAATTTCAATTTCAGGACAATCAATCTGAAATAAGGATATGACATAGTATTTTAATTTTTGACAGTAAACAGTGCTTAATGATCAACATGCAAATGTTGACTTTTCATTTTCAGAACACATAAGCATTTCATATCACAGTAAATAAATATAAAACACACCTTTGACTGCTGAGGCAGATACCCCATGATAAGTCCCGATCAGATTACTCAATCTCTGAGGACCATCACGGAAAGTCACATAGTTGTTGTTATCTTGTAAAGATAACGTGTCAAAGGTCGCCAATAATGTTGTGCTGTTTATTGCTTTCACAATCCATCGGCAATCCATGTTCTGATCAAACATACCCACAATCAAATTAATCGTTTCACTGATGTCAGTTACTTTCTGTAGGCCAGGACCACAGTCTGTATTTTGAGAAAAAAAGATTGTGATGATCACTTAAATTTTTATTTGACAATACAAGATGTTTATGGTCACACTAGTTTTATAAAGCTTGTACAGGGAAAAGGTTTGGCCAAAGTCCCAGGGTATAGCATGGCCAGGTGTTAGCAGCCTTTCCGTAGGGCCAGTCACATATTTGAATGACTATTATTTATGCAAATAATGAATGTGTACTGAGCACGATCAGATTTCCCAATATCAGGAATTTCAGGAAATATATACTTTATTGTGTTTGGGACTTCTATAACTGAGAAAGAAATAAAAATCTGAAAGTGTCTATAAGGTATCTAGCTACCTTAAAAGACACAATCTATTGGTACAGAAAAAGTGAAAGAGAAAGTACCAGAACAGTACACTGCTATCATCAGTGTACAGTCAATTTCCAATGTGCGTTGAGACTCTGATCAGTTAAACTGTCTGGCCAAGACATCAGACTTACCAGATATTGTCATGAATGATGCTTTTAAGGTAGCATTTGTTGAAGTGTCCTGAACAAACTCCACTTGTAATTCAGTTCCATTGGATATGATGTCTGGGAAAACTCCACTCCCTTATCAGAGAATAAAGAGAAAAAAGGCTTTTATTGGGTTTCTTCATCGGTGGTTTCACCGGCTTGACAATGTGCATGAGAATACATTCTAGTAAAGCATTTTGTATTTTGTATATGTCATTATTCCCAGCTGCTTTGCAATCTCAGATGATTGCCACTACTTGTGGGAGTCACCTGTGCTTTAAGTTTACAAATACATGTACCAATACCATGTAGCAAAGCATACAGATAGAGAGAGTCAGTTAGTGTAACAGGGAGCTACAAAGCAGAACACATAGAGGAATTCAAAGTAGGCAGAAATCTACAAATTGACATCAGAGTCAAAAAGTATAAATTTACAGTATCTTTTTGTGACATATTTTCAAGTATACTTCAAGCATCAAACTGGATGAAATTTATGGACACATTCACATTCAAAAACTAGTGAGTAAAAATATCGCAGTGCTTTGTCCTCAGTTTGTTATTCTAGCTACTATGTTACCTAGAATAGTGCAAATCAGCACTAATGACAAATAATGAAAATGAAAATGGTTGGGAAAGGTAAGATCTGCTTTTTTTCTAAATTTTGCTTTTCGCATCAAATATCTGTACATCAAAATATAGACTGCCCGTATCAAAACGAGATATTGAAAAAATCCTTCAAAATATCAATGCCACTTTGCAACACTAAAGAAATGTTCTTGTAGTCTGTTTTCCTGATGTTCAGAGACACTGACTGCTATACCTGAATAGTTTGCCCATATCTTTCCATTTTCTCTCACAACCACATACGAATTATTTTCAGATGGTACACCATCAAATGACAATGACAGCTTATGGCCAAAGGCAGCATCAATACTCCATGTACATGTCAGCATCCTGGATAAATCCTTCGGGTAGAAGACCCGACCAAAGGAGCTGGACCAGGAGTCTTCTGTGAAGCTGTAACTACAATCTACAAAAAAGCAATTTAAATTCTTTGCCAATAAAGTCAAAAGATATTTCTCTAGATCTGCAGACAACATTTACACCATATGAAAGGAATTTTTTATTACCAATCATAATGACCCATTCTACATCAAAATATTCTCTACTTCACATGTTCAGGACAAGTCCACTTTATTTGAAAAAGATATCCTAATATGAACTCTCTTTGTTAAGGAGTAAAACGACTTTGTATTAAGAGAAAACTGAATTTCCAGTATATCTTGATTGATAGGAATTCTAATGAAGAAAAGTACAGAGATAGAAGTTTTGACCACACACCACAAAGTCAAATGGAGTATGAAGGATATGATAATTGGTTTTTTTTTTATAGTAAAGTCACTTTCGTTGTCACTATACTTTCAAGTAAAGTTATGTTGTCGTGAAAACAAACACGGTGAAGCTGCCCAATATACTTACCATCCGTTGTGTAAACAGCAGCGAACCTTCTCTTGAAGCTTGGAGACTCTTCTGAGCTTGAAGTCAACTTGACGATCAAGGTGTTGTTTGAAGAAACTACCATGAAAGTTTCTGAAGTGATTGCTGAAAATATTGCAATGAGAGTCATGCAGTTTTTTTAAGGTAGAAAGCACTTCAGGGACTAAAAATGTGTGAATGGGATAATGTATTTTTTCACCTATTTTGCTATAATTACACCCAAAATTTCAAGGATTAAATATGTGTACCCTCTAGGATTGTCAGTCTTGTCAATCTTTAGTAAGTTTTAGCTCTTGTCCTATACTTTTCAAAAAAACATAATTATTGGGGGTCGGTAACCTTGTTTATTTTTTCACTATTTGGCAAAAACAACCGGAAATTCACATACATGTATTTCATACTCTCTCCTGATCACCCTGTGAGGCGCTATTCAGATGGTTAAAGCTAATCTCATTGACCCAGTAGGGTTTGGATTAACTCTATTTGGCTAAGAGTGATTAAACATATCTAAAAACACCCACTAGTCTAATGCATTGAAAAATGGCAAAAAAACGGTGAAAGCTCAATAGAAAAAAATTGAATGAATTTTAAGAATTTAAGCAAGGATGTACAGCTCTTCAAACTGCAGACAATATCTCTATAACTATAAGAGCATGTCCTACCATGGAATTGACCATTTCACACCACACAATTTCAATTTGTTGAGAAAACTATTAAATTTGTGAGAATTACATGGTTGCTGAATCTAACTTTTCAATATATCTATGACATCAAGTATAGATTGAAACTTGAAAGTCTCTTCTTCATTCAGCAATCCTAATATTGCCCATACCGGTAAATATGTATACCGGTAATTTATTAGAAATGCATACAGTACATTTGGTTCATTAATACGTAATATAAACAGCCACCATTTGTACTGACCAATTCTCTGTTGCTCACATTGTGGCCATCTTTTTTACCTCTTTTCATATTTAATGGAAGGCATGTACATCAAAAGTCACGATTGGCCACAGAAACTGCGACTTTTATTCATCTTCTGATTGAGTAATGAAATGCACAATGCTCATCAAATACGTTTTTCAAAGTTGATATTTGATTGCTCCGTACCAGTATTGCTGTGCTTTTACAATTAACATCAGAGAAAAGAGAAAACTCTGGTGTACTGCGTTGTATGATATAGTTCAAAATGTTAACGGCAATTTTTAGTTATAAAGTAAAATATCTCATCTGATATTGTATGTAAGGAAAGATGATTGAAACATAGGTGCAAGAAGACATAGTATCCCCTGAGCATGGGGGGAAAACAGTGTATTTTGATCCATGACAATGTATGAAGCTATTGTTGTTTTGTTTACCTTCAAGCATTTTGCTCCAATCAATATTAACTTATATAGTTAAATTATACAATAATGAACATAATTTTTTACAAAATGTGAAAGAAAAACATCACACATGTACCTCCGAGACCATCTCTTGAGAAATTTCCGATCAACTGGGCGGCAGAGATACTTCCATCATAAACCTGGAGTACATCACCAGTTCCATCGACGTAGAAATCCACAAAGGTTAAATATATAGTCGATGTTTCCTCAACAGTAATGGTCCATGTACAAACTAGGTTGGCACTGTATGGTTCGGGATAGTTTGTTGAATTGAACTCCGTATCATTGCCAGACAGGTCATATGAACAATCTTCATGAAAAGAACAGAAAAATGATGGTAATTATAAAGTTGATGATGTTGCTGGTGAAAAATGTCAAATCTGATATACAATACATACAAATGTAACAATATTAACAAAGACACAATTTGAGCTCATTTTATTATACAACTATGAATTAAATATTACAATCGATTATGGGTGAAAAATTGATTAAATACAGAGAGTAATTAATTAATTTAAGTGAGAACATAAATCATTTTTTGAAGTAAGTTACACTAAGACTGAAATGACCATTGGTTTTCATATTTTGACAACCAGTGATCTATTAGTGCAAGATATATGTATAGGGTAGATTAGTATTAATTTATGCAAATTATATTGATGAGCATTGTTTCAGTATTGAAATTGTATGCTAATGATTCTTTATCCATTTAGAATATTCATGTGCCCCGAATTGTGCACTGTATACTAGTGATCCATATCAAGCTGTTCAGAAACATCTTCCAGCAAGCCAACATGGACATCAAGAAGTCAGATCAATTTTGATGCATCCAGCTTTGATATAAGGCCTAATTATACAAGTTCAGTAATATGCAAATAAGCTAATTATGCCATGTTACAATTATCAAAATTTGATCATGGCTTAATGTAAGTGTGCCCATGTGTATTTCAGAATTCAGATCAATTTTAGTACTCATTTTTGATATGTGGCCTAATTATCAAAAGTCATTAAATATGAAAATGAGCTAATAATGAGCATGTACCATTCACCAAACTGTCAGTATGTAAATCTCAGTACAAGCAATGTACTTCAGAAATCCCATAACATTCAGTGTATTCAGCATGTATGGTCTCATAAAAAAAGCATTAAATATGCAAATGGACTAATAATCAGAAAGTCATGCTCATCAAAATTACAGTATAAGTGGACCCAAGTATTATCAATGAATGACCGAGGTTTTGTCAGAATCAATATCTTCACTATTGATATGTGTCATGGTTATCACACTTCCAATACAACTTGACCTACATGTTAGTATGACCAGCATACCTCAAAGAGTATTGAATTTTGACAAACAGCTTGATTACAATAATGTCTTAACCCTTTCACCCCCAGTTCCCTGTATACAGGTCCAACTTTACCATAGAAAACAATGGATTTGGGAAAAACCATGGTGGTGAAAGGGTTAAACATGCAAATAAACTTGTGATCTGTAAGCTACGCCAACCAAACTATTAGCATACCGGTATAGTAAGATGATAAAATACTGTAGTCTGAGTGCCTATATACAGTCACATCAAATTTGGTGTGGTAATTCTTGAAATATAGCACTTTACACAACTTCAATAATTGTGCAAATGAGCATGAAATATGCAGACCACATCTACCATAAATGATTACTCCAAATTGCATGACATTCTGACTGATGGTTATCAAGTTACAACTGGACGGATGTCCCTTCAGTTTGTCATGACTTGCTTCCCAAAAGTACGACATATGTTGTACTTGCAAAATGTGACTTTCATGGTTTTTTAATGGTTTCTTTGAACTTTATACTGAAATATCTCAACGTACTTTTCATAAATATAATCAATTATCTTGAGACTTCACATAATTGTTTCTATGTAGAACTGAAAAATGTTCTAAGAAAACTAACGTCGTTGGTACAAATCACACAGAATTATTTTGTATTGTACTCTGATGCACTGACAGTTATCTTCTGTCATTTGTGGCACTCCCTTCATGCACCCCATTTCCAGATATCTGATTTCACCGCATTTTTTGAAACTTCATGGCTCCATATTATGACTCTCACTTTATTTCTGTTTCCAGGATTTTCACTTTTGCATTTTTAGCAATATTATTAAAAGTATGCTACAATACATGTACCGGTATTCATTATTCAGTTTGTCCACACAACCTGTACTGGGTATCAAATGCCCACCGTGGTTTTTTACAATTACAGGCAAGGCATATCTCTGTTTAATATTCAAAGAGAGGTTCCTGCACCCACTCCAAATGTGAACATTTTCACAATACCTACTTCTTTATTTCAAACAACATTACCATGCTATTAGACAAGGGTTAGACAAGGGCACAATCTCTTGCTATGCAATATACAAACTAAGGTGTCTCAAAATCTTGGTGAATGATTTTGTCTTTCAATTGCATATGTTACAAGATACATCTGTTACTAGTAATTCCTATTTAATAGAAGCAGCATCTAATTTTAAACAGCCCTACCGGTATACCCTGATTCAGAGCCTATGTATTACCATAAACTTTTGGAACATCACAAATCCAAAACACCTCTGAAGCAGCATTTTGGCATTGACAAAGGGATACTGGAAAAAGTTTTACAAATTAATTAAGCTCTAACCCCCCCCCCCTCCCCACCCCGCACCCCTCATTAGGAATGTGTTACATTTGGATGTTCACTTGTTTCTGTTTACAAGGTAATATACTGAGAAATCATCTCATGTACAGCAAATGGAGAGTAAAAGACCAAGAAAGACCAAACCACAAATTTTAAAGTATTACACACACAAACCAATTAACCAATACTTTTTTCAGGACACATAATGAACTTTGTAAACATGGATGTTTGGATGAGACAGGAAAATACCTTTCTTCATTGAAGGAAGGGATTTGAATACTCTTGGCAATTAACAAAAAGAATATTAAATTTGAGAGTATAATCTTGAATTCATCCAAATTTGTAAAAATTGCCTTAGACCATCAGCTGCACGTGAGTTTAGCAGAGTATATAGTACATCAATCACTGCATGGCTGGCACAATTGTGACACATTACAGTGTGTGAGGCACACAGGGGTCAAAGGGGCGGGAGGGGGGGGGGTCAAAGAACCATTCTTTCATCACAGAAGAATGTACCAGTACAGTACAGAAGCACATGAAAAAGGCTCCACTAGGCTAGTCTAAAAAATTAGTTGAATGTAAAAATGAATAAATTTGAGATCAGCAATTAAGCACTCCTGTACCCTACTACAGTTTGAAGAACAAGCAAATGTTCCTATTATTGCAGACCTACCGGGATAAAGAAAGTATTTAGCATACAACATTGATGGTAGTCTTTATATTTCCTGTTGACAACAGCGACTTGCACAGTCCATGAAAAGTATAAATCATCATTCTTGAATATTATCTCGAAACTATGAGAGACTGTAAATATTTGTTTGCTAAGTTTTATTACATAAAAAGCTAGTTTGTTTTATTTCAATTTGTTGCTGAGTCAACAATTGGATTTCCAACTGTTTTTTATATGTTTCAAGTAAGAAAATTTATGACTGCAAAAGACTTAGTTCACATAATTGTGACATGCATGAGAGGCAAGTTTTAGGTCTGGTACTTATGTTAGAAAGAGTAACAGACAGGATACTAATAACTAACGTAAATGTGGTACTAGACAGGCTATCACTCATAAAATTTTACAATTTTGTGTTAATTGTATGTCTTATCATGAGAAGAATATTATGGAAGTATACACTTTGTGTAAAAATGTAAATTTGTCTGAAAGTTAATCTTATGATATGGTTAAGACCATGAAATCCACCCTGTTAAAAATATGGTAGAAAGACGATGAAAATTATCAGAACAGGAAAAAGTAAAACAAAATATAACATGTAACCTCAAGTATTGCTTTGACTTATAACAGTCATATTGATTGGATAAGAAGAATTACTTAATATTCAAATTGGGTATATGGGTCATGTTGAACCCCTTGTGAAATGAACTGTGAACCTTGCAATATTTTACTGTCTCATAGCACAGAACAAAATGTTCACATAATTGTGACATGCATGAGGGGTCTTTTAGGTCTGGTACTTATACCAACAGGATACTAATTACTAACGTAAATGTGGTACTAGACAGGCTATCACTCATAAAATATACAAGTACTGGGTATTCTGGTTGTTACAAATATTATCACACACTTCCCTCCTTCCATAAATCATCTGTGTCAATGTTACACATTTCCTACAAATGTTTTATTAATAATTAATGTGTATCTGATAGCAATTTGTTTACTAAAGTTGTTTACTAAACAAGGTGTTTCAACACATGCACTGTTGTAGCTTAAAGACACCATGCCATGCTTTTGTACATGTTTGTGTTAGTTTCTACAGCACTGGACACGTCACCATTCAAGAAATCAGAAAGTGCTTGATCAGCTAGTTGGAAAATCCCAGGACGGGCACCGTAACTTTATCATTTTTTTAAAGTTTGAACAAGTAATGCAAACAAAGGATACATGTGCTTGACAAAGTTGCTGGCCAAAGTGTGTCACAATGCTGGAAGTCACAATGGCCACATGCACATGGGTGAAATAGGAAATGATACCAGCTGTCTTGCTGCACAAAAGTTCGATTTTTATGTCCGGGAGAATTATCATGCAGTCATAAAATGAGGAACTTCATTAACCCAGTGAAAACATGACTTGCGTGATTACTCTTTAGACCAACCACAGTCCCTCCAGAGAGGGACCGAGGACCAACGGTAGGAGGAAGTGCACCATGAAGGTAAACCATGATGAGAAAAGGAAGAATTTCAGTGCTATTTGGGTGGAAATCCTTAATTGTAAAGTTACAATTAGCCATTAGCTACTAGTACTAGTAAGTCTGTCACTAAAAACATCCAATTCTAACCATTTTCCTTCATGCAGAAGTAACATACTTGCCTTATATAAAGAAGTGGCCTTGTATTAAAACAAATGCAATAAATAGCCAGTCATAGGCTGGTATATATAGGCTGACTGCTGATATAGAGAAGCTTGATTTTTATAAACTGCATAACCTATCAGAGTTTCAGACTGAACAGAACTTTCAATACCCCCTCCCCTCCTCCCTGCTCTGATAAACTTTGCATAATATACCTGCAAACATGATCTGAATCATAATGAAATGTGATTGTGAAAACTGCAACACTAGTATTGGGTGAAAGACAATTATGGAAAAACTTACGATACATAATCTCACTATAAAAAGCCTAATCGTTGTATGATATATTTGTTCTTACCGTCAGCATTTACGAAATCCAAAAGTTCAAGTCCATGCAATGAAAAGAATGCACCTGTTGAATTCAAAGCATATCATTGATATTTTAATTCACATCCTTGTCAAACAAGAAGTCTGATTCACTGTTATAAGAAGGGTACATAAAAATTTCTTAAAGTTACCGGGATTGACCCACGTAATTAATTCAAGCAGTATTTTCATGATATAACAGCTACTAAACAAAATGCTGCATTATTAGCACGAACATTTTATTGTAATTTTAAAATATTGGAACATGAAATATCCGTGAAATGAACCTCGATCTCCACAACAATCCGTGTATTTTATTTTTCAGTGATTACTCATCTTCACCTTCTCTTTCATTTTGCATAGATATAAAACATACAACAGTACTTTTCGATTTTCCTCCGTTCACACTTGATGCTCCTTTAACTACATGTAGACTATAGCCTGTGAACTACCATTTTATTCTGGTACTACATTTTGAAAAAGCTATTGTACTTTCACTTTAGTTATTAATATCACTAATTATTCCTGCGTAAACTAACTTCGAAAAGCAATACAATAATTGGTGCCGCTAATTACTAATATAGCAATGGTTGATCTGTTTGGAAAGAGTCCCTTTGAATTTGGACTATTCTTATTGATGCTGAGAACAATGTGATGTGAAGTTTCCAGGAAGCACGAACCGAAAATTACATTGACCGGCTACAGAACCATTTATGATTAGCTTTGCATGGGGATCGAGGATAAACCCTCATGAACTTCACCATTTCGGTATTTTCATACCCATACGAACAATATTAGATAACTAATTAACAAGAATTCATTGAGCTATGTCTGCGCGACAGGCACGTGACAATCATACGCAGTATTACCATGAAGTTATTATCTTACCCTGCAATAACAAGGCTGCTATTGCCGCTTTCATCAAAATATATTTCGCCATTGTCCTTGTCACTGGATAGCTATGCTTCTTCAAGATATGACAAGCCAGCTCCAGAGACGTATCTTGGGATGTTCTTTCTCACAGGTTATGAGAGACGTTCAAGACCGGGACGGACCACTGCACTGGACGAGTTCGCGGCAGGCGAGTGTACAGGTGGTACGTCACGATCAACTAACGCAGGAACGCCCTCTCTGCCAGGGTCAACCGTCTGACCCGTCAGTCAGGTGATAGTCACATGTGTATGGTAAGCCAATCATGGGTTTGATGTAGGACGTTCGAAAATTTAACTTTGGAGTCGTACGTACCGTTTCACCCGAAGTCCTTCTCCGTATAAGATGGATCTTTCTGGTACATATTAGTTATTATCAAAATGTCAAATCTGTAATGCTGCAATCTGAATTGACAATGGATTCATAAATTGACTCAACGACTTAAGTCGATTTTCTAAAAGCATTACTTTAGCTCCGCGGCCTTCTGCCATTCCGTATTCGCGTCTACTGCCCGAAGCACGACAGCTAGCCTGCCGCTCGTAAACATCGGTGTTCACAGTTTACGGACATGGCCACGAAAATTCCCAAACTGGCGAAGAACAGAAGGTCACTTCCCCAGATACCACCTCTTACCGACGCTGTCTCATACGTAAACGGCACGAAGGAGAACAGACAGCCAAACTCTGCGGCGACAACCCCGATATTGTCAAAGGCAGATAAAACCAAAACAATTGTCGTTGCTGAACTGTCAACCCCAATACTGTCTTCGAACGGCACGAAGTATGACGCCGGAACGGCGAAGGAAAATTTAAAGACCCTGGTTGGACGCGTTAAGCATGGAGTTGACAAGGGGGAAGAGATGGGAACCCCCGAGTGCTATAACCACGTCGTAATTGACCCGCCGAGAAAAACGCCGGTGAAGAATCGCAGCGGCAGTGTTCGGAATTTGCATGGGTTGATAGAAGAGGACAGCTCGAGTGTAACTGTCGCTGTCAGAGTCAGACCATTGAATCAAAGGTATTGTGTCATTTCTATCCATGATTGGCATGTAGCTGAAAACACTCAAATACTATCATTTGCAATCGAAACAAACCGTCAAAAGTCGCAATTTGACTGAAGTTTGATTTCTCTTTTCGCACATGGTAATAATATGTCCCGTAAATAGTGACAACCCAATTTGCATATTTAATGCATTGTACTAATCCGTTTTCAGCTTATGGTTTTGAAGGTTGTGTACGGTTTACGTAACCGCAGGGATACACCTGCAGTTCTCATCAAATAATATTGTATTGTAGACTACTCTGACACTTATTCTGTCTGGCACCATTCTGGTCCATTTTCACTTCCAAATTACCGCAAAGGGGAACAGGTCACTCTCTGGCATGCACATAATGACCCCCCCAGTGAATTGGATTGTCGTTGACACTTGTTCTCGGCAAACAATTGCGAAGATGGCACTGGTCCCAGAAAAACTTGAACTGTTTCAATTGTCGTGATCGTCAGCTGACATCACCGACCTAGGGCCGGCACATTCAGATTTTCAAATGTTAAGCACCAGGCTTCCAGAAGTTAGTGAGGATAAAAATGAAAAATAGACAATGCATCCTTGTAATGTGTTCATTTATTTACTTTTTCTCCTTTTATTTTAAATTCACATGAAAATGTTTCATTAGTGATGTACAATCTTCAACTTACTCACAAAAAAATATTACTATTGAAAAAAGTCATAAGACCCCAATTATTATTTTATTAAGTGAATTCTCTGTGGTTCATGATTCAAATAAAGATTCCATGCAAGTATTATTCAAACAATAACATAACCAGAAATATTAAAACTGACAACCTGGTGACATGACAATTTTATGGTCATACCTCCACCTCCAATTTTCAGTTAGTTTGTGAAGATAGATTTGTATGGAAGACCGGTCACGACATGCGACATGCGAGTATTTTTAAGCTGCGACCTGGGAGTTCTTAAACTGCGACATGCGAGTTCTTAAACTGCGACATTCGAGTTGCAAAACTAATATGGCGTTTGCATACATGTCATTTCGTTCTCCTCCTAACGATGGATTACAGAGGTAGAGACGAACTTATTTCTGCATACTTCTAAAATGAATACACCGTGGGAGAAATAGCGGCTACGTTAGGACTCGGACATGTATGGAAGACCGGTCACGACCTGCGACATACGACCTGCGTCTTTAAACTGTGATCTGCGACCTAATCCTAACCCTAACCCTACCCTAACCCTAACCCTAACCCCTAACGCTAGCTAACCCTAAGTTAAGCCGTTACAATTTTTCCCTCCCTTGGCCTAACCTCCAGGGTTGAGAGCGAAGTAAGGCTTTTTACCAGAGAAAACCTAACCTCTAACCCTAACCCTAACCCTAACCCTAACCCTAACCCCTAACCCTAACCCTAACTGCAGATCGCAGTTTTAAAAACTCGCATGTCGCATGTCGTGACCGGTCTTCCATAGATTTGTTTCCTGGTATCTCAAACAATAATGTAATTATGTAAATGTAAGCTTTGAACCAATTTATATAGTTAAGAAGGCTTTTTAATCCATAAATATTTGTCCTTAACATTTAAATTATTGGTAAAATTACAGAATTGTCGTGAAGATTAATGATGCATAGATACCAGTCTTGGCTAAAAACGGTAGCATAAATACCATCCAGGTGACATGAAAAGAGATCAATAAATTGTGTCAATAGTGTCATTGGATGATTATCCTCTTCTGTGAAAGTTGGATCTTAGCAAAGACCTGTGTATGCCAATGAGCAACCCGTCTGTGGTAGGATATGCCCAACTTCCAAGACATCTGCATATAATTCAAGGCAACTGAATTTATTCCAGTAATTTTGATATTTATCATATCAAATCGAATCCAATCTTTTTTAAGTACTTGGAACAACAGATTTATTGATTTTGCAATGTTCTGCATTAAACATTTAACTTGGAAGGTTTGTCTTGTTACCACCCAGAGAGAAAGTTAACAATTGATGTACACATCATGTATACATTGACGTGCCCTATTTTGGTAAGGGAACTTTAAAATCTACATTTGAAACCATTAACTAAGGAGAAAAGTGATGATAATAAGATAACACAAATCATACATGTACTAGTGTGAGGTATTGATGAAGTTGTCAGTGTTGGTGTTCAGTTTTTGGAATGTGTGTAAGGCGCACCAGACAAGAATTTACTTTTTATTATAAGTTCTTTCATCGGTCAAGTTTGCTTATTTTGTTAAATTGACCTCACAACCTGTCAATGAAATGATTAGTTGAGGGAAATATATTTAAAACAGGAAAATCTTGTATTCTACCATGTGCAACATGTTTTTATATTAGATATGAGTACATGTAAGTTAACTCGTGGCGTTTAAAGGCTTAGTAAATAATTGTTGCTTTTTAATCACTATCTATACTTTGCAAGTTTCATGTTGCTCCCCAAAAAGCATGTTGAAATGATATTTATTTGGTCAACACAGTCTATACTTAGACTTGGTTCAAGTCTGTGATTTGTGAATGTTTGAGTGGAGTGAACGCAATGATTTGTATTTTGCTTTCATGTGAAACGCGCGCGTGAGTGGTGGACGCGATGAGTGGAGTGAACGCTATACAGCGGAGTTTCACCCGAATCCGGCAGAAACTAACTCACTACTGCGCAGACTCAAACGTGACGCATTCAATCGCTGGGAAAACCTGGCGTGAGCTGCCAAATTCCGGATAGGTTTGTACGAAATAGGAGAGACACAAGAGAAACTATTATAAATGATTTTATTTTTTTAAAATTCACCGACTTGAACCAAGTCTAGTAAAATGCAGTGATATTGTTTACAATTACATTTGAGGTCTACTCGGGACCAGAATTCACTTGTCAACAAGAACATGCCATTTACACATGTACAGGCTGAGTTGACAAGATGAATATTGTATACATGTATCTCAACATGCTTTTGGGAACAGAACAAGATACTAGTTATTTTTTGAAACAAACCTATTAAAAAAATCGTGAAAAGTTGCATCTTTTGACCCTTTAAAACTTCAAATTTACACACTAAGGTTTTCACTTGGCTGTATTGTTTGGGTAGTGTGTAACTCTAAATACCGACAACAAAAGATCTATTGTGTCTCTTTGATCCAGTGTGTTCATACAATACACAGGATGTAGTCTCTGCAAATACCTGATGGATATTGGCTTACTAGGGTGCAGATCAGTGAGAACATTAAATTGGGTTACAGGTTGTGAAACAAATGTCCTTCATGCTAAATAGCCATTATGTCATTGAATAAAAATTTAATAGACATTATCGTTTATTAAAAAATGGCAGAATTGCTGGTTTGCTTCTCCTAGCAACCTGTTCAGTCTGTACAACAATGAATATCCTGTTACCTGATGTGTAGATGCCAGAGAGGTATGCCAAATAAGTGTACGTCCATTTGTCTAGAGTTACAAGCAAGATATCCAAACTTCAAACATTACCTTCAGCGGAACACATAACTACTGATGTGAAGTGTACGATTGAATAAAAGATTTTCACTCTAAAATATTACTTGTTGCAAAATATGATCTGCCACAGATGTTATAATTGTAAAGCAGAGTTACAGGACCAGAAGCTGTAAATTCTGATGATTTATTTTCACTAATTGTCTTTTTCAAAGTCAACTATAGTTTCTTGTTTTACTTTCCAAATTTTTGCATCTGCATTGTTATTGCTGACTAGTGAAATGGGGTTTCAGTATGCTCTGGGAAGACGATATAGATCAAGATATTGCTATTGACATCTCTAACAAATTGGGTGAAAAATTATCAAAGGTTATGTTTACTGTCCCTTGAAGCAAAATTGTCACATTTACCATGTAAGGGAAGAAAATCATAACGGTAAATCACTTGTGGACTTCTGAGAAACTTTAACAAAATTTCTCAAAGACTTTATGTCAATAAAATGTACAGATAGATGTACATAGGGTATTGCTGTAATTTCATTGCAAATCTACACTTTGATATAAATAGTCATTTGATTTTGTTAATTCCAAATCACTGTGTGTTCATAGTGAATGTGGTTCCCTGTGTCTCAAGTACATAGTGACTGAAAGATTTAGTCATTTGCAGATGCCGTACTACAAAAACTGACAAGCCTTTGTCAGATGCAATGCAGATGGCAATGTACCTCCTGTACATAAAACATCCAGTCCATATGAAGTACAGACATACAGTACATGTACAAACTATAAACTCAAAATACAATATTCTTTGAATTCGCAGAGAGATTGACCGTGGAGATACAAAATGTGCAGTATCAATGCAAGACAGTGAAACCATTGTCACATCAGAAACTGGTGCAAGTCATAATTTCTTCTATGACCACTGTTTCTGGTCATTCAGTGCCAAGGACAAGCACTTCGCGGATCAAGAACTGGTCTATGACAAACTTGCCCGTCCACTGCTGGGCAGTGCATTCCAGGGATACAACACTTGTCTCTTTGCATATGGACAAACAGGATCAGGAAAATCTTACAGGTAAGATTGCTGACTTAATCAGTCTATTAAATCTTTAAACTTGATCCTATTCTGCTGCTGTGTAGGAAAATTTGGCTTTAAATATGCAAATAATTAATACATGAAGATTTAAGATGCTGTGCAAGGTAAGAAATTTTGTATCAATTTATTCATTAATGACACATTAGTTGAAGGTGGTCAAGTTTGCCAAAAATCCTGTAATCTTCACATGGTGTCAGTAGACTGGCCCCCACTCGCCTGGCTGGCCAAGGCATTCACCTCGCAATCTAAGCCCCAGCCTACATGTACCACCTAGCTTGACAGTCTGCTGAAAATCATTCCTTCAGCATATTCCTTTTTGATAGTTATATGTCCACAGACTTTGACCAAGTCTAATATATCAGTTTCAAT
This sequence comes from Ptychodera flava, assembly GCA_001465055.1. Lineage (NCBI taxonomy): Eukaryota > Metazoa > Hemichordata > Enteropneusta > Ptychoderidae > Ptychodera > Ptychodera flava. The sequence continues at coordinate 810,514 of LD346715.1, read as the reverse complement.
ATGTTGTGATGTATCCTTCTAGCTCTGTAACAATTGATACCATTGGTCCACAGTATTCTAGTTCATTGATCAAACTGTTTCCTGACCTATCCATAGCTTGCTTTCATTTTCACCCATTGTCATTGCCAGTGTGACTCTGAAATGATAGTAGGATGAAACTTTATCTGACATTCTTCTCTTTCTGCATAGCATTATGGGACAAACAGACAACCCAGGGATTGTTCCCAGGTTTAGTGAAGAGTTATTTTCAAGAATTGAAAACTCAATGGACGACAACGTGAGTATTTTGGTTTCCCAAAATTTATGTATGTATGTATGCTAGTATATTTAATACAAAACTCAATAATCTGCTAATACTGTAATTTTGTATTGATCAGTGAAATCAATGCTAAAATGTTTTCATTCTAACTTTATCCAATTATGTTTATTTGTTCCCACTTAAAGTAAGATGTACATGTACCAGACTTTTGTGTCATTCAGTTTTCATATATAAAGATTCTCCAGTTTTCAGTCCTTACCAAACCTTTAGTAAGAATTCAGAACTAGCAGATTACATCAGCTCACTTTCCATACTGAGCTGTATCACGTTGGCTGCAGACACAATTATTCCTGAAAGTAGAAGTGCTGACTTGTGGCAAATCTTGGCAGCTTGAGCAACAGCTATCGGGAAGTGTGCACAGAATTTCAGGGGGAACTCAGTTGACACAACGGTAAAATTGTCACAGCTCACTGGCAGCTAAAATGAACAGCAGTTCTGACATCTGTTCTCACAGAGTTGATAAGATGTTGACATTTCAATGGGGTTTTACCTGGTTGTATCTTAAACTCAGCAATTGACTGCAGCATTTTTGTGTGTGGTCTAAGAAACAGCAATATTTATTTATGGTCTTCTCAATGTTCGTATTAAAGTTACTTTTTCATTTTATTAAACAGGTGATTTTTAACACTGAAATAAGTTACTTTGAAATTTACAATGAGAAGATTCATGACTTATTGGGATCATCGATGGACAAGGGGAAAAAGAAAGCCACTGTAAGTACTTCAACACAGCTATGATTTCCTTGTTATCATAATTGCCAGCTGTCATGAACTTTATTAGAGGCTTTGCATATAGGATACGTAAAGCTTTTGACAGAAACATTCGTACAACTGCTGTCGAGCAAATGTCAGGCAGAATACTACAAACAACTTCAATAAAATGAGCCAAAATTTACTAAGATTGCAATATTACAGACAGGAGGATATCTGGTTACACTTGGAACTCTGTACTCTGTTAATGCACACAGGGGACCATCCTGCTTCAAAACATATGTGTAAATTGAGCATGAACTTGGAACTTGGGGTAAAATGTGTTGTTGGTGCTCACTTTACATGTGTCTTTGACATAGGATGCCACACTGTTTGTGTGTAGATACCGGTAGAGACCAAGCAACTCTTATTAATTTTGATGATTGTTCCAAGTTTATCCAGATCACATCTTTGCTTACTTTGGCTGACTTTATTAGAATTCTTACAGTACCGGTATTTGGCTGCCCTTAATAATAATAATAATAATAATAATATTTATTGCTTTAAAAACGCCTTCCATGTAAAAGACATCTCAAGGCGCATTACATTTCAGTTATAAAAAATAGAGCAATGAAAATGGTTAAAAATCACACAAGTAACTCTCTTTAAAAAGGTAAGTTTTTAAATGAGACTTAAAAACGTTAAAATTATCAACACATCGAAGTTTTGATAGTAGCCTGTTCCACAGCCGCAGAGCACAAACAGAAAAAGACTGGTCTCCGTAAAACACAGTGTTAGCGATAGGCTGGTGTAAACTGATCGCTGCACCATCATCAGCAGTCGGCCGAAGAGATCGCCCCAGATTACGAACGCGTATGAGCTCGTTTATGTATCTCGGGGCTGTGTCGTTTAAAACCTTGAACGTTAAGCATAAAATTTTAAAATTTGTTCGCTTATAAATAGGTAGCCAGTGTAAACTACGTAGTACTGGTTGAATAGAATCTGCTTTCCTTGCTTGACAGAGGTTGTAAAATCCTTTATGGTACTGAATGGGATTTCATCGTTATGAACAGCCAAGTTTAAAATGTTGAACCATCAACATGGCTGGTCTCTTGGCAAGTGTTCAAAAATGTGCAATGTACCGGTAAGGTTTTATGAGATAGAACTTGTACTGTCAGTGTATAGAATTTGTACAGTCACTGTATCCAGCTCATAAAGATAATTCTTTTGTTAGTTTTGACCCTTTGCCAACAGACAACCATGAATGGGAAGAAAGCTGATCATTGCACTCGGGTTTACACTTTTCCATGGGATGGGAAACGTGTGTTACCATGACAACTAAATTACATGAGAGATGCCGATAAGATACTGTGCTATGTCATGTCAAGTTATACACATTCCATTGGCTGAAGTGGTCACATGACAAAACCATATCACAATTATTTTGACTACTGCCAATTCACATTTCCTTCTGTAATTTCAGCTCAGAGTCAGAGAGCATCCAATCTTAGGTCCCTATGTGGAAGGTCTATCAACGTGAGTAATACATTCTGTGTACACCTAGCATGTACTCCACCACACTATTTGAGCTAATATGCAACATCTCGGAAGCTGTTATCCAATTGGTTGGCAGAATCTTACTGTTGTAATTGAATAATTCAAATAGACTCCCTAAGTTGCTGTGAATAATGACAATTGACCAATCAGATATAACCTTCTATTACGCTGCACATCAGCAGCACTATTTAGTTGCACATCAAAGTGTACTATCCTTGTCAGTTGGGTTGAAGACTGTGATATGGTGTGAAAATGGAAAGAAAAAGGAAAAGAAGAAAGTAGAAGTATAAACCTTGAACTATTCACAGATAAAGAACCCAATGTTACCTAGGGGATTTCTTATATTACTGGTAAAGGCCTTTATGCATAACACAAATAAACAGTCACTTGAGGATTTTTCAAAGTTATGCACTATCAATATTTTTTACTCATGTTTTATAGTTACTATTCAAAAGTTGCTGCTGTCCTGAGTAGCCCAAACTTCAGTAAAACCATATTTGCACAGCAGGTTTTGCACAATAAGTTACCAATAGTCATTTACACAAGTTCCAGCTTTTGAAGTGTAGATATGACATCTTAAGCCCCTATATTGACCAAGTCTGCCATTAAATATACTGAATCCTCTAGGTAAGCACAAGTCAAGTAAATGCAAACCTAGGAGTGAAATGGTATATGTACATAAAGGCAGGTGTTAGGTATGAAAGGTTACCCTGTTATTGATCCTCATTATATCTGTAGACCTCTGTGTAATATGATTAGGCTTTAGGATTGACAAACACACCTTTCAATGTACAGCAATTCTGACTTCAGGTGCTGCTCACCTAAAGTAACCATTTGCACCACTCTACCACAGGTACATTGCCAAGTCTTACGATGACATCACAGGCTGGCTCACTCTTGGAAATAAACAGAGGGCCACGGCAGCTACTGGAATGAACGATAAATCAAGTCGATCTCATTCCGTCTTCACTATTGTACTCACACAGAAAAAGGTGAGGATTTCAAAGATCCCTGACCATTGAGGACTAACCTGTCTCAGGTATAGTCTACTATTTAGAATCAGCTGTAAAGTAGTATGCACCTCGAAAGTAAAAGACTTAAACTTCTGCTCAAACTTTCCTCAGTCCAACTATTCTTTTTCGAAATCAAGAATAAAAATCGGGGGTCACCATGCAAATTTTGGAACTAGAGAAACAAATTAGCCAAGATTTACTGATATTTACTTATTTATTTATATTTATTTATTTACTGTAAAATTCAAAATGGCTGCCATCCCTGTGTTAACTCTGTGGAGAAAAAATAAAATTATTTTATTTTCAACAAACTAAGACAATGAAATGAGCCCCAACAAAAGTGGTAGATCAGAAAACAATTCAAAAAGTTTGAATCTGAATATCTGTCCCCAAGGCCCATTCTACCTTATAATAAGATCAGTGAAATATTCCTTGTACCGTATTCCTTGTTCAAAGCTAATGTCAAAATAGTTTTGGATCTGCAGTGAAATGAAGAATCTGCTGTTGAATTTCTTTGATTTTTTTTCAGACTGAAATGATTGAAGGAGAAGCCCATGAGCACAGCCGAACAAGTCGAATCAATTTGATTGACTTAGCAGGAAGTGAAAGATGTGTTCAGGCACAAACGTCTGGTGACAGACTCAGAGTAAGTCACAATACTTTGTACTCTCTGAAGGGTGCAATGTTATCATCATGGTTATCATCATGGTTTATTACTGTAAAGCTCCATTTGCTGTAAGATTTGATACATTGTCCATTGTTTTTGTTCTGTTTGAAAAAAAATGTTTGTTCCACTCCCAAAATCAGGTTCAAATTCTTAGCATTGAACTTGTCAACACAATCTGTATGTGTTTTACATCCAATGATTGTTGAAAACTGAAAGTCTTGACAAGAATTCATGTATCAGCAGTATGGTTGCATTTTACACACGATACATTGTGCTATCAATGCTAATACTAATAATGGATTTCAAGAAGAAGAATGACTCATATGTATTTTCTATTACCTGTGGCCACTTGCCTGTTGATTAAGCCCACTTGATGCAGTCAGAAATTCTGTTTGAACAAAGGCAAAACCAGCCTTATTTGGGGTTGTAAATGAGAGTTTACGATTGGCACCCTGTGTTCAAGATTGAGATACAATGTAACATTACAATGCATTGGTCCATGTACAAGTCGTGTTTATTTTAATTTCCCCAGACACACTGTGTGCACTCTCTGCACAGGACACACAAGTTTGCCTGATGCTATTGCAGTGATCTTATAAAAGCGTGTTGCTTCAATAAACTAATTGTTGTGTAGAAGCTTTATACTGCTTTTTTTATAGTAATGAATGAAAGACTCCGAAGTGGTATCTTGTGTCTCAATTTTTACTAGTAACACAGGGGCCCAATTGTAAACTCTCATTTACAACCCTTGGCAGGGTCTGTTTTGTTTTTATACAAGCAGAATTTCTGACTGCATCAAGTTGGCTTTATCAACAGTAAAGTGGCCACGGGTGTACTTTACTTGTACAACATTTTATTATCAAAAAGAAGAGCTATTTGTATACATTAAAAATGTTGAATTTCTTTGTTTGTATTTTATTAATATTAGAGAAGACAATTTTGTTCTATTTTGTAGAAGTACTGCAATGATATGATGTTGTTGTTGTGTGAGCGTTAAAAATAAATCCTCTTTTGTCAACTACGCTTCAGAGAATATTCATATGTCTTGATAAGGATATGTCCAATCACAGACAGTAGAGGTTGGAAGACCCCTCTACTGTCTATGGCCCAATGTGTGACCTTTTTTGTAACTTTTTGCATTTGATTACAGGAAGGAGCAAGTATCAACAAATCTCTTCATACCCTTGGTAAAGTTATCTCAGCGTTGTCTGAGAGATCTATCCATAAAAAGAAGAAAGTTTTCATTCCGTACAGAGACTCAGTACTCACATGGTAAGCGGTTTCATTTTCTCTACAGGCTGATAACAGTAATTACATGTATAATGTTTGTTGTTGTATATCTGTGTTATCTCTGCACATTGATCGGAAGGGGCAATTCATGCTCTATCCATCAAAATTAGGGGGCAGACTTGAAATTTTAGGAGGCACTCCAGGGCTCGAAATTAGCGGAAGTCCGTGTCCACAGACTTCCAATTTTCCCTGGGGATACCAAAATCTGTGAAATGGTAGCCCACACAGACTACTAAAGCCTGGGACATGAAAATCTGTCAGTACTTGGTGTCCCATGTCTGGTCTGTCACTTTGGGACGAGCTAAAAGCAGTCAAACCCAGCTGGACACAGAAAGGCCAGACTATGACTTTGTTATGCAAATTACAAAGACGACCATGCAATGGAACTTTGCAACAAAGTTTCAATGTCTGAATTGATGTACTTGGATGACAGACACAAGAAATGATGGCCAATAAAAATGCATTTTCACTACATTTAGATCATAATGTATCAATCACAATTACCTCCCTAGCTCATGGTCTATTTTTAGCCCGGCTACACTACCAGTAAGTCTCATCTGCTGAGAAGGCTGTGGTCAATTGTTGACTATCAAAATTTGCATACAACTCTGAGAATGAAACTGGTTGTCAATAGATCACCAAACTTTTGAGTTTCACTGTTGTCCATCTGTTTCCTTCACATCAAATGACTAGAAAATTCACTTCATGGGCAGAATCTTGAAAAATAGCTTTTTCTTGTCTTGTTAATTAAAACAAATATCACTACACTAAAATATGCATGGGCTACCAGCCATTGTCACTGGGCTACCAACTTCAGAAAATGGTTGCCCTAGTGGACTACCAGGGAAAGAATTAATTTCGAGCCATGCACTTTCATGTCATCATTGATACATGTATCAAGTTCTGTTTTCAAACTTAATTGTTATCAAAATATAAACATAAAATTGCACTTGTTCCCATGGAGACCAAACCACAAAATTTACTGACTTTCCTTTGAATTTGTAAACTCCAAGTCTGGTACGTCACTAGAGTAGAATGGCAGGTGAAATTTTGATTTTCCAAGAGAGTGGTATCACTAGAAACAACTGCAAATTCACAGATTGCTTCACCGATGTACTGATATCAGTGTACATACCTAATTTATGCAACTGTTTCAGAGATACATTGACGGTCAAAGGATATCCTTCAGTTCACTCTAGTAAACTAAAATATGAAAGCTTATCTTGGTTTCTAAAGGCAATACCAGAAATTCGTATATTTCCTGCACATGGACATCAATCTTCTGTATTGATGAGTCTTATATTTGATGTTAATCAAATTTGAAAAACTCAAACAGAAAGAAATTGTTGAACACTAAAATTAACAGTATATGAAAATGAAAAGAATTAACTTCACATTTAGATCTGACTGTATAAATATGCATGTACCGATATTGTTACTTATACTATATAATGGCTTTTGACATCACAGGTTGCTAAAGGAGAGTCTTGGAGGGAATTCTAAGACAGCAATGATAGCCACCATAGGACCCTCTAGTGCTCATTTTGAAGAGACAATGAGCACGCTCAGATATGCCAAACAAGCTAGGACCATTGTCAATGTCGCTAAAGTCAATGAAGATCCAAGTGCCAGACTCATCAGAGGTCAGTTTGAAAACGCAATATTTTTTTTGGCCTAAAAAATTTTGACTTTTCAATGAACTTGATTAATTCTTTGACCATTTGTGTTGATTATGTCAAAGAGTAGTGTAATGGTACTTCTGGAGTCCACATGTGATCATGTGTAAAAACTAACAACTTTTCAGTGAATTGAATATTTCTTGGACCATTTTGTGTTGTTTTATTAAAGAATAATGTCAGTTTTTGTGATGTGTAAGTATATCATCCAACAGTACATCTGGAGTCCACATGTGATTGTGCTAGATGATGCACCGTAATTAAAAAAGGACAAGTGTCAGTATTACATGGCAATTAAATAGTCCAGATGGATTGATTATTCAAGAAGCATGTAACCGGTAACCTACAGACTTACAAAACCATTCACAAAGGAATAATTGCCGCAGTTGCCATGGTGACCATGAATTGTAAATGACAAGCACAGATAATCAACTTGCTGGATATGTTAATGTTATTATTTTTGGCTTTCCGTCGTGATATACAAATGTAGGTATATAACATTACTTGTGCTGTCAATATGAAGGAGTTAATCCACACAATGTTTCAGTGGTAGCAAAGAAACTTAAAAATATTCTGCTAAAATTATGAATGAAGAAACATCACAGGGTTAAACCACTCATTTCAGTCAGTCAGTCAGTCACTGCAAAACAGACGCAGTTCAACACTTCACTTTGCTTTGGCACCATTTCAGATAACAATAGTTATACAGTAATTATTTATGAAAACAGGAAGAGTAATTGTAGATGTTTTCATGAAGGCAGAGCTGACCTCAATTCTATGTCACCTTTGCTTTCATATCATTCTGCTTGTATTTATTTACTGACACAAGTTGCCAGGATGTCTGTGATACAGTATGGTCAGGTCATTGAACTTAGATATTAGATTTAAGTCGACTAATGTAATGGACAAGTTGGGGTGGTTGTGATACGATGGAGTGGATACAGTCCATCAAATGTCACTGCAGTTGTAGTACAGTCAGAAATGCCTGCCACACCAAGTGACAATCAGATATGAGTGATAAGTCACACAGTAATCACTGAATTTACCCATATCGACAAATCTCAGTAGATTTATGTTATGAAATCAGATGAATTCTAAGCCACGCATCCGTCGTGTGTTTCCTGTGCTTTTCTCAGCATCGGTAAGTTTTAACTCTTCAGGCAGATGGCATGTTTAAACTTGTTCTAAGACTACAGTTGCATTTCTTTTCATCAAATTTTGCATCGGTGATGGAGGACATGGGTTCTTGAAAGGATGTGTTCAGGTGTTTTGCCGGTGTCAGGGTTCAAACTGGTTTTTATCTTACGTTCCACAGTTTTATTCAGTTATTTATTTTTCTTGTCAGTTTGTAATATCTTGCTTTTATGCTACTGAAATCTCTGAAGCAAAAAAATTTCAGTTTTAAATACTTGAATAATTTCGTCTTAAATAAATAATCCATTGCAGTTTCAGGTCAACTTATCAATAGTAAACATTTGTCAATGAAAACTTGAAATTTCAAAAAGAGCCTGTTTTGAAAAAAGTTTGTATTTGCTATTTTTGTCACCCTTATCTGTGACATGAATGACTTCATTGAACATGATATGAATGTTTTATGAAATATTTTCAATACAATAAATTAATGTCTTACTCCGTGTCAAAATGATAAAATGAATTAGAATCTTTTAAGTTTTCACAATGGATGTATTTTGTGGGGAGCCAGATTTTTGTAGCAAAATAAGTGAAAGCTAAGAATGGATTTACTCCGGATCCATTATTTCCATGGAATTCATCTTTTGTAGCTGCCAAATTTGAACATTAAATTGAACGTTGTCTTTTTATCTCTTCAGAACTGAGAGCAGAGATTGAAAAATTGAAAGGTCAGTCCCAAGGTGGTATGGTCTCAGAGACAGACTACCAGTCATCTCTCAGTGAGATTGCTTCACTCAAGGAAAAATTACTGGAGTCTGAGCAGGCTATGACAGAGGCCACCAAAGCCTGGGAGGAAAAACTGAAACAGTCTGAGAAGAGAAAGATGGAGGAATCAAAGGAACTGGAGGTGAGTGTGTTTGTTTGTTCATTTGTTTGTTTGTGCAAATTTACTTGTTTTTCAATTAGTTCTCGCAATGTTGTATGCTATTCAGTGCTACAGTATCAGTAAATCATAAGCCAGAATCAGGTTTCTTCAGTGTTATTGTTATACGTTGAATTAAGTCCAATAGGGCAGTTCACAGTGTACGTTATTGTTCTCTCATTAATGTGCAAAAATATATATTTGTCTGCATTTTTAGATTAGGCTTTTGAAAATTATGCATGCAAGAATGATGAAAACACATCTTAGTAGGTAACTGCTGGTGTGACAATGAATACTAAGAAAACATACCGGTATTGGCCACTCAGAGTACAAGCTGTAAAAACAGCCATGCATGCAACATTGATAAAATTTGTCCGCATTTCAAGCAGCGTCGTCCGATGTTGCGCGTACGGCTACATTTAGTAACAAACCTGTAACCATGAACAGCGCTACTAAGGGGCCGTCGATAATAAAAGCTGACGCACGACAAACGTAATTCTTTCGTTTAGGGGGGAGGGGGTAAAAGCTCATTTCGTTTTGTGTGCGTCAAAATCGCATAAGGATTTTCTATTGTTTTGGAAGTGCGACTTTGCAGCGAGAACACAAAACTACCTTCGGGTTCATCGAGAACAGAATGACCACAAAATACGGAGACAGAAAAGACAACGAAAAGACATGAATGTGAAATAAGAACTTGTATCCTTTTTCAACTTGAAACATGTATGTGAAACATTTTCCTACGTGCCAAATACATTAAAATGTTCTGTCTTAAAAAGTGAAACGCGTAAAGTGGAGGTTTATTAATTAATGTGCCCTTCCGGTATTTTTTCATGGGCGTGCGGATCAGAGAGGTGCGTGTGGGTTTGTCAGAAACAGTATCATAATACGAAATTGATTTCGCATAAGAACTTTCGTTTTGAGGGGGGAGGGAGGGGGTTTCAAGTAAAACGAAGGAATTACGTTTCTTGTGCGTCAGCTTTTATTATCGACGGCCCCTAAGAAAACAGGATACCAGTGCTAACAAAAAAAATGGTGAAATTCACTGTTGTCAGTTCAGTTGTTATAACTGGTATCGCCTTTTTTTCAGAGAGCTGGGGTGTCTTTCAAAGTTGACAACAAGCTACCAAATCTGGTCAATCTAAATGAAGACCCTCAACTCTCTGAAGTTTTACTGTATCTGTTGAAAGAAGGAACAAACAGAGTGGGTCACATCAGTGGAGATTCACAGTTTGAGATACAGCTGTCTGGAGCTCTCGTCTCAGAAGCACATTGGTGAGAAATCTTGCAATTTTCTATAAAAATTCAATGAAGAATATTGTGTATGGTAAATTGGCATTGGAGCATAGGAGGGTCTATGGTTTAAGACTTTCACTTACTGCTCAAAGTGTTATGCATTCTAATGGATTATCAACCCTTATCCAGCCTGACTGGTCACCCATCTGCTAAGTCGATAAAAGCAGTATTTAGCCTAAAACTACTGGTCCAGGAGTTTTGTAATGAAGGGCCCAGGGCCCTCCAGTTCAGTACAGGGGTATCTGATGTAAATGGCTGCCGTCGGGAAACCAGAAGCCTCAATATTTTTATTTTGTTTGCTGCACAACAGTCATTTTATGACACCTTATTGGTAAATGAGGCAAATTGAGATGTCACTGGTAAAGATCAAGCGAAATTAAATCCAACATAATCGCCTGCCCCGTAATAATCACCCATGGGCCTATATGTTGATGGGCATGTTGTCAGAATAGGCCCATCAACATATATGGTATGATACAGCAGTAAAAGTCATGTTTTCAAAGAACTTAATTTAAAATTCTCTAATCGTTGTTAAAATGCAACATATAGAATTTGATATGCCTAACTGGTTCTAGCCAACTTGATATGATGGCTAAATAGGCTAAATACAAATTAACTTGGCAGGATAAGGGTTGATTGATGAAAGAGCAGTAACTACAAAATACTGTACAACTTTGAAAATTAGAAATTATTTGTTATGCCCAAAGTCATGCATTTAATGTTGTCTAAATTGCTAACATATTGTTGTAAATATGAAAAAAACAAAGTTTGTTTTTATCTTAAAATAAACATGCATTGGAAATGTTAAAATTGGGACATACATGTAACCATGCAATTAAGGATAAGGAATGCAGCTATCTCAATATGGATATACAAATTTGTTTGTCTGTAAATCTGAAAACAGAGCCAGAAGCCATCACTGCCTGCAAACTGCAATACACCTGCTCTATGTGTGTCGGGCATGGCAGTACCATTATCACTTGGGCATTATGTCAATGTAAACACTGAAACCCTCAAGAAATAAATTGACCCTCTGGATCTGTAACCCTGTCATGTCATGACCTTTCACCTGTAAGCTGATTAACCACTTCAGCAATATCAAAAAAAGAAAATGAAAAATATACTCCGTGAACAAAAATGTTTAAAGTTTGAGTGTTACATTTAATTCAAATTTGTTATGGCTGCATCAGTTGATAATGTTGTCATTGTCTTATTCTGAATTTAAATGCAATGATTCTTGGTCTACTTCAAGCTCATGTTGCAGTGCCCAGTATTTAGCACACATGAAGCTTGTCAATTTAAAAGCAGCCTGTATCGATATAATTAATATTAATGTACTAATTTGCTAAATAAATTAAAAACCCATCTCATTTTGATTCTATTTAATGATTTCTAGTTTTATGAATTAACTTCACTTATTTTTTATTTTCTTCTAGCAATATTACCCACCTAGATGATATAGTTACAGTTTCTCCACTGGGTCAAGCGCAGACGTTTGTCAATGGAGCACAGATTACTGAACCCACTGTGTTACATCATGTAAGTAAACCAATGGAATGACTTACAGGTTACAAACCCGCAGCTATAAAACTTGCACAATCAATAGTCTTTATAGGGCTTCTCTCTAATTGAACAGTGAACACTTTCAAAAAATTCCAACCTATATAACTGTTTCTTCAAATATCATTATCTGTTGTACCGTACAGTGTTTTGTATTTTGCTGTTCAGTAAAGTTCAGCATCAGTGAACCCACATCTACTGCCAAGATATCCACTGTACAATAAATTACAAATTCTAAATGTCAGATCATTAAAGCTTTAATCAATTTACTTTGGTCAGTTTACCATCTGTATTTCAAAATGAGACACTGAACAATGAAATGTCTCATGGGAATTCAATGGACAGCATATCAAGTCAAGTTGAACTTGTTGGAAATTGTTTTAGCTGCCAAGTTGTTAAATTTGTAACTCACTTCTAGTTGAATCTTATTTGCAATGTGTGAACTGTAAACATCCATTTTAAGAAAGAAGGCCATAGTTGGCCTTGGCCATTGTGGCCGTTACTTAATTATGATCAGTTTTTTCAATTTTAATACTTCGTAAATTTCTTGTATTTATGTACAAATGTTTTATCATGAAAGCATGGTATGTTTCTTTGGCAGGGTGATCGGCTTGTGATTGGTGACCATTACTTCCGAGTGAATCATTTGCATGAAATCCGAAGTGGCAGAAGGAAATCAGCGACAGGAACGCCGATTGATTTTGAATTCGCAAAGAATGAACTCATCACAGCACAGAATGCAAAGTAAGCCATCCAGTCAATGTTCCTTGAAAACTGTATGCATTTAAGGTAGAATGCGCCTCGAAAGTGAAGGACTTAAACTTTTGCTCAAACTTCCCTCAAAGAAACTTTCAACCATGCTCTTACCAAATCAACAATAAAAATCAGGGTCACCATGCAAAGATTGGAACTAGCGAAACAAATTACCAGTATCAGTATCAGTATCAGTAACCAGTACATTACTGGTTATTTATTGTATTTCAAGGCCTCCGGCCCATATACATTACAACTCTCAACAAAAAGAAAGATGAAGTCATACATGGCTCTGGAATCAGCTATTTTACAAATTCTGATTTCTTTTGGAAAAAGCATAATAAACAAATTTACATTGATTAATTAAAATATCTGGCTGCTGAGTTCGCATAAGACTGTAAAACTTGTCGTAATTCATCTCAAAATGAAAATATGGAGGAAAATATTTTTGTCTCAGTTCTCTATAATAGGGGCAAATAAGAAGAAAATGATATTCATCTTCTACCTCTCTCAAGTTACAAAACGTACAGACTCTGTCAATTAAATCAATGTTATGGTGCCTCCCTTCTTCTATTGCCAATAACAAAGTGGAGCATCGGAAACGGGCAAATGCGTTAATGTATTTTCTGTTACAAGTTAAAGATAAATATTTCTCAGTTTCCAGTAAACTTTTGAAACCTGAGTAAATACGCAATTTCGGTTTTTGGGAGATACCGTATTGCCATTGTTGCTTACAGACATCAGCTACTCGAGTACAAAATTTTGAAAGAAAAATGTTTTTGTCGCCAACTTCCTGAAATACCCAGGCATATCCAAAACCATAAGAAAAAAGAATGTTTTTCAAAGATGTTGCCCATGTGTGTCTCCCTAAATCATCGAGACTAACTAGCATAAAATATGCTTGTTTTGGAAGACGATCCCTGGGCATTTCAAGAAGCTTCAACCAGTAGCTAACACAACGTTTCATCGTTGTTACAAATATGGGCAATCGCCCACATTCCCCAATCACTGCTTCACTAGTTGTATTGCTAGGAACTCCCATAAATTGAGTACACCATTTTCTATGTACCCTTTCAAGTACATCATAACGTTGAAACCCCCAGATTTCCGCTCCGTAACATAAAATAGGAAGAATCAT
>LD346715.1:776383-794488 GCA_001465055.1 Ptychodera flava | reverse complement strand
ATGGACTCGTTCGAACTCAATTTCTTCAGGAATTTCTAAATTTGTTTTAATCACCTCTCTCACCTTCTGTTCAGATGTATTCCAATTTTCTTGTTTATCGTCTTGTGTAATCCCGTAGAAAATGAGATTGTTTCTTCTCGATCTATTCTCTAAATCGTCTTTCTCTTGTTTCAGTTTCTCATTTTCTTGTACAAGTTGTGTTACTGTTTTCTTCAGCTCTGTTTGTGTTTCTTCTATGTCATTTATTTTACTGTTATTTTCGTCGCTGTTCTCTTTTAGTTCATGCAGCTCATCCTCCATATTGTCCATTCTCGTCTGTAGTTGGTCCAGCTTGTTATTCATTTGTTTTGTGTCATTTATCAAAGTTTCTAGTTTCTGTAAGATATTTGTGACATCCTGTTTTGTTGCCAGTTGTTCCTCGGAACTTCGTAATCTTGGCGGCCCTGGATTCTGTTCCACATCTCCACTCATGACGAGTAACAGCGCAAGAGAAATTTTAACGGCAAGTGACACCTGGCCGGACAGCCACGCTGGCACAACAATGGACGCCATATTTCGCAGTGTCTTCTGACGATTCGGGTCACCACCAGCAAAACCCCCAATTCTTGCTCTATGTTGGTCAATATCAATTCCCATGGTCAATAGAGGACGGTTGGGTGGTTAACCAAGCTGCTCAGTACAATTAAGATGACTGGTCAAAAATACTCGACGAAAACATTGCTACTTTTTGGAGAGCGAAGTACTCTCCACTCTGCCAGTATGACTTCGCATCACGTCTTTAAATTACCCAACAATTTGCAATAGTTGAAATTCAAAATGGCCACCATCCTTGTGTTAACTCTATGAAGGAAAAGTAAGAAAAAGTAGGATGGTAAAAGTTTTTCTTTCTCCGAGAGCTTTAAAATGAGCCCCAACAAGTGGTAGATTAGGAAAGAACTGTAGAAATTTGAGTCCAAATATCTGTCCCCGAGGCGCATTCTACCTTAATCCATTGGCTTTTGTTGCATAATAGCTAGTCTGAGAGTTTATTTCATGCTTGTATCTCTTCTGTAAATTCCCAAACACTAAAACAATGAGGAGATGGAATTTGCAACAAACTGTGAAGTCATCTAACAGAATGACAAATTTAATAATTAGGATGATTCATGATCTCACTATGCTACTTTTCTGTTGGATCTCCAGACTTGAGGCAGAGTTGGAAGAAGCCAGGCTTAAAGCACAGGAAGAAATCATGGCGGAAATCCAGAAAGCAAAGGTAGGGATGGGTGAGGTTTTCAGAAATACAACTTTTATGTCCCTCCAATGACTGTACTCCGTAATATAAAAGACATGGGGTGCTCTACAGACTCAGATATCACATGATGACAGTACAAACAAACCCATGTGTATGATTGTGTACGGAAATACACACATTTCTATGAACATTTATAAAAATGGTTTTGTTTACTACTGTAGTCCATTTGAATTCTTGGTTTAAAGTATTCTGTAATGTCATTCAGAAAAATATT
Organism: Ptychodera flava; assembly: GCA_001465055.1. Lineage (NCBI taxonomy): Eukaryota > Metazoa > Hemichordata > Enteropneusta > Ptychoderidae > Ptychodera > Ptychodera flava. Next base: position 792,980 of record LD346715.1, on the reverse strand, counting down.
CAAGTCGCTGTATTTAAAAAATAATTTTTGAAAGGGAAATTAATGGAAACACTGATTGTTACTGGTACTGTGATTAATGCCCATGACTCTGAAGGGAGGAAGTTCGCTGCAAATTGCTCATTTTGATGAAACTTTCGAGTGATATACAGATGTCTGCTGTCTTACACAGGAACTTGCTCAGCAACAGATGGACACACAGAGAAACGACTATGAATACAGAATGTCCAGACTTGAAGAACAACTTGTAAGTAAACACTGCCTGTTCTGTCAATCCATGCCTTTGCAGATGTTTCACAATATCACAATTTAGAACCACTGTCATATTTAGCAACATGATGGAGAATTGTATAATATCATCCATGGCCAGAAGTCGGGATTTTTTCATTTTAGACATTTTTACATTTTAGTAGTGCATGTTTGACATATTAGGTGGGAACTAACGTGACCAAAAAAGCCAAACTTGCAAACCTATCGTGTATCGTGCAGACCCAACATATTCGCACCTATCGTTTCTAAAATGTCTAACGTGTATGTCAGGTCGGAACTAACGTGCCTAAAATGCCAAACGTGCAAACCTATCGTGTATCGTGCAGACCTAACGTTAAAGAACCTATGTCTAACATGTATAGCATTTTAGGGCGCACAAATAAGTCCTATTCTATCATGCCAATCATGCAAACCTATCGGGTATCATGCAAGCCCAACATGTATGCACCTATCGTGTCTAAAGTGTCTAACGTGTATATCATGACTGTACGATTGACATATGGTACCCATACCATTCGACTTATCTGGACATACACGTTAGACATTTTAGACACGTTAGGTTAGGTCCGTACAGTTGGGTCAGCACGTTACACGATAAGTTTGCACGATTGGCATGATAGATTTTGACTCATGGACAACCTAAAATGACATACACGTTAGACATTTTAGACACGTTAGCACCGTAAATCTTTGGTCGGCACCTTAAACAATCTGTCTCAAGATTCATTTGATGGCCTACAAACACGGTAAGGTCTAACTCTATCATGCCAATCGTGCAAACCTATCTTGTATCGTGCAGACCTAACGTGTACGGACCTAAAGTGTCTAAAATGTCAAACGTGCATGTCATTTTAGGTTCACAACATGGGTCAAAATCTATCATGCCAATCGTGCAAACCTATCGTGTATCGTGCAGACCTAGCGTGTACGGACCTAAAGTGTCTAAAATGTCAAACGTGCATGTCATTTTAGGTTCTTAACATGGGTCAAGTCTATCATGCCAATCGTGCAAACCTATCGTGTAACGTGCCGACCTAACGTGTACGGACCTAACGTGTCTAAAATGTCTAACGTGTATATCGTGACTGTACCATTCAACTTATCTGGAGACCCTAAAATGACATACACGTTAGACATTTTAGACACGTTAGATCCTTACACGTTAGGTATGCACGATACACGATAGGTTTGCATGATTGCCATGATAGCTCTTGACTCATTTTGAGACCCTCATTGACATACATGTTTGACATTTTAGACACGTTAGCTCTGTCAACGTTAGGTCGGCACGTTATACGATATGTCTTATTATTGCCATGATAAAATTCTACTTATCTTGAACCCTAAAATGACGTACACTTTTGACGTCTATAGACACAATGTCTAACGTGTATGTCATTTTAGGTTGTCAACATGAGTCAAAATCTATCATGCCAATCGTGCAAACCTATCATGTATCGTGGAAACCTAACGTGTACGGACCTAACGTGTCTAAAATGTCTAACGTGTATGTCAATGAGGGTCTCAAAATGAGTCAAGAGCTATCATTGCAATCATGCAAACCTATCGTGTAACGTGCCGACCTAACGTGTACGGATCTAACGTGTCTAAAATGTCTAACGTGTATGTCATTTTAGCTTCTCAATATGAGTCAAAATCTATTATGCCAATCGTGCAAACCTATCGTGTATCGTGCACACCTAACGTGTACGGACCTAACATGTCTAAAATGTCTAACGTGTATGTCATTTTAGCTTCTCCACATGAGTCAAAATCTATTGTGCCAATCGTGCAAACCTATCGTGTATTGTGCACACCTAACCTGGGCAGCACGTTACACGATAAGTTTGCACGATTAGCATGATAGATTTTGACTCATGGACTCCTAAAATGACATACACGTTAGACATTTTAGACACTTTAGCTCCGTAAATCTTAGGTAAGCACCTTATACGATATGTCTCAAGATTCACATGATGGCCTACAAACACAGTAAAGTCTAAATCTATCATGCCAATCGTGCAAACCTATCTCGTATCGTGCAAACCTAACATGTACGGACCTAACGTGTCTAAAATGTCTAACGTGCATGTCATTTTAGGTTCACAACATGGGTCAAAATCTAACATGCCAATCGTGCAAACCTATCGTGTAACGTGCCGACCTAACGTGTACGGAACTAACGTGTCTAAAATGTCTAACGTGTATGTCATTTTAGCTTCTCCATATGAGTCAAAATCTATTATGCCAAACGCGCAAACCTATCGTGTATCGTGCACACCTAACGTGTACGGACCTAACGTGTCTAAAATGTCTAACGTGTATGTCATTTTAGGTTCTCAACATGAGTCAAAATCTATCATGCCAATCGTGCAAACCTATCGTGTAACGTGCACACCTAACGTGTACGGACCTAACGTGTCTAAAATGTCTAATGTGTATGTCATTTTAGCTTCTCCACATGAGTCAAAATCTATTATGCCATTCGTGCAAACCTATCATGTATCGTGCCGACCTAACGTGTACGGACCTAACGTGTTTAAAATGTCTAACGTGTATGTCATTTTAGCTTCTCCACATGAGTCAAAATCTATTATGCCAATCGTGCAAACCTATCGTGTATCGTGCACACCTAACGTGTACAGACCTAACGTGTCTAAAATGTCTAACGTGTATGTCATTTTAGGTTCTCAACATGAGTCAAAATCTATCATGCCAATCGTGCAAACCTATAGTGTATCGTGCACACCTAACGTGTACGGACCTAACGTGTCTAAAATGTCTAACGTGTATGTCATTTTAGGTTTTCAACATGAGTCAAAATCTACCATGCCAATCATGCTAACCTATCGTGTATCGTGCAAACCTAACGTGTACGGACCTAACGTGTCTAAAATGTCTAACGTGCAGACTTTTACAGTGTTTAATCATGCACGTTTGTCCTACACGTTTGGGTTCTATAATGTACAATGGCATACAATCGCCCATAGCACGATAGCTTCAACAATGTGAAATGTGCATTTTTACCAACTACTGGCCATAGCTCTATAATATAATTGTAATGTTTTCCGTCTTGTTTTAATCAATATTTCATCAGATATGTGACTCTAAAGGAAACTTTAAGAAGTTCTATCCACCAGCAGTGTTGATTCCGCACAAGCGTAATGAGTTGTGGAAATATTTTCTGTTGACAGAGAAAAGAGAGTGAAACCAGGGAACAGGAAGAAAGAGTTAAACAGAAAGCTGTGGAGAAAATAGAAGCTTTGGAAGAACAGAAAAAGGTGATGCTTATAGTCTAGTACACTGCAATTGTAATTGAGGGAAAGTACTCCAGGAAGGAGCAGGTTGAGATACATTAATAATTTGCAGGAGATATGCCACATTACAATTACATAAGTTTGATGTGTGCGTTAATTACTTTCAAAGTTCCCATTGGATTACTGACAGTTGATGTACCGGTATTACAGTTAAATGTCTAAAAAGATTTTAAAAACTTGTAAACAAGCTTTGAATGGTTCTACTCTGGAATTAAAAAGACAATGTGTTCTACAGACTCAGTACACCCAAGAGATCATGTGATGGCAGTACAAACAATCCTACTTGTAATAATGTGTCTGTGAAATACACATACTTCTATGTGCGTTTGTGTACGTGGTTTTGTCTGTACCATGGTCCATTTGAATTCTGAGTTTAATCTATGGCTCCATTCCTAAAGAAGCATGTTTCCTGTATTAACAAATTATTCAAGAGGCATAGTTTAAATCACAGGCCCCATGTTTGCATACGCTTTCCAGTGTGGGCAACTTACATGTACTGTATGAGGAAATCTTATATTTTCTCTGCGAATGTTATTTTGCCAGATTTTGGAACAGGAAGTTCAGTCCAACAGGAAGAGACTACAGATGGAAGCCTTGGCTGCCAAGCATGCCTTGGAAGACACCAAGTTCTACCAAGCCAGGATTCTACAGGAACTGGATAATGAAAAACACAAACTGGAAAGAGATGTGGAAAGGTTACACCGAGCCAAAAAACTCAGAGAACAGAAAACTAAGAAGGGTTTAGGTAAATTTAGAGCCTTTACTTTTTCTCTTGTTTGCATTCATTTTCTAGCAACTTATATTTCACAAGGCTTCATTATGTGTTCCAATGCTCTTAAATGTGCAATAATACACTCAAACAAAAGTCATAGCACATGAAACGTGTGCATTTTTCCAACACAGTCACTGATCACAGAAGAAACTGACTTCACAGCTCGTATGCTGTTGTTAAAATCTGCTAATGCCTTGATGTTTGGAGTAGGACCATACTCAGTTAATATGCTCTTTCATGTGAAGCTGATAATAACACCTTGTTATTGGTACGATGCCTTATAGTAATTTTGTGTGGTACTCATGAAATTTAAGGCAGTAGGACAGTTAACTTGGATTCAAAACAAAAGGAGCTGCTGAGGAAAGCTGAAACTATTTGGTACGTCTCCCCCCAAAAAAACTCTGGTGATATTTATAATAAGTTTGGTAAAATAAACATATGTTATCATTCGTATCATGGTCATCAATCTTGTCTTTTACAGACGCCAAGAAGAACAGTCGGCGTGATCTGCTCAGAATGTCCATGTGGCTGCAAGAAGCCAATAACATCAGCAAATGCTTAAAGAAACACACAGTAAGTCAAGCTCCATCTATGAATAACTCATCCAGTGCTTTGCTGCCACAATGGGTACCTGCCTCAACCTACCTGTCTCAACCTTCATACTCTTGAAGATTGTTGAAATGATTTCTGTGGCAGAGTTGAACGGCTGTATCAGGAAATGGGGATGAAGGGGCTATGTACATGTTACTGCCTGATAATTCACCTGCTTAATCATAACTGTGTTACAGTACAATCTTCAAAACATGTTTTGTAATTCTCTTTTCATCAGATGTTCAGTCGACATGACGAGATGGAAGGAGAGGAGGTCACCTTCAAGATTAGACTCAACAACACCAAACTGGGCATCACAACGCTCTGGTCACTTGAAAAATTTGAAGACAGACTGATACAAATGAGAGAAATTTATCAAGTAAGTAGATGACATAATAGTAAATCAGAAAAATCAGATGCATTGCTTCATGATTTTATTCCAGTTAATATTGTCCCTTGGTAGTTATTCTTTATATGTTGATTTATACATTCAAACAACACTGATTAACCTGATCACCCCCCATTCCCTGTAAACAGGTCCATACTCACCATTGATAACAATGGGATTGGGCCAAACCATTGTGGTGAAAGGGTTAAATCACATGCACTTTGCATCTAAGAGTACATTGTTTAGAAAATCAGACAGCAGATGCAGCATAACAGACTAATGGGATGGTTGCCTGTTGTTTTTTTTTTGCATTATGCTATTAGCAAAAAGGATGCCAATCATACTTGAAATGTTGGAAATTAAGACTGAGCACTGTTGAGTGTAAGCGAAAAGAAAAAATAAACATACAAGGGCAAATCTTTGTACTGTAAAAACATTTTATTTACCTTTTTTGTTTTTTTTGTTTTTTTTACACAAACAGCAAGGTGGTGGAGCAGACAGCAATTCTGATGATCTATTTTATGATCCTAATGATCAGTGGGAGAAAGATTACAAGATTCAGAACTCACCAGTTTTCAAAGCACAGGGGTAAGATGTGTCTGTATTTCTAGTATTCCAAGTCATTTTCACATGGGTAAGATGTGTCTGTAATTCTAGTATTCCAAGTCATTTTCACAGGGGTAAGATGTGTCTGTAATTCTAGTATTCCAAGTCATTTTCACAGGGGTAAGATGTGTCTCTTATTCCAGTATTCCAAGTCATTTTCTGGTATATTGTTAATATTATGGATCAAGACCACTAATTCACTTCGTGGACCTTTAAGTTTTGATACTTACATGGATGCTTGTTTGGTTTGAACTTTAATTTGAAATATTTTTGTAAAGATATTTTTCTGCTTGAGTCAAAATGCAGACTGTTATGAATAATGGCTGTAGCATTCTGTGGTAATATGAGGCGTTTAAGGCTCATGGAACTCATAGCAATGAGTTTTGTCAAAAACACCACTGAGGGCGCTATTTTCATTGCTAACTCAAAATTTCCATGGACTTGCCCACACGAAAAATTCATCAGTACCAAGCTGACATTGACCCAACACCTGCCATGAGGAATCATGCTGCTGAATTTTTAAAAAAAGGAAAATTGAGCTCAAGGCTACTGTGGTAGCCTATGGGAAATTAATTAATGCTCTTGTGCCTAACAGAACCGGGTTTGTGAATTGTTGACAGTATATATGTTTCTCCAAAGAGAGACAAGACGCTTCATGTGATGTTTTGCAATGTAATACTGTATTATTACTATCAACAATGTCACTGACTTTGTGTGTAAAGGTCTGTGCCCTTTTTCTGAATTTGCAGTTTTGCTGAAATGTCTTCCTTCTGTGTAAATTTCAGATGTGAGAAGTACTGTTTATATCAGGCTACCATCCTGTCATCAGCATGTTGACTGTTTCTTTTATCTCATCAAAATCACTTTCAAAGTTCTCACACCCTCGCATGGTTTCTGTTCTTATTCAGATTTGACAGTTTCAAGACACCCACATCATCCCGGCTGTCATCCTTATCCAGCAGGACATCTTCAATTCCATCAACACCAAGTAGTGTTGGAAGACTAACTCCCAAAACTCCCGGTAATACTGCACTGGAACATAACTGCAATTATTCTAAAAGAGAAATGTTCCTCAGAAAATTTTCCACCCAAAGAAATGACATTATCATGCTAGTTTACTTGACATGTTTTTGTTTGAATGTATGCACTCTTAAGATTACCAGAGATATTTCGGTTCCTATTATTCTGAAATTCAATGCATCTATCTTGTTTGGTGAAGCTTTTGCATTTCTTAATTCTGTCTTTGAGAACTTTCAAGTTACAAAGCGCGAGCAACAAATACTGAGACTACAGAAGTGGAGTTAAAACAGCAATTCCCGGTTCTCACATTAGTTTTTCTTCACATCAAATATTGATGTTAGTCCGGTGTTCTCCTTTGAAAGTTGTGTCCAGTTAATCAATTTGCTCAGAGAAAAAGCTGATAGCCAACCTGCACCTTTACAAATCGTTTTGTATGAGTGAAAGATTTTTATAGTTTAATTCTTTTCTTTCCCATACTTTGTATCAGGAGTATCTGGACTGAACACCAGGACATCTGTAAGCAGTGTCCAGTCTAATACATGCCAGACAGTGCATCAGCTTTGCAGATCACTTCTAATGACCTCGCTGGACAGATTCAACAACATTTCAAGTCAGGAATTTAGTGTGGTTGACATGATTCTCACAGACATGCAGAGACTCAAGTCTGCCGTGGAAAACATCGATAAATTCTGCCACAGAATGGGAGATGATGGCGCAGATTCTGAACTCTCTGAGAACCCAGACTACCTGCCAAAACAAATACTAGAAGCCAGTGCATCTGCTGATCTGCTACTGTCACACATTTCATTGTGGAGTTCATATCACTCAAGTTTTGACAGTGGAATTGTCAGAGATCTGACTGAACAGATGGTTGATACTACCAGGAAAACGGCTGGTAATGTTGTTAAATTGTTGCAGGTTGGTATCTGTCCTATTTCTCACTGAAGTTAACTTCTAGGCATCTTGAATTTGAATTGATGAATGGTTAGCTTTTTACAGGAGATAAAATATACAAACATGTACGTCTGTATTTATAAAGAAATCACTACCCTGATTAACTTACGTGTGTATATCTGTAAGTAATGGTATGCACAGTGTGTGTATATCTGTAACTGATGGTATGCACAGTGTGTGTATATCTGTAAGTGATGGTATGCACAGTGTGTGTATATCTGTAAGTATGCACAGTGTGTGTATATCTGTAAGTAATGGTATGCACAGTGTGTGTATATCTGTAAGTAATGGTATGCACAGTGTGTGTATATTTGTAAGTATGCACAGTGTGTGTATATCTGTAAGTAATGGTATGCACAGTGTGTGTATGCATCTCATAATATCTGTATGTCTACATTTGTTACATAGACACATCACTCAAATATGATGTGATATCATCCAAACTTTGTGTAACAACCCATAGCATGTAATTATGTGTATGTGTTTATATATGTGTATCTATCTGTATATGTGCATGGATATGTGCATGTCCAAATGGTTTAGTGAGCTTTACTGCCTTCATAGCATATAAAGGAATAAAAACATAAACGACATCCTTGTTCAACCAAAAATCAAGGTAAATCGAGGTAATGAAGGCGTGATTTTGCAGGTTTTTTCTTTCTTTTTTTTTCACTTCTGAGTCTACGTAGCTCTAAAAAATTTAGGGTCGGCAGGTAAAAAATAGGGTAGGTTGGGTTATCGAAACACATTTTTTTTTGGCTGAAGCATTTAGCTCTTCGTTTTCATTGCGTTCATCGTTCACTTCATTATGACATGAATTTCATATTTTATTTCGTGTTTGTTTGTTTTTTCCAGGGTTGTGATAGTGAAATTGACAGTATGGTATCAGAGTCGTACAAACAGTTGATACAGAGCATTGATTTCCTGGCCAAGATTGTTGGAGAGTTGGCCATAGCAACAGAGACAGAGATGCTGGGCTTTGCTGCTGATGCTGATGGCAATAAAGAAGAGGTGAGTTAGAAAATGCAGAAATTATATCAGGTGTTGTAAAAGCTGTGGTGGTAGACTTGAAAATTGTTTGAACTAAAAATCGAATGGTCATCACGTATCCCGATCTGTCTGCAACGTGCAATCTTTGAAAACAAGTTTGAAGGAAAGCCAGGTGATTATTCCAATGTATGTACCAGTAACCTGTATTATATTATACCCATGTCATTACCGGTGGAATTGGTGACATCGTCCCCCTAGATCATTACTGATAATGATCTAGGGGGACAGCAATCTGATCAAAACAGCAACAAATGAGTTTTTAATAAGTTTATAACACCAACAGTTCAGTAACATGTAAATATGTTAATTTTCTGAAGCTGTCTACCAGCGCTAGCTAGTTGCTATGGCGATATATCATCAACATCTACCAGTGGAAACACTGTAATCTGATTATCCTGTATTGTTGCCGCAGATGTTTTCTGCATCTACAAATTCACTAGTATTGCCAAACTGTAAACTAATAGCAATAATGTACACCATCCCGGCCCATAATGGACTCAAGCAAACTTTGCACACCATAATGTACTCTGCCTCATATATTACGTTGTGCAATGTTTGCTTTCATCCATTATGGGCTGGGAGTATAATAAACATAGCATTCTATGACATTTTCACACATTTCACTCTGATGGAAATGTTGAGGTACGATATTCTATAACAGTTTTGGAAATCCCATTTTATCCTGCAAAGGTCCAATGTCACCATCAAGTCAAATTGGCTTAAACCAGTGAGGCATAACATGCTCCATATGTTGTACAGTATTTTAACAGACACTTGAATGCTTGAAGGCCCCAAAAACATATATAGTGCACACATGATTTTGATGCACTTACCCTTCGATAACATACATGTACATCTACTGTACCAAGTAGATGAAAATAGGTGCAGCATTTGTCTCAATACCACTTTTTATCGACTTGGCAGATAGGGAATTGAGAGGCCTGGCAGGATAGAAGTTCAATCACTCTGTATCATCAGTATTCTCATATTCTTTTTTCTAACTGTTTTGTGGAAAAACTTTGTCTTTGCGACATCACTCAATAGCTATCATATCTATATCTTACAGATTTCCCCATCAATCAAACAAGCTTTCCTAGATGGTGTGGACGTCTTCATTGACAGAACTTTGCAGGGAGGATTGAAAACCATCAATGAATGTGAGGGAAAGTTGAAAGAATCTATTCACAATGAAATGTCAAGAAATGATGTAAGTTGGGGTTTAACAAAGAATACATATTTTTTTATTATTATGAAGTCCTCCATATTTTACTTGTACCTCCAGTACATTAAAAAGGTAGGGAGGGAAGAAAAAACTTGAATGATCAATCAGTCAATCAATAAATTAGTTTGTTAAATGTCTTGTGGTTTTTAATATCTCAACATAAATAATTTCAAGAATGGATTATATCAAAACTTAAAAATTTTCATCATCCATTGTGAATGCATTTCTGTAGAAAACAAATTCATGAATGACATCACCAGGCTTAAGATGAAATTAGATGACTTGTACAAGGTAAAAAGCACAAGTGATGGATATTTTCACTCCTCAGGAAAAAAATGCTTTTCATAATGTTATGTAAAACAATTAAGAGGATTGTAAATTGCCCTGTGTACCCAATCACCATGTGGCAATAGTTCGACCAGAGGTACCAGAATACAGCCAGAAAATGAAGTTTGAAAAAAGCAAAATTTGTGAAAAGTTACCGTTTCAAGGCTCTTTCACTTTATCAGACCCATAAATGTAATAGTAATTTACTGCTTCATGTGATTGTAAAGTTCTTTTAAAACTCTTCTCCAATTCATACTGACAAGACAGTCTCTGTTGCTTCTCCCCCTGTCTAGTCCTGCGATAGCATACTTACAAAGCTGCACATGGTTGTGGTGATGGTCCGTTTGGTTCTCATGAAGTGCCAAGACGTCCAGGTTGAGTTGGCTAGCACCTTCAGCAACACCACCATTGACAACATCAAACCAAACAGTTACTACAACAAACACTATCAGAGAGCCCAGAACTTAATCACTGAGGCTGGCAACATTACGGATAACACAAAAGCACTTTTCACTGCATGTCTTTCTGTCCCAAAAGGTATGGCAACAACTTGCACCAGATTAACAACTTAAAACTTTACCCAACCCATCTTTTCTAACTATTTTAACATTCCTGTTATGTTTACAACTGAACAATTTCTATAAATCTGCGACAAGAAGCTTATACCTAATACTTGCATTAACAAAGCAACTATAATGAAAGTTTCTAACAAAATTATAATTTGCAGCTGCAGAAAATGCATACAAATGCACAATGGTATCAATATGTCCCAATATTACAATGATTTCAATAATTCTATGATTGATTTATACTCAATTCATGACTTACACACAAGTGAACAATAGTGCCACAATAGAGCATGCAGCCATACATGAAGTATGATGTCATCATGGCATCACTTGTGTCAATGTGATGGTATCAGCTCTGTCTGTTTCTTCCTTAAAGGTATACTGTCACCTGTTCCAATTTTGCCACAGTTACCATGGAAAGAGAAATCTAACCAATCACAGATTTTAAGCGGGTGGCCGCTTTTTAAAAACAGCACCCTCATATGCACATTTTCAATACCAAGGAACGCCCTTTTGACCATATATGGGCATATTTAGATTACAGGTGACTGTATACTTTTAAGTTCTTGTACAGTCATGTTGCATGGTTTGATCGTGAGGAAATTATGAATGGGTTGACCACCAAAATCTGAGACGTACCATGAATTCCAGTAGGTTGGTTTGAGTTATTGTTGTAAACAGGGAAATGGAGTTGATAGGTAAAGGAAACTGTTCTGATTTTCAGGGCTTTTGTCTGAAATACTTCATGAAAACTTTTGTTACAGGTCAAAGGGCAGATCTGAGAAAACTAAAGAGATATACGGACACAGTCATGAAGACAGCATCACAGGTTTACGTTGCATCCTCAACTGCTGAAATAATTTGTACCCCACAAGAAGACCAATCAGAAGCCAGCGATGTGTCATCAGCCTCATCATTGGCTACTGAAGCCCAGATGAACAGCCAGGTGTACCTAGCCGTTCAAGAAGTAGAAGTCGCTGCCAAGTCATTCATTGAGACGCTGGATGACCAACTCAAGAGGGAAAAGGGACATAATGAGAACTCTCCTTCCAGAGGGGGAAAACGTCTCCTTCCAGCATCTCCTGAAATTTCACAAATTAATCGGATAAGGAAAAGGTTGAACATGGTAGACTCTGTAGTTGAACAGGAAAGCAGATGATGATGATGATGATAATTCAAAAGATATCGAAGAGTTTGATCATTATAATATAATGATGGTTTTGATTTTGTTACAAAGCTACCACTTTAAAGAGGCACTCCCACTTGGTAACATTTTTAAAACACATTTTTTTAATGCCAACGGTCGATATTTGATGTGGCAACTCCGCGCGGATCGAGAGATATCGATAAAAACATGTCATTTCCCGAGTGTATTTTTCACATCCCGAAGTTTTACAATCGTTTCTGGTTACGACCCAAAATCCCCCGAAAGTGTGTTGTTGTGCTGATTGACGATATTCTAAGGAGTCCAAAAACGTTTGAATGATGCAATTAATTTACCTCCTACTGCGATGACTTTATATACATCATTATATCAATGCGTTTTCATTATTCTCAATCACTTGTATTAAATTTTTAAACAATACCACATAGATATCAGTTTTTACGTGTAAAATATTAGTTGCCTCTGATGACTACATTTTGTCGTCTGCCACACAGTTAGCGTGGTTCGATACATAGCAGCCGCAGCGTGTGGTATGCGCGCATACCACGCGGCGGCCACTATGCATACTATGTATCAACCGTACCTATCTGTGCTAGTCACCCATGCGAATTCTGGTGAGATCAGCAAACTTTGTTTTTCGTTTTTTTGCCGAGTCAGTAGGACTCGGCTTTCTCCCACGGGACATGACCGCTCACCGACGCGAGTGGTACTGCTGTGGCGTACAGCAGCGTCAGCGTAGACTCGTACTCCATAGCTTAGTTGACAATGGCCCCAGTGCCGAACGTTCTATGTTCGGAAGCTGAATTCAGGTGGGCCACCGGAATTCAAACTTTTACTTTTTTGAGAACATGTTTTTATCGATATCTCGCGATCCGCGCGCAGTCGCCATGTCAAATATCGACCGTTGGCATTAAAAAAATGTGTTTTAAAAATGTTACCGAGTGGGAGTGCCTCTTTAAGTCAACTTAAAGTGGTAGCCCCCTGTTAAACTGAAAGAAGGCATACATGCTAGGCTGCTGTATAGAATCCTTGCAAAGCTTGTATGCCTCCTCCAATTCTTGGTTAGCAGTAGACAGGACTCGTCATAGTAGCATGCAACCCTTCTTAGAGTGGCCATGCACAGTGCTGACTCAGCAGTAATAATTATATCTAGAGCCTGTCCATGAGAAGCATATTGCTCTTTTGTCAAAATAAAGTGATTGGTATCTCTAGATCAAAATCTACCATGACTAACTACTTATCAGTTATATTACCCATAATGCTAGCCTTTTTCTAATGGAACTATCATACTAGTAACAAAATGACATCAAATTTTACTTACTACTGGAAATAATAACAACACGGTGAAACCTAGATTAGTAGAATTAAACCAAGTTAGATATCTGATTACAGACGTAGAGATAAACTACCAATAAAATAAAAGGGGTGTTTGATGTCAGAGGTTATTTACAACAAAATTAACCAAATAACTTGCTTATCAGATTTACATGATTTTCCTTATTGATAATGTATGAAAATATATAACTATATATGTTGCCATGAAAAGTGTGTGAACAGATCATCTTTTTATCATCGTAGTTCAAACAGTAGCTATTGGTTAGTATATTGTAGGTGTGTATACCCTCTACAACATAGCCTCACAAACTTAAAACACTGCCTAGTCTCATAATGCACATACGGTAAGCCTCAGTAAACCATTAACTTTTACATTCTGTAGGCAACGATGTACACAAACATTTTCAAACACTAGTCCATGTGTATGTATGTTTGCATCAACACATGCCAATGTGACTGATGGTGTTTATCAGTTATCACAGATATTGCCATGTACCAATGCATGTGACTGTCGACAGAACCAAGTGCCTTTTTTTGTAAAATTAAACCGGTCTCATAGCTGACTGTCGACTACACTTTTTCAAAGATGCTAAGCAGAGGATACATGACTGTTGTAGATTTGATTTCATTTTGTGGCAGTCTAGATTTCCCTCATGGCCAAGTATTGAATGAAGCTTTGACAAGGCACTCCTTGTGAATTTTGTTGCCAAGGTTAGCAACTCGGAGGCCAAAACGGCTCAATGGACTGTCGACAGTGTACAATGCGTGAAGCTTTTCTTTCAGGAATGTTCATTTCAGCAACAATTTTGGGCATATCTTTCATAGATTCTCTGAGTTTTATATTTTTGTAGACTAGCACATACATAGATGATTTGTATCCCATTCCAAAATATTATTAATATTTACATTTTTAGCCCTGTTTGCATTCTGATATAATTTACTATTTGCAACAAACATTGACATTATATGCTGCCACCTACGATTGGTAGATTAGCTTTATACTGTACACAACAGACATAGTATAAAAACAGAGTATTGCTACAAAGTCTTCAAGATATTTGACAGAATTGCATTGTATTGTTTTTTTTATTTTTATATGTCTTGACAACTTGTAAGTTACTTTGTCTTAAGTTTTTGATAAGCTGTCGCCCAGTTGAGTGGTAAACATAGAACCTAGATACAGCCAGTCATTTTAGCAATCCACCAGTACATCTTCAGCAGTTAGGTTTTATCTGGAATCTATACTTGACATTTCACTCTGACAAGGTAACTTTATCATTTGTTGTATAATTGAACTAACCTCTGCTTCTTTTGTGCTTCTTTTTGTACAATAATTGATTATTTTGTCAACATTTCAATGATACTTAATCTTTTACAAATTATTCATTATGTGTAAATAGAAATGCAAAGCGTTTTCAGCTTCCTTCATATTATATAGAGATAATTTATGCAATAGAGAAATTATTTAAACCTTGATTTTGCAAATTACTGATATTCTCTTTCCATAAGTGCAAGTTGAAAAACACTTCACCATAGTTTTAGGTGCTTCATTCATGTCCAATCCATGTCTTTCTATACTGGATACAACATATTGGAATGTCTCCGTAGCCCATCATAGTTTTGCTAGTACTACCATGTGTATCTGTAATGGATTGAACTTTTTTGTTCATTATAAAATGTACCAAGAAAACAGCTTTGTCATGTTACTGTGTCCATTTAGAAATATTGCACAGTTGTCGCGTAATTCACTATTATAGATTTCAAATGCTCTATTTTATTAACCATCTTGAGTTTTATGTTGTCCGTGTGTGTTTTATCATCACCTGTGTACAGATGCAAAGCTGTTATATTGAGGAGAGAGATCAAAGATTCTACGATCACAGTTGACTTCTTTGTACTTAAAAAAGAGATATCAGTTTCGAAGGTTATAATTAAGGTCATATTTTTGAAATATTGAAAAGCTGTCATTTTGACTAATGATTTGAAAAATCAAAAAATTATAAGAATTTACAGCCTCTTTTGTTATATATTATAAATTTACGCAAATGAATAAAGCTGTAGGTGCATGAAAACCTGCTTATAAAAATGATTTGCTTTGGTTTGTATGTTTCAAATGTCTCCAAGACATTCGTGATCATGACTGAATGTGCATACTAGTTACTTGTCGAAATGATTGTTGTCGGATGGTTCTTATGTCAGCTGTTATGAAGTGTTTAACAGACTATTGTTTGAAATTATATTCAGTTAAATATCCAGCTTCTTTAGGCCTATACAAGGTAACCATGAGCAGAGATTGATGATATAGTTATCTTGGATATAATTCAAAGTTTCACATTTCCTTGATAAGAAATTATTGCAGGTTTTTTTATTCATCAATTACAATTCAGCTTGTGAAACTATTCAGTTGTGTATCATGTGATAAGCCGATGAACTTCAACTTTAATCCTTCAGTTTGTTAGTGGATTGCATATTTTTTGTTTGATTACGCACAAGTTGTGAAGATTGGGTGTAAGTTTACTACATCAGTGTTCCCAAGTACTAGTAAACCATAGGGACGCAACTTGTGAGGGATTCTCCATTCGTTATTCACACATCCTTGAAATTGATTCCTGGAAAATACTAAAAAAATCATATGCCACCTCCAATTTTCAAAATGTGAAGCAATGAATTGCTATAAAATATTCTGATACATTGTATACCATAAAATGTTACTTTGAAAATATTTGTTTTTTAGCTCCCATAGCCATATGTATATATGGCAATGGAAGCTATTCTTATAGGCTAGGGAAATGTCTGTATGTATGTATGTATGTCTGTATGTCTGTCCATCAACATCAAAAACTCCAAAACCGCTGTTAATTAGTTCCAGAGATCAGCTCTGGAACTGTTAGTTTTTGCTCACTTTCCTTCTTTCTTTCTTTCTTTCTTTCTTTCTTGCTTGCTTTCTTTCTTTCTTTCTTTCTCTATTTCCGGTATTACTATCATAGAACATGCTATACACAAATTTTACCTTA
>LD346715.1:735736-767100 GCA_001465055.1 Ptychodera flava | reverse complement strand
CCAGCCGTAAAAACTGAACGCTCCCTTATGGACTTCCAGGAGTCAAATGGGTCACATCTTGATCCGCAACACAATAGTGCAGTTTATAAATTTCTATCCTCTGAAATATTTACAAAGACGCCCGAAATTTATCATAGGGAAATAATAATTGCGAAAAGTTATTTTCGATTTCTTTGTAAGTCAGATTTAAGTACACTGTAAGTCATTAGTCATTTTGGTGAAAACAAAACAGGCTTATTACGAATCGTGTGAATACAAAACGCTTTCATAGCATAAATTTTGTACTGACAGAGATGAGAGATATACATCGCATGGGTGATCAGGGCCTGCACTTTCTTTGTCGCACCTTTTTTGCCCACAAAGCACTTTTGACCGACCATTTTGTAGAAAATGTAATTTTGACAAATTAAGGTTGGCGTATTTGGCTAAAGTCGTAAATTTTTGACCATTATGGTAAATTGTAGTTTGTTTTGAGTCTGAGCTGTCAAGGGTACTACCCGAATATCGGAACTGCGTTACCCAGTTATCCCTCAAGGGGTTGGGGGTGGGGGTCCTCGGGGGGGAAAAACTTGGAAAGTTTCCATCACCAGGTTTATGCCTATTTGTCTGTAAACTTTGGCACTGATCGGAACACGGTCCCGCCACATCATGTTCGAAACTTAATTCTGACTCGTTCTACTTTATATCTAGGCCAAGTTTACTCTGATGTTATTGCAAGTGCAGACCGAATTGACGGCTCCGTACCACATGTACCAAGGTCATATATAGGTCATGCTATCTCCCATCATGCTGAGCGTTCGGTTTGACAGAAGGCAAAATGGCGTCGACGGCTTTGAGTAACGCTGTGAACGAAATGGGCATTCATCTTGGAGATATGGCACAAATAATGCCAGATTTATCAAAGTACAATCATATAGCCACGGTGAGTATTTCAATTTAATCTCCTTATAAATTCTTTGTGATACCTTGGATTTTTTTAAAAATTGTTTCCGACCAGGCTCTGTCGTACAAATGACAAGTCGATTGTTTTGAAAATTCCGCTCTACGTAAAGCCGCGGCCGACACACGTTGTGCATGTTTAATGTCTGCTTAAATTATGTTGATGAAAATGGACTTGCATTTTAATTTCAAATATCACAAAGCATTAGAATAGTCCGGCTTGTAGCCGTAGTTTCATCGCTAGATATCATTGTTGAGTCTTCTCGCCCCACGAGGTGTCCTCTCGAGGTCGCTTATCACGTCGTCGTCTGTGCGTGTGATATTTAACTCGTCTGATCATTATGGCAACCTGAAAATGTGGATGGATTATGCAAGATTCGAAGAATATAGCTCACAGTGCACAACTGATATCGGCGCACCTTGCCTTGTCGGAAAGCGATGATCGATCTAAGCTTTGACACTTGACAGATTTGTGTTGCAACTAGAACCTCGGCCGTGTCTCGTTCTGCCTTGTTTGCATCAGTATTGGCAAGCTGCCTTACTCCGGTTATTTTGATGGTGGTTACGTGCACATTGTCCTATATATTACGTAATGTCCGTGTATACAACTCACCTAATGTCCAAAACTGACGTAGTATTTATTCCTGCTGTGGTCGTTCTTGTGATCTCCATAGTGGACTTACGAACTGTTATAATGGTAAGATACTTAAATCTTAATAATACAAATGAAACCACTACTCTTGAATAGTGATAGCAATTACTGTTTTCATCTTTGAAATTGTTAGTTTGCAAATTTAATCAGTGGATGTTTAAAATCAAATACTAAACACTCAAATTTAGTCTGACTTGCAAACCTCTAAATATTGAAATCACAACTAGTTGTTGGCACAGCCAAAGAATAATTCGTGATTAAAAAGGTTAAATTTAATTCTGTTCTGTTGTAATTTCCAGCTGTCAGGCAAATGTCAAACAAACTGCTCAACGATCTTCTTTTTACTGTAATCAAAATATATCTTAATAGCAGAAGTAGTTACTGTTTGTTGTTATCTTGTCTATCTTTAAAGATTACATTATGCAACAGCGTCAAATGAAAAACAAACCAGTTTAAGTTTCATCACTCTGTATAGTTCAAGAAATAGGTTTATTTACATGTAGATACCTTCTGATGTGTCACTAATGTGTAACATTGTTGACAGTTTGACTTTCTGTTGTTCAACATAATCGTTCTGACAGATCGGTTTATATTTAAAGTATTTTAATTAATTCTTGATAGCTTTTACTCATAGTTTAGACTATCTTCAGCATAACAAAATATCTAAGTTTTGGCATACTATTTTTAAGACACAATCTATATGAATTTTCACATTCTTTCATAGACCAACACAAAATTAAGCTACATATTAGACACTCTTGGTAATCCAATTGTCAGTAAGCTGTTACTCAGCCAAAGTTCATATTAACAATCACCAACGTGAAAGATATTGTGCTGAGATGAGCCTAAATGATTACTACGTCTTGTCTTCAAGTGTCTCTTTGTTCCCACTGGCACTGCTATGATTTTGAATCAATCTTGTGAGGTGGATTCTTAGGGTGCTCAGAGCGTTCAACGTAAAGTAATACATACAAGGACTTTTTTCTTCATTACTATACAAACATACCCTGAACACCTGTCAGAGGACTGATCAATCTGACATTTGTACCTGTATCATGCTTGCGTATTTATAGAGTATGACCCCTTGTTATTTTGGACATGTTTACATGTATATTGAATGCTGTGAATGATGGTTCTGAAATGAATTCGTACCAGTGTGTTCACTGATTCAATGGAATCTTTGCTTTATGTATGGGTATGTAGACATGAAAATGTCTTGTGCATCACCATATTGACAGCGTCATGTTTGAATGTATTGGTCTTAAGAGTGTGTTTCTCCTATGCATTTAGTCATGAACCTGCCGTAGATTGCCTTGACACTACATTCTGTACCAGATACAGACACTGTATACATTTCCTTATCATCGCATACCCTTGCATCTTATCTGTGCAGGGCCCCTGAACTATGGGGATACCATAGGATACAGGTTCCGTGTGAATTATTTGATAGATAGATTTGATACATATCTGATTTGATATCTATCAAAATCTGTGTACTCTTTGGTTCTGGAGAGTGCACTGGATTGAAAGAAGAGAATGTCTTCATAACTTGTGGAACTATCTTAGTATCTATCAATTCCATGGTTGTAAAGGTATAGTGTCACATGTTCCAATTTTGCCACAGTTATACCATGGAAAGAAAAAATCTAACCAATCACAGATTTTAAGCGGATGGCGGCTTTTTAAAAACAGCACCCTCATAATAGGCATTTTGAATACCAAGGAATGCTCCTTTGACCATATATGGGCATATTTAGATTACAGGTGACTGTATACCTTTAAATTGGCGTGGTAGAGAAAAGATAGTCACCATCCCTCCACTCACCCCCACACGACCATTAACCAATCATCACCCCATACCCTGCAGATGGAGAGACACTGGGATAGTAGTTTACCATTGGATATTCAAATAATCACTTTTTATAGAAAAGAAACATTTCAAACTTCTTCTCAATCTCACAACATAAATTTATTAATTTTAAATTTGTGTCTTGAAGTTATGTCTAATGGCCACTTTCCATGTTTGAAGTCTCAATTACCAATTATTTTGATTTCGTTTGATGACATTTTGGTTGACTTGTGATCCATTTGAATCATTGTAATCTCAACTGAACTGTAAGCCCAAGTGTTATATATATTTTGCATGGTACATTTTCTGTCTCAATGCAATGATGAATTTCCTGTGCTTATTTGCATGGTGCTTTTCCTTATCCTAAATTTAGATTACATTTTGGGTGTATGTAGAAACTGTACAGAATAGAATCTCCATACAGTTACACAAAATACTGATAATATTAACAAAAGACTAAGTTTACCACTTGGAATCTGGTTGTCCTGTGAAACATACCTCTAATTGTATTTCTAATGACAATTGAACATAGCTGTGTGGTAATGTAAATTTAGATATTTTGAGTAAACAAAATGGTAGACTCACCTCGGCCAGGAATTTGAAATATTCACAGTTGATAAGCATAAGGAACAGCATGTTTGTTTTCTTTTGTAAAGTATAACTTTGATTATGACAGCTGCAGATATAAAGTTTTTAGAAAAAATTGAAAAAATCTGTGTATTTATCATTTGCTCACGTGTTGACACACGTGGGCATATGTCGCAGCGATGTCTGTCTGTCTGTGTGTCTGTGTGTCTGTCCGTCTGTCTGTCTGTGTACTCAATATCTCAAAAACGGCTCATCAGATCAGAATCAAATCTGGTACATAGATTCAGTTTGCAAATGGCAAAAACTGATTAGTTTTTGGTGGGTGTGGCTTGCTTACTTTTTGCTCATTTGCATAATTAATGATTTTAGAAAAAACTGATATATATTGACAACGACAGCACACAATTTGATGAGATTCGCTACAAATGTTGATCACACCAAGATATATCAGCTTTGAAAGATATTAAGGGGTGACGTGAAAGATAATTACTAATTTGCATGTTTAATGAAATTTCCTAATTAGGAGTATATATCTGACTATACTCGATCAAAATTGACGAAACGTGGTATGCATATTTAAGATACTATGATTTAACCTTATTGAAAGTCATTAAGCATTTTTACTTCATGCAAATCCTAATTTGCATATTTAATGAATTTTGAAATTAAGGATATCTATTTGAAGTTACATGACCAAAAGTGATGAAACTTGCCATGTACATTAAAGATACTATGATAGAACATTATTAAATGTCATTCAGCATTTTTACATCAGCCAATTCCTAATTTGCATATTTTATGAATTTTCCTAATTAGGGGTATTTATTTGAATTAACGAGACCAAAGTTGATGAAACTGGCTATGTACATTAAAGATACTATGATAGAACATTATTGAAAATCATTAAGCATTTGAACTTTAGCCAATTCCTTATTTGCATATTTAATGAACTTTCATAATCAGGGATATTTATCTGTATTGACTGAACAAAAGTTGACAAAACTTGCTATGTACATTAAAGATGCTACGATACGACATTATTGAAAGTCATTAAGCATTTTTACTTCATCCAGCTCCTAATTTGCATATTTAATGAATTTTTGAAATTAGGGATATATATTTGAATCTACATGACCAAAATTGATGAAACTTGCTATGTACATTAAAGATACTATTATGTAAGCTAACAGTATTGAAAGGCATTAAGCATTTTTGCTTCAGCCAATTCCTAATGTGTGTATTTAATTAACGTTGCTAATTAGGGATATATTCTTGGATTTATTTGATCAAAGTTGGCATAACATGCTATGACATTGATAATTATACCAGGTTATACCAATATTGGAAGTCATTTCGCACTTAAGTTTTCATGTCAGCTAATTAATAGTTTGCATATCTAATGAGCTTTCAAAGTTTGGAATATATAGTTTGAAGGACTTGACCAAAGGCAATTACACTTGCTATATAAGTGGTGATACAATTATAGCAGTCAAAGAAATTAATTATTTTTATTTCAGTTAATTACATATTTTAATACTTAATGACCTATAGAGTTAATCTGTGTTGAATATTGTTTATTATGTTGATAATACTTTCAATGAAGTTGCAAACATGTGGCAAATGTTCAAATTTATACATAACTGCAATATATAATGAAACACTGAGCATTTACAGTTCATATCTGGTTTATATGACTGTTTCAGTTTTACAAGTGTCCGTTTCTCAACATTTACTTTTTCAGTGTTTTCTTTGCATTTATTTAACCGATTCCATATAATATTGTAGTTACATGTATCTCAGTGATTAAAGAAAATTTGGCAACTTGTTCTTGAAAGTTCAACTGTAAAGCTTTCAATGAAACTTCAAAATGTCAGCCCCATGACAAATTTATTGTTGGTGATGTGTTTCCTGCTAAAAATAATACACCACATGTCAGAGTGGCATGACCATTCCTCAGACTACCAGCACTATAGCTGCTCAGTCTACAGTGCAGATTACTAATACTAGTGTTTTCAGACTCTTTGATTGAGCTCTCAATCATGATTCCTATATTCTGTCTGTTCTGCAACTAAATTTACATCACATTGAAAATGTTTCTTTTTACTGTCAATTGTTTTGTCTGACATTCCAAAACCCATAAAAGTTTATGCAGGACAGGTTGAGGTTTTGATTAGAGTATTGTGCTTCCAGAGGTCAGATACCAAATTACGATTACGGCAGTTATTCTGTTCTCTGAGATAAAACTTAACTTTTGTTTGAAAACTGTGTTAAAACAAGGGACAAACTTTTGTAGACTACAACTATCCCATACCGGTATGTAGACAGTATCAGTACAAGCAACCCTGTCATGCCAATTTCCCAGTAAAAGCCCAGGTTTAAGGTGGAACATGCCTCGGGGACAGATATTCAGACTTTCAAACTTTTACAATTCTTTTCTGATCTACCACTTGTTAGGGTTCATTTTAAAGCTCTTGGTGTAAGAAAACTTTTTACTGGCTTAGTTTTTCAAAAATTGAAAATTTTGTTTTTTCTCCATGGAGTTAACACAGGGATGGCGACAGTTTTGAATTTCAAATATCAGTATATCTTGAGTAATTTGTTTCTCTAGTTCCAAAATTTGCACAGTGACCCCTGATTTTTATTCTTGATTTTGAAAGAGTATGGTTGAAAGATTCATTGAGGAAATTTGAGTAAGTTTAAAAAGTCTTTCACTTTCGAGGTGCATACTACCTTAAAATAAAAAGTGGAGATTTGTTGCAAAACTGAAAGATGAAGGGTTTCTAATGGGAGAAAGTGATACTTTTTAAATAAATAATGTGGTTTCTGCGTTACCTGAGTTAATCCTTACTGGCAGTTTGTTATGCTGAATAAAAAATGCTTAGTCATTGACTGTGGGAACCGTCCTCTTATACTGCAGCATGCTGATTCATAAATTGTATGCATACTTTGATATTGTAACTACAGGATGTACAATGTATCTGAAATTATGTCATCGCAGTGTACATGTATATGGTTGTTGTACTTCATGCCTAAACAGACTTTGAGTAAACTTTCTTATAACAAGCCAAATTGACAGGTTATTCCACTTACTTTTCCTTTCAAGAAATGGAAACCTTTCCATTTGACAAATGTGTGAACAGTGTGATAAACCATTCTTTTGCATTGGTTCTTTTCTGTCTATCACTCACAATATACTACCTATTTGAAAACTGTGAGATCAAACAATTCATCAGATGATAGTCAAGCCTACAAATTATCAGCAAGAATACTTAGTTCATATTTAACTTCAATAAAATTCAACATGGTCCAAGGGGAAACCTTTCTGTATTTTGTAGTATGGAAGGCACCAAGGATATGCAGATAATTACCATATTATCACCCTTTGAGTGCCAAAGTCAACTTTTGTCACCGTTATAGAAAATAGCATAGCCAGCAACTTTTTCCAGATCTAAACAATTTTTTCCAGATTTTACCCAAAATTTTGTCAAAAATGTTGCCAATGAAAGGATACGTCCATCTGATCCAAAATTATCACGAAATTACAGAAAAATTCATAAAATCAATAAAATGTTACTCTGAAATTTTGGTGGGAAAATTACAGCACTCAAAGGGTTAAAAAGGAAGAGCTGACCACTGCTTTTCATGTCAGCTTATTTCTTTTTTGAAACTCCATAAACATCACAAAGATTGGTACAATCCCATAACTTGATTTGGCAAAAGTTAGGCCTCTACATAGAGGAATGGGGTGGAAGGATTTCAGATAACTGCTTCAATTTTACCATTGGTACACATATTTAATGTGTTAAAGGTATACTGTCACCTGTTCCAATTTTACCATGGAAAGAGAAAATCTAACCAATCACAGATTTTAAGCGGGTGGCCGCTTTGTAAAAAGAGCACCCTCACATGGGCATTTTGAATACCAAGGAACACCCCTTTGACCATATATGGGCATATTTAGATTACAGGTGACTTTATACCTTTAAATATATAGGTCATTTTTCTGTGTATCTGCATCGTGTTCTGATGTTAATCATAATAATAATTTTATTGCCATGTGCAAAAGAAAAATACATTGGCAAAGGACTTTTCACATGAACTGAAAGAGGAGGAAAGATACGCATATTAAACCATTGAAACATACATGGTGGCTGCTACACCATCTGTGGTTGAAACAAAACACATCAAAAGTGAAACTTACATTTTCTTTTCTACATTTCCGTTGCAGACAATTCTTGCAGCTGTGGCAGTGATTGTTGTTGTACTGTGGCTGGTTCTATTTATTCTTCGTAAAATCAAAAGACAGGGTAAGTCATGCATTTTCATGTGAATGTATATTTTTGCTGCTAACAAGTACATGTAATACCTATGAGTCATCCAACTGGTGTCATATTGCAGGTAGTTTTACAGACATTTAGTGGTATACAGTCATTTCTAATCATTCCACCGGATGTAGGACTTACATTTCTCTCCTTAAAAAATAAGAATTTACTATGTTCTGGTTCCTTAAATAGAACAGGTGCCACCTGTTTATTGTCACTTTTTTCGATTCGACTTCACAAATTTACTAAAAATATATGTAGTGTACCCATCAGGATATGAGTAATATATGGTTTTATGGTTCTTTTAGTGTCTGCCTCACATGTCGTGTCAACCAAACGTCTGATGACATTCACTGCAGGATGTAATGAACCTGTAGTTATATATTATCTGGAGATTTTCCTGTATGATTGATATCGCTGAAAGTATTGTAAACCCCTGAACCTGTTTTGCTGAAAGCCTTGAATGCATAGTATTATTCTGACAGTTCATGAATCAGTGACAAATATTTTGACAAGTGTTTTGTTGTCCTTTAGGAGATGAAATCAATTTCCAAATAGTAAATTTTAAGGATGTCTGCAACTTCATGTTGTTCATACATTTTACTTGTCATTCTGTTCAGTAATCCGCATCACCTTGTTTTCGGTGCTGTACTTCACATCTCTTCATATTGGGCTCCTCTGGGAGTCAAATACCAATCGCTCTTCATTCATTCACTTTGCAGAGTGAAATAGGTTTTTAATGTAGGCCTACAACATGATGTGTTTAATTCTACAGCTGGCTTGATAGAAATAGGATTAATATACCAATTAGGGACCAGGGAAACTTTGGTAAAAAAACAGTTTAGAACCTTTATGCCTCGCATCTCTCCATGAAACCAAAATTGGAACTTGCTGTTTCAGTAACCCCCCAAGAAGGTTGATGGGATGAGGATGATGTGCCACATAGCGCAAACCAGCTTACTTAGCAAGTGCTATATAATACAGAGCAAATTGTTTCTAATGGTTTACGTGTAAATGTATCTGATCCGTAGTTTGAGCACCTGAAAAGGAGAAAGTAGATTTTAAAGCTGAGTGAACATTGTAAAGTGGATATTCAGAGCATGGGAATGAGCATTGTATGTCAAGGGGATACATTGCATAGGCTGTTATCCATGACAGTGTAAGTGAAGCAGGCAACACATGGTGACAACTCTGGTAGTGGGATGCTATAACCCATGCCAAATATTGCCACCAGGCATTTCTCAGAACACAATTACAAATCTTTATGCTACATGCCTTTTTAAAGAGTCTCTATATTTTTAATCTTTTAATATTTCTAAACTTTGAATTTTTCCTGCAATTTTAGCATCCCTTTGTGTGAGCATTAACCTATTTTTGGTAGTTTCAAGGCATGCTTTAGCACTAGTATATTATGATTTTACCACAGCTGGTGTGAACTGTTGTCCAGTGAGAACCACACATTGGTGTACTTGGCACAATGATATAGTTTCAGTGATGTACAGTTTGTACAATAACAGTCTGGAAATTAGTGCAATATAAAATCAGCCAGTACTTCTTGGGGTAAAGTACACAAGCTGTATCGTTAAATTTACCATATGGTAAAACTGTGTATTTTTGTGTGTATCTTGATTTTAATTTTGATGTCGAGAACAGGACAATATAAACAGCTTCAAATTTACTGAGTTTTAATTTGTTCAGAGTGATCTAGCGTATGCTGATTTCAAAAAAATAAATATGACATTATGTACCTACTGGTACTAGATCATTTACATACGTTACATACAACATTATATTGTCAATCGCATACTGCAAATATGTGTCATGAGGTTCTGTTTGTAATGTTGTCGTTTCTCAGTTTGCAAGGTGATACAAATGTATGAACAAAACATTGTTGCCACTGTATTGTACAGACAAGTGAAATTACAAAGACTGGCCTACAATAAAAATGCCATCTGTCAGTTCAGGCCTTAAACAATGATGATAGATTTGAAAAGGTTCTAGGTTGTGAAAAATTATGACCGGTAATGATTTTTCTTTGTGTTGAAGATGTAGCACTGTACAACAGAATTATTTTCATGATAGCTGCGAGTCTAAAATTGATGAATGCCCTGACACTACTACTTATAATTAAACATGCTTAGATTTTAGATAATCATCAAAATCAAAAGATTAGATTTATAATTTGATATGAATATCAATAACTCCAATTGATCCTTTGTCAGTTTGTAAATGCTTAATTGTTTTGAGTGGTGAGTTGCTGTCCCTGGTGTTTAAAATCATTGTCAGATGTTTTTGTGTTGTATGAATACACGTATTCAAAATACTAATAACAAACAGGCAGTGGCATTTATATTTATCAGATATTCATTGTCATCAGTTGTATGTCTGATGACAGTGATCATGATTTTGCATTGTAATGCCCTACATTTTGGTTAATATGATAAAACTGATAAAATCTGAATGTATCATTATAGTTATGTTTAGAATTGAAATGAATATCAACTCTATAACATCACAATAATGTACCTTGTTAGCTTTCAGGAATTCAAGTGGTTTGAATTTTTGCTACAGCATACTTATTGTGTATAATACATGTAGCTAACGTTCTGGCATATCAATTTATTGTAAAAAATAATGATATACATCTAGATATTGGACGGCTTTAAACAAGCTCAAGGCTGAGGATTTGATCTTTTTGACCAAATTTATGTACAGGTATTTGTGAAAGGACAAAGGATGATTTAAATAAATCACAGCTTTACAATACTAATAAGCACTGTGATCCTGTGAACAAAGCCACTGCAGAATGCAATGGAAACCTTGACATTTTAAGGCATATATTACTTGTAAAGAAATATCTGTAATTCAATATTCCAAGTGTTAGTTGTAAAATTGAATGTCTGTGTTCTCTCTATAGTGATGGGTCAAAGTCCAGGGTCATCACAGCCAAAACCAAGATTTAGGAAAAGAGATAAAGTTATATTTTATGGAAGGAGAATGCTCAGAAAAGTAAGTACACATGGAATTTCTATTGCTGAAATATTTCTGAGTAAAGCACTCATGTTCTAAATAATTTCAGATTTGAATAAACCCTCTATGCAACCTCCTCATGTGGTTTGAAGGTCAATTTTAAAGGGACAATGGCTGTAACTTCACTGTGATAATATTTTCTTTATTGTTGTTCTGTGATAGAAATAAATTTTCTCTTTTCCGTTATATAGTACGGTATGTTTGAATACAAATTGTTTGTCTTGAATTTTGCAAACACACCGTATTGAATACAATGTGCAATAATGCTGTC
This sequence comes from Ptychodera flava, assembly GCA_001465055.1. NCBI lineage: Eukaryota > Metazoa > Hemichordata > Enteropneusta > Ptychoderidae > Ptychodera > Ptychodera flava. The sequence continues at coordinate 755,449 of LD346715.1, read as the reverse complement.
GACGATTGAAATACAGTCAGGACTTGCATTTTGTCAACAAATATTATGGAATGTTATACATATGCAGACTGCAGACTGTAAACATTGAACACATAGAAGAGCAAGCATTTTAACATGCTTTTGGGATAGAATAATATACTTTATTGACAAATAGTTAACTATAAAATATCTATAAACATACACAGACAAAAAACAGAACTAAAATACTGTCAAATAAATCAAAATTATAGCAAGAGGAACTTTAACATTCAGAATGGCCCTTATAAATTGATAATTTTCACCAGTGATTAACACAGCTATGCTAACTCTGTCAGTAGTCTTTATTGCATCGTATATAATTCCGTCATGAATCTAAACTTGCAAAACATACCGGTACTTAAGCCTTGGCACTTGTAATTGCACTTGAAAATTTCCAGAAAAGTCTTTTGTTTACTTGTGTGTGAAATCCAGTATTGTATTTATTTTTCAGGTGAAATCAATATCGGGACCAATAACAAGTACACGAAGTAGAATAAAGAAAAAACAGAGACTGTTGATGGGAGATATCAAGAGGTGAGATTATCATTCAGAATCCGTGAAAAGAGCATTGTAGATGTAGGGCTGTTTTTTCTGGCGTCCATGTTAAGTATGTTTGGAAAATTATGATTTCACGGGAAGTCAAGGCCAAAAATTACAAATAATAGTTATATTTATGATTTGCTTGTAAATTTATGGTGAAAGATGCAGTGATACAAATGAAGAGACACATTCATACAAGTGTTGTCCATAATTAATATTAGTTAGACTATGGTAATATGCTTTGCATTGAAAGTGACATTCAACAGAAAACAAAAAATATATTTAGGTAGGAAGAAGAGAAACCAAGTTTTTTATTTGCCAAGTTATTCATGTTTGCCAGTACAGCATTTTCAGCGAATTAATACAACAACATTGATATGGTTAAGCTAGCCGTAGGGTTATACTCATGGTCATCTCTACATCAGCAAAGCGAATTAATTACACCATAAAAGACTATGAGAAAAATATGCCTATTGATCTTCAATTACTGATTGATTACTGCCAAACAGATTATTACATCTACGTAAGGAAACAGAACCAACTCTGCAAGAAAAAGAACCACCGCCTTCTGTCCTAGAAGCAGATTGGAGGGACCAGTCTGATCTTACAATTCCACCAGAAGTTATTTACATGTTGAAAAGTGTGAGGTAAGTACAAGTAACTTGCTCATTTGCTGTGGTGTGACATCAGTCGTCTTTAACAGTGGAGGAGATGCCAGCAGATCCTACAGGTGATCCAAGTTACATAAAGATATTACAGCTGTTTTGAGACAGTGACACAGTATTTGCATGTTGACTGTTGGAAAATAAGATGTTGAATTACACTGAAATGCTCTCAACAGAAATCAAAGACTATGATTGTCAGTTGTTTACAAATTTAAAATCAAATGAATGCATTTAACCCTTTGAGTGCTGTAATTTTTCCCACCAAAATTTTAGTGCAACATTTTACCAATTTTTATGAATTTTTCTGTAATTTCTTTGATAATTTTGAACCAAATGGTCACTTTATTTCATCGGCTACAGTTTCTTATAAAAATTTTGGCAAAAATCTTTAAAAATTTGACTGGCATATATTTTTTAAAGGTGACAAAAATTGACTTTGGCACTCAAAGGGTTAATCTCAGCGTGACCATTTGATCTCAGTGTGACCATTTGATTTCAGTGTGACCATTTGATGTCAGTGTGATCTAATGGTCATTTTCCATCACTCCTCACAGGGTATTTGGGCATTTTGAAAAGCCTCTATTCCTAGAACTCTGTAGACATATGGAGACCAAGTTTATACCAGCGGGTGCTTTCGTGTTCCGGAAAGGTCAGCTTGATGATAGTGTTTATGTCGTACAGAATGGTCAACTCAGTGTCTTCATCACAGAACCTGTAAGTTTTCACTCTCCTCAGAATGGCAATTACAAATGTCAGGAATAGGCATTTCCAGCCTGATTGTTGCAGTTGTATTGTGTCTTTGTTTTTATCATGACCACAATGTTTTATTGTGACCTTGTACCATCAGTCTTTACACATTGGTAAACAGTCTGTCAGGTGTAAATATTTCAGCGTTTTCATGTATTTCAAACTTCCTGACAGCTCTATCAGAGTCATATATGTAATCTGCATCATTGATCAATGGTTTGAAAAGTACTGATATTGATAAACTGTTGGTTGAAGTCAGGAAATCAGAGTTTTTGTCTTTTACAATGAATGTTTAAATCTACAGGACTACTTTTATCCTGCCTTGTAGTGTAAATATGAAAGATAACATTGTTTGGTATGGACTGTGATTCAGCTTAGACAGTTTGCTACATTCAATGAGAGCTTATTTTTGTGCCTGATTGTTGCTGTTGATCATATAAAATATTAGGAAAGAAATCAATTGGAAATTTATTTGGATCCTTGATTATTACAACGATTCTTCCATATATTATTGTATATTCTTTTTAAAAAGTCAGTAAAGTTGAACAGCCCTAAATGTTATAAAGTAAAGATTCTAAAAAGGACATTTTAATAGTGCTAATTTTCATTTTCATAAACAAGCTCTGGTAACTCAAACCACTGACATATGCTACATTCAAACCTACAAAGTGTTGGTGAAAAACTTCCCTGTAAATCCTCTGTGTTTGTAAGTATGAAAACAGACGGGCACGAAAGAATTATCCAATTTGTCCATTTTATACAACTTTCCCAAAACAGAACAAATTGAAAGTGTTCCATCCATACCAACTGATTGCATAGATCATAAGCTACAGTAGTGGAAAAATTCAGTGGGCCAAGACTCAGACTATCAGAGCACAAGTTAACATTATGTCTTGCCTACATTATCAAATCAAATCAAAGGATAACAGAAAAGTTCCTGTGTGGGGCAACTAGGATTCGGAATAAGAACATAACCATAACAGTTTGGTGGAAGGACTGCAGCAGATATTTAAACGATGCCTTTAGACTGACTTGAATTTTCTCAAATCTGCATTTTGTGTTATCAAAGTAGATTAAAACACATCTTCTGTGTTGAGACATTTTAACCTTAGCTGTGCACATTTTATGTTGTATTATCAGGATGGTACTGAGATGGCTATGAAAGAAGTCTATCCAGGAGAAAGTGTACATAGTTTATTGAGTGTCCTAGATGTCATTACTGTAAGTAGGCCATCTAAATGTAACCTCTCTAACAATAATTTTCAGTTTACATGTAGAACAAAAGTTTGACTAAAAAGTTTGAAAACTGCTTACCGTGGTATATCAGATATGATTTATTAAATTTTGTGATGCAAGAATGTTCAAGCAGTAAACATTCAGATACTCTTCAACATTTTAAGTCACACCTGTACATTCTTTACAGGGACACCCAGCACCTTACAAGACTGTATCAGCCAGAGCAGTGGTTGACAGTACAGTGCTAAGACTACCAGCCAAGGCTTTCTGCACTGTCTTTGAAAATTTCCCAGAATCCCTGGTTAGGGTGGTTCAGGTAAAGTTACAGATCTTCCAAAGATGGCCAAAGGTCAAGGATAATGTGTCCATGATCCTTGGCTTGGATTACGCAGTGAATGAAATCTTTGTTAAAATTTTTCATCTCAAGAAGCATTGAGAAAGTTCCTTGATGTACAAACCATGTTATTCTGCCTTCGCTTATTTTACCTAACTGATTGATCATTTTGTTCAAGTCCTGCATACCGGTATTTTGTCAAACTGCCCACATTCTGTGGACTGACTGTTCTATGCTACTTACACATATTGGGCAAATAAGCTAGAGCTAAGTTCATACCTAGTGCCTATTTCTGTGTCCCTATTTAGATTGACTGATTGACTAGCCTGCAACCACGCAGAGTTGATGCTTTCAAATGGTGGTGGTTTGTGGTACTCAACTTTAACACCAAATGAAACCTTTCTTTAGGAAATTCTCAGTGGCAGAAATGAAAGTGATCAAATTACAACAATTTTATCAAGAACATCGTGTCATTATATGCATAGGTCAATTGATAATACACAAAAGTTCCAGCCACGTGTTATTCACTGTTTTCCAGTGTTTTCATTGGAGACATGTTATGTGTGTATTTTTCTCAGATCATAGTGGTACGTCTTCAAAGAGTCACCTTCATGGCATTGCATAACTACCTTGGTTTGAGCATGGAACTGATCAACCCAGAAAACCAGAGTAACAAGTCCTTCTCAGTGCATTCTATATCTCCAAAGACAAGCCCCAGCAAGAAACCATCCAAAAACACCAGATCAGATGAAAGTGTGGAAAGTGAGCAGGTCGTGGAGATGTTTGATTTTGAAGAGGACCGCAAAGCTGCAGAATCACAGAGGATTGGTAAGAACAGTATAAAAACTGTGTGCAGGGTGATCAGTGCTGTGACCTCCCTATCCTGACTCTTGGTTTCTCCTGCTTCTTTTCTGCTTTGATGCTGTTGGATCAGTCAACTTTGGATTTAGGGTGGAAGGGTGATGTTTGTGTGTTGGTGAGAGTGACTGTTAAACCTGTAACTTCAGTGTATGTGATGAACGTTTATCCCATTTCCCATGTCACCAGTTTAAGATCTGTCAAAAATTGACTTTGTGAAAGCCTTGATGGGAGTGTGTGTCGTCAAGTTGAAAAGAATGCATCAATTGTAGCATGTTATGATTAAAAGAAAAATTGACACAAAAAGAATATCCAACTGGAGACCATCTCAGATTATTGCATAAATTCTACAAACAAAATTCATTTGTTGAAATGCAAAGAGTATAGTACATGGCAGTAACATCAAAAGTGAAATCAAACAATGATGTACCATATACAGACCAAGCTGCAGGTGTTAGATTTGTATTTTGGAATAAAACCACAAATCGAGTACAATTGGTGCAGTTACACTGTTTCTATATGTAATGTTTTATGTAGTGCCAAACTCTTACCACCTTGAAAATTAAGAACGGAAATAAATTTTGCCAAATTGCTTCTAACTTCAGAAAATTTGTCATATTACATATAATTTAAATTACTGACTCGAGGAAATTTCAAGAAATTATAAATGGTTCAGATTTAGTAATCCCTCACTCTAACACCCACCAGTAGTACAAATGATGTGTCCCCTGGGCCAGGCTAGTCTGGATTCGAATTCCCTCATTTGAACGAAGACCTCAGTTTAAGGAACGTTTTCTTTGCCCCCAGGCATGGTTGTTAGAGCGAGGGTTTACTATATGTTGAAAATTCAAATTAACAGACACTCAACCATGTAGTCAGAACAGCAAGAAATCTTGACATCCAGAGCATTAGAATATGCCTCAGGGATAGGCATTCAGACCCTCAATCTTTCACAATAGGTTTCCAGTCTACCACTTGTTAGGGCTTAATTATTTGAATAGAGTGAATATTGTGTATGTATATCAGGTCTTACACCCTACTCTAATTATTTGAATGAAGTGAATATTGTGTACATGTATGTGGATGTACCGGCATATCAGGTCTTACAGCCCATTCTATTTATTTGAATGGAGTGAATATTATGTATGGATATCAGGTCTTATACTCAGCTCTAAGTCTAATTATTTGAATGGCGTGAATATTATGTATGTGTATTTATATCAGGTCTTCCATTCTATTTTCATGATGAGTGTGGACATCTGGGACTTCTTTCATCTTGTGACAATTTTTTCTTTCTCAGTATTCTAGTTATTACATTTTGGTTGGACTTTGTAGCTCATCAGACACGGAGTATATTGATTTATTTTGTGTTTTATTACCATCATAGTAGTGATGCACGTTATTCTAACATCAGTGTCCAATATGCATATCATTTCTTATATCTTTCTAAATATACCCACATGTACTCAGGTTTGTAAATGGAAGGACTGGTCTGGCCAAACTGGCATGTGTTTTTTTCTTGGTAAAACTTTCAGCCTTTTATTGTCTTGAAGCAAACCATTTTGGAACGGCAAACATATCATTATGGCAGAGCCACTGTCATGACAATGAGCCTCTGTCTCAGATGCTTTGTCCGGTTTCTATCATTGAAACTCAACAATCACAGATACTTAAAAAATCACAGAGACAAAATTACTGGTTTTGATTGCCCTCTCTACCATGATATAGCTTCTCATAATCAGATAATGTTTGTCGTGAGCGTTACAAGACCTCACTGTCCTAGATGCTGAGACAAAAGCAACTTGTACTTCCTTAACAAATGTTAGGGTAGATCCCAAAAATTATGGCACCATTTCCTGCTTTTCTTCTGGCTGTAAGCATAAGATATGGTTTGTACACTATGCATCCAGCATGTTTCAAGATACTCATCGACATATATGACTTCTCAAATAACAAAAATTACCAAATATTCTAGGCAAGGTCTGCAGTATTCCAGCCCATATTATCCAAAATATAAACATATCATATGGATGTATGACCTTTGACCCATACAAGTCATGTGACCCCAAAACGGAAACCTGAAAAACCTGTAGTTTAGAATACTATTACTATTTAATTAATTTGGTTGCTAGTTTATACTGCATTTCAAGTAAAAATGAGGTTGTTTCCCTGTAAGAAATTATTTTTATTTTCTCATCCTTTCCCTGCCAAATGTTAAATTTTTAAGTGAAGATGATCAATGGCAAACATAAGATTACATCGCTATTCAAAAGATAAACAACAAAACAATGCAGTCTCCTCAAAGGTTGCAGACCACCAAAACGTGGTGCAGTGTCAGATCTTTCCATTGACCTTTGAAGAAATGCACATAAATACTTTGTATCATTGGCATTTTCTTGAAACTTCTATAAAAGAATCAGGTATGGAAGCCATTTTGAAACTTGTGTTTAAAATTAGTGTGCATTACAAGATTTTCTTTCTTTTAAAACCCAAAGTACAGTAAATTATTGATTTTGTAGGTTTTTGCATTTATGATACAAAAAATATTGTCTCTCCATTAATATCTGGCCAGTAACCTACTTGTCTTTTAGTGTCTTGAAGAGGTATGTTTTAGCAATCTGGATCAAAAGAATGACAAAATCTTCTGTAACAGTAGATAATCTCTTGCATTTATAATGATAAAGGTTGTCAAAGTATAGGTAGCTGCATAATATCATTCACTTCTGTGTAATGTATCTCAAACAATAAAGTTGGAACAGCAGATTTTGTCATGTTTTCTAAACCTCTAACTACAACTTTTGCAGCGGTAAAGAAAATGACGATATTATCATATTTGGTAAGCATCCACCTAGAAAAGAAACTCAACCAAGTCATTCAGAGGGACAAAGTTAATTCATTGAATGACTTCAAGACAAAAAAAGGCTTTAATTTTATAATACTTAACATCTCACATCCTATGTACTTTGTGGTGTACTTCCTCTGTTTTGTGTATGTGTGTCATCTCTGTCTGTCTTCATATTGGGTTCTTTCTCTCAGAGGAACTTAGTGATGTTTCTAGCAAAGAAAGTTTAACTCAGGAGGAATTAGAGCCACAAAGAAGATCCAGAAGTACTTCTCTACCTGCAGGTATGCTTGTCTGCTCCACATTGCATGCGTCTACATTATACTCTGCAGATCATCGGGTCCACTGTCTTTCAGTGCACTGTCGTTAGTTTTATGCCATATGTTAGCTGTGTGTGTAAACGGTCAACTGTGAGCGAATCGATTTGTGTTTGCATTGAATTTAACTGACACTATTATTTATTGATTATTTGTTTGATTTGTTTATTCTCTTTGTTTTATTTATTTATGTATGCATTTATGTATTATGAATTTATTGATTCATATATTTTTTATATTTATTTTCCATCATTGACCTACTTATTTTCTGTTTTATTTATGTATTACTTCTGCTTTGTATGAGTCAATCCTTATTTTACGGTCTGTCAAAGAAGATTTGACAGTCTGTATCTGGAATAATGAATTCTAAAGCAAAGCTGAAGAACAAACACTGTATGATTGTGTCAGTACCATTTGACAAATTGCAATAATGACATGGGTCTTGTCTAAGTATTGAATCTTTTTCTGTTTCACAACAGGCTTACCAAGGCCAATACTGTCACAGAGTGGGAGAGCCAGTTCCTTGGACAGAGACAACTCAACCATACTCAGTTCAAGTCCTTCAGATTTTGACGCAGTGGTCGGCCAGGCCAGGGTACATGGATTCAACGACAAGGTCTTGTTTGTTGCCACATCTCCTTCTGACGAGGTGAGGCCTTCCAACTTCTCTTGAAGTTTACTGTAAGACATGAAGTGATGATTCTTAACAACTAAAGCATTGATGACTTCACTCAAGAAAACAATCAATGAGCTGCAGCAATGATAAGTGATTTCCCTTACAGTAATATACACCCAGTGTTACCACTACTACCAGTTGCAGTAGTGCCTTGATGTGAAAGAAGTTGAAACCACCTGTAAGGTGTAAGGTGTAGCAATATCATGTATCTATCATTCAAATTATAATGCAAATCTATAGCAAATTAATACAAAACCAGCTATGGTCTATGAATTAGCATTTCACCCAATATTCCAACAGAAAATCACTATAAAAGAAGTTTTGCATATTTAATCAAATTTATGAAATGGAAAGTTCTGTCTTATCTTAGTGAACCATATGATAAACTAATCTTTTTGTATTGCAGTACTTTCTCATTTCACCACTATTAACAAATATAAATGACAAAAAACATGAATATTTATCAGGATTTATGTGTTATTTATTGAATAAAATTTATGACCGTATCAATTAATCAGATAAAAATATTTGAATGATTTCACTTTTGAAAATTTCTCTGTGACTTTCACAACTGCAAAGAACATGTACCGTGTGGTACATTCTTTCATTCAACAGATTTTTGTTTCTTACCAAATGTCCAGTGTAAACATTTCCATATAAGATAAGAAAGATTCAGATTTTTTCATACACTTTCAGAAAGCAGAGGCTGACAAGATGAACAAGAATGGAGTCAAAGAAAGACCAGATTCACTTGAAACATCATCACCGGCGAAGTCAAAGAAAAAGACAGTGAAAATAAGTCCCAATGAACCAGAGACAGACCAGCCAACTCCAGATGATGATGAAATCTTACAAATGGCGTCAAATGATCTAACAGTGCTCTTTGGCTTAGAGGTACATGGACTGTAAATGCAGATTTATTTTATGACCTTGGATAATTGAAACACATGCACATGTTTAAATTAACAAGGGCTCCATATGATAAACATATACTCTCTATTGATGAGGGCGAGTAGCTACATGCTCAGATCTAAAACAGAATCATTCCCATTTTAACCTGTTCACACGTCATTAGCCTTATGCACATATATTTCCGAATAAGAATAAGTGCAAAGGAAACACTATTCACCCAGGTGTGTACACTAATGAGGTTACAGAGATCACAGAGTTTTGTAATGAGGATACATTATAGCTTTAACTGTGTGTAATGCTGTTTTATTGCAATTTGTCTGATTTTCAGTTATAGTCATAGATTACGTAATACAGTTGAGTTTGTAATTAAAACCCTTAATTGGAAAACTTTAGGTATGCATACAAACCAACTGGATGTTTCAAACTTATAGCAAATCATGTATTTCCTATTTTTTGAAGGATGACAGTCTATTGAAAGGTGGCCTTGATCTGGCCCATGTGTCAGCTGGAAGATACTTGGCTAAGGAAGGTGACCAGGTGAGTTACTAGAATTAGTAAAGAGCTGGGGGTCCTTATATAATTGTTTAGTACCCTTATAGCCAACCAGTATTAATAGACGATAGACGCATATGGCCGACGAGATCTCGAGAATCACGAGAAGAGCGCGAGATTAGCGTTTGGGGGGCAGCCAGAGTTCACATGTTTCAGTACGACGTTGTTTACATTCACGCGTAATGGCATCCTCAGCAGCTGCAATCGATTCCAGCTCTAGTCGCTTGTCATATAAGTTGTTGAAAACTTGGAAGGCAAATGATTTGAAGCAGTATCTAAAAGACCATGGACTCTCCTGTTCCGGAAGAAAAGACGACTTGATCGACCGAGTTTGTCTTGCGGAAGGAATTTCCAGATCAGGTAGCGATGATCGTTCCGTAGAGTTGGAGGTCAAGAGGGTCAAGATATTGCCGGCAAACTTGATGGAGGAGTACAACAATCTACCAAGATGTGAACAGTTACCTGGGACTTGGACGAAGAATTTATCAGGCTTGTCGAAAGATTTCTCAATACAGAAGATCCAAGAGTACCTCATATACAGTACGGACAAGACTAGCTGTGATATCGCAGCGGTACTTGTGGCGTATATCGAACGCGATCGGTCATTGGGGTCATCGCCACAGTCCCGCTGCGAGCCAACGCATAGGCTTCGTTGGCAGTTTACTACGAGATACCGACCGGTATTGTAGATTTAGCTCGCAAAACAATAAAATAGATAAAGCATGCAATAAATAAAATTATACCTACTGTATCACTGACTATCTGAGACTCATCTTCTACTCCTGCTAACGAGCCCGACCGTGACAACATGTATTTTCGACCGTTTTTCGGTGAGTCGTCGATGGTGCCTGCTTTAATTTGAACTTTTGACCTCCAACGTATTCAGTGCGTTGTACGCGCGATCGAGCAAACATCTTAGAAACCGTCGACGGCTCACGGGAAAATGGTCGAAAATAGGTGTTCTTATCTTCAAGAAAGTTAGCAGGCGTATAGAATGAGTCTCAGATAGTCAGTGATAAAGATGATACAAGTTTATTTATTCAAAGGCTAATATAGTTCATTATTTTGCAAGCTAAATCTACGACACCAGTCGGTCTCGTAGTACTGCCAACGAAACCTATGCGTTGGCTAACAACACGAATCCATGCTCGTCTACGGTCTTCTGGCTTTTTTGGAAACCGGTGAAACGAAATGTTCACTTAACCTCGTCGATTTGTGCAGTTAAAAACGCAGCAATGATCGCTTTTGCCCATGTCGAAACGCGACTCGCTGCACACAGACAACAATCATAACACATGTGCTGAATGAACGTTCGAACGTACGAGCGCCCCCCAAGTGCAAATCTCACGCACTTCTCGCCATTTTCGAGATCTCGTCGGCCATATGCGTCTAAGGCTTATTACAAATGGACGATGACCAGATGACTTATTTAACATAATCCAATTATAAGGTGTACCATAGATTCTCCTCTTGCACCATCTGTGTTGTGCTTTCTTGAAAGTTAAAATCATCTTCCCATTCACCGAGAGACAAAAACGCTAGCCTTTTTCACCAGAAAGCAAAGGCACATTACAAGTTCACTGCAAAATTTTATGTTTTCCAGAGTCTCAAAGAATACCCTTCAGTGTGCTTTTATATAGTTTCAACCAGGAATTTATTTCATCGGTTATTTTTCCTTGAATTTTAGGATTGTAGTCTATACTTTGTGGTGACTGGCACACTTTCTATGTGTCAGAAGAAGATTGGTAAGAGTACAGAGGAACAGACAGTATTTGTAGCACATCCTGGTGAACTGGTTGGTAGCATTGCTGTCATCACTGGTGAACCATCGTTCTTCTCAATACGTGCCAGACAAGACTGTAGAGTTGCTGTCATTACCAAGCTCAACTTCTACAGGTATTGATATGTTTGTGCATGTGCTTCTCTAGTGGCCGTCGGCATGTGTATGTGTCTGTGCTTTGTCATTACCAAACTCAACATTTTAGCAGATTAGAATAATGCAGTGTGTGTATGGGTTGTTATAGTGAAGATACAGGATAAAGGAAATGTCTGTTCTTGAATCAATCTGTTGATGTGGGTACACAGGTTTGTTTGTGTGTGTACTTTGATATAGATGCCGATGTTTCATTGCCAGGTGTTGAATAATTTAACATTGACTGACAAGAGTCAAATATGTCCGTGGACCTATACATCAGGAAACTCACAAAGGTGCAAAGTACCCCAGACATGCTTATAAAATTTGAGCTACATCATGTCTTTGTCATCTCAACTGTCTGTAAATATTTGTATTGAATACAGACAGACTATAATATCACATGGTGCTGACCCTGTCTATGGCAGTTTTCAGTTGTTGCTTATTTTGACATTTCCTCTCCATTCACAGCATAATGAGGTCCTGTCCCAGAGTGGTGTTGAATGTAGCACACACTATCGTCAAAAGGCTGTCACCGTTTGTCAGGCAGATTGATTTTGCCTTAGATTGGATGCATCTTGAAGCTGGTAGAGCTGTCTTCAGGTAAAAATATTATTTTGTTTTTACTCACCCGGCAATTCATTATTCATTTCTAATGGTATTAATTACTGAATGACACAAGCATGACGAGTCAATGTTTTCTTTCTCACTATGATTGAAGCTGTAAATTTTTATACTACATTTTGTTTATTTTCAGTCATAGTTTACTTGGTATTGTAATTATGCTATTAATTTCTGATCAGAATAATTTTTTAGGCGGTTATTTCTACATATATTTCATAATCATACCAGGTACATGATCAAATTTTCACATTGAAGTAAATATTTTGAAAAGATTGATGCAAATCTACAGGTGATTGTGATATGATGTCTACTTTGTACAAGATTCATGAGTCTAATGATGACTCTTTTAATCACATGGTGTGAATGTGCAGCAGTCATTTGAAATGTAAAGTCTTTTCAAAGTAATCAGCAACAGTTTTATGGATACATTTCAGTGATACAGTCCTTATGCCATGTCCAAGAACTAAACCTAAATGAAATTTGAGATTGACACTTCTCAAAAGTCATTACCAAACCCAAAATTATTAGTATGGGTTAGTGATATTTTGCTGAGACTTGGATTTATGTTTCATTTTATAATCATGATAAGTTTTGCTTGACTATTGCATTGAAAGTATGAATTTTGATCTTCAAAGTCAATGGGGCATCACAGATCCAGCTGTTTGAATAGTTTTTGACGTTCAGCTATCAAACAAAAATATGTACAAGTCTGGATTGACACGTTTTACCAAAAACTGAACATCACAACGATGTGTAACAATACTATTGCTACCCTGTTTGTAGTCAACAAATTCTTAAGTTGTGTATGAATACTGCTGTCATGTTGCAGACAAGGTGATGAATCAGACTGTACTTACATCATACTGAATGGAAGACTTCGATCAGTGGCTACGTTAGAGAATGGTAAAAAAGAACTGGTAGGAGAATATGGCCGAGGGGACATGGTAGGAATTGTTGAAGTCTTGACTCAGACCAGCAGAGTAACCACCGTTCATGCTGTCAGGTGGGTACTATACCTCATTGTGGTTGTATCAAATTTTACAATGTAAATCTAGGCAACAAACTGCTCATAGACATCTCAGATGTGCACCGGTTTGCAGTTCACCCTGTCACAATACAAAGAGTGCATTTGATAATTTGCACCATGCATGTTAATGAGACAGTTAAAATGATGTATTTTGTGTGTACAGTGATCTCAATTATTCACTAATTCTTTAATTCTGACACTTTTGCACTTTCAATTACATTTTGTTCCTGACTGCACTGTTCTACACTGTATCTTTAATTACATCAGTGTATTACCGGATTTTTCTGAGAGTACGCCCAGGGCCGTTAAACAGAAAATGGCTACATTGTCTGCTTCACACCTGTAGCTAAATAACGGCCCAGGGCCGTAATTCGGTAAAAATTTACCGCCAAAAAATAAAGGAGTTATCAAGATTAAGTTCGTTCGGGGTTGTTCGGGTGTTTCGGCCGTGCCTCGGCAGTTGACAGATCTTCAAACATGGCGTCACGTGTCCATATAAAAACAACACGTACGATGCATTGAAACAAAGCGTCGCCTATGGCGTCGCTGGCGTCGCGTCGCGTCATTAAACACCGGGGAAACGCTACAAGTTTAACCCACGCTCACGGCAGTGCTGCAGTCCGCTGCACCATACTCAGTACATGATTGATAAGTTCGTGATCAGAACTTTCATTCTAACAAGGAAAGGTTCCTGCGATGGAATGTAAAGTATATAAAAAACGACGTTAAAATTACCAAGATTTTGAGAATGAAAAACTTAAATTCCTTGTAACTTCACTTTTCGTGGACGGAACGTGTCGGTTCTTACACTTTCATGACGCACTTGCCCCAAGCTACGCAAATACAGTCTTTGCGTATGCGTTATGACACTGTGGAGAAACTGAGTCGCATTAGCAAACCCAGGTTAATTTCACTCGGTTCGGTTGCGAAGGTACCGTCGGCAACGCAGATGGCGGGAAAGGGGTGTTAAACAATGGAAAGGGATTAAACCAATGGTGCACAATAGTAATAAACGTAATTATCTCAGTTGTGACTCCTTCTCTACTACCTCCATGGTTTGTCGAAAATCATCGATCAGATTTTGACGTGTGCACGTGTTCTGAGGTTGACCTAGTTTGTAAGTGTGACAAGTTCATCAAAGTAGTCGAACGTGTGAAAATAGATACAGTGTTTCACATTCGTTGCACGCAAAGAGGTCAATAATCGTAAACAATTGTGGATCATACCATTTCTACTAGGGATTACTACTACTGTTACGTTTGTGAATGCAACAAATTTACGCGAAGAAAATCATCAGATTTTTGTATCAAAGCAAAAAAAACCTGAAAAGTAATGATGTACATTAAATAAAAAAATAATGAAACAGAGTTATTTTTTATGATAGTCATTTTATTTATTTCATGATCCCCATCGTGCAGAATGGAAAATTCCTGGCTCCTGCTTCATCTGTCAATCATTGTCGGCATTGTGTGGCAAACTCTAACGTTGACTTTGCGTTCTTCTGGATCATTCCACCTGCATTTTAGTAGCATAAATAGGGGGAGACGGACATATATCGCCGAAGTAATTATCTTAGAAGTGTAACTTGTTTTATTTTGTACCCTATATAAAACTTTTTGACCTTTGCGTAGGTAATTTTTTTCAAGGGGAGTCAAGTTGAAATGCCGTAGACAAAGGTTGAGATGAAATTTAAAATTCTTAATAATGGCCCACCCCCCAAATAACCGCCCATGGGCGGTGTTTCGAGTGGGCGTACTCTCAGAAAAATCCGGTAAATCGCTAATCCAAAGCCGATATTTTCCTATGTTCTACATGCTCTTTGTATTGGCATTTACTTTCTATGGTAGTTGAGGGGCCCATTATAGCACCAGTAGACATCTACTTGTATTTTATCCTATCTGTTGTGATCTTTCCATCAGTTAAAATGACACATTGATATACTTGATGCAGTGATAAAATGTAATTGAATATGATAGTTTTCATTGTATTTTATGGACGTGTGATACTGTGGTAGATATAGCCTTGGCATTTCACTTCAAAGCTCATCGCCTTGATGTGGGTTTTCTATCTTCCTTTCACCTTATCCAGAGATACAGAGCTTGCCAAAGTGCCAGAGGGATTACTTAACACCATCAAAAGGAAATACCCACAGGTTGTGACAAGATTGATTCATCTTCTTGGCCAGCGGATCCTAGGTACCATTACCGGCAAGTCACTAGGTGCATCAAACCAAGTGAAAGAGAGACCTCTGTTGTCCAACTTGTCAACTGTGGCCATATTACCAGTTTCCAATGACGTCCCACTGTGGCACTTCACCTTGGAACTTGAACATGCGTTATGTGCAATAGGTATGTCCGAAGATTTGTTGAAAACTGAATAAAACTTGTATGTTAGATACCTAATACACTGAGGTTATTTTGCTTGTACATGAAGAAGGCTACATTTAATCATATTACTTATGAAATGCTAATGTTGATTTGGATGTCAAGAAACACTGGTATTTCTAATCTGACCTACCATGTGTTGATTGTTATAAAAAATATGCCTTTTTCACTCATAGAAATGATGTGCTGTATTTCTGACTTTGTTAACTAATTTTACACCTTATTCTATCAGGTTTCAAATCCCCTGTCAATGACTTGTTATTTTCCTAGTTAAGATATTATTTTCGTAATATTTATTTTGTGGTATTGTTTCTCTCCTCAAACCAGGAACCACACTGAGACTTACCAGTGAACATATTCGAGACAGACTTGGTGTGAATGCCTTAGATAGGTAAGAAATTTGCATGGACTTGGCAAGAATGCCTTAGATGGGTAAGAAATTTATGTAGACTTGAATGCCATATACTGTATAAAAGAAATTTACAGATTTTGTACTCTTCTATCAAAGTGTCAACTGTTTCTAAGGTAAACCAGACATCTGTAAACACTTTCATCTTTTATAGCAACTTTTTTTAAAAGAGGACAAGTCGTGAAAACTGCAAACACAAGTCTTCTCAGGCAGTTTTCATCAGCATTTCTGTCAGGTAACCTTTATTCTGCTACTCTTTCAGCATCAATGAATTCCGCCTTGCAAGTTGGCTTGGTCAGCAGGAAGACATACATCGTATTACAATATATCAAGCTGATTTCAGAATGACAGCATGGACACAGAGGTGTATTAGACAGGTACTGTAGAAAACATCACTTTTATTATTACTACTACCCAATGAGTAGTACTGCTATGACACTTAAAACACTGCTCACAGTATTGCTTGCTGTCACAGAGAGTTTTCAAATCAGGGTAATCTGATTTCAATATTGATTGTAAAAGGGTTCTATGCTTTGGTTTTCATGTTTTAATCAATGAACTGATACACTTGTTTGAACCTTAAGGTACAATGCGCCTCAGGGACAGAAATTTGACCTTTCAAATTTTAGCAATTTTCTTCTGATCTACCACTTGTGGAGGCTCATTTTAAAGCTCTTGATGAAAGAAAAGTTTTCACCGTTGTAGTTTTTAAGAATCGGAAATTTTGTTTTCCCCATAGAGTTAACACAGGGATGGTGGCCATTTTGAATTTTAAATATCGGTAAATCTTGGGTATTTGTCTCTCTGATGACTGCTGACTTTTATTCTTGCTTTGGTAAGAGAAGAGTCAAAAGTTTTATTGAGGAAAGTTTGAGCAAAAGTTTAAGTCTTTCACTTTCAAGGCGCAGATTACCTTAAATTCATTGTTACTAAAGATAAGAATTTGCTCATGTCCTCTGTCATTAAAATTGTCTGTTGTCAAAACTCAAAATGATTTTTTCATGATCTCACACCTTTGTAATTCATTTGATGTTGTGTCAGATGATCTTGCAATGAATATCTGTAATCTCTTCAGTATGAGATGTACTGCATATGTACAACACATAGCGTACCCATTGAGCGGTAACTTGTACACAACAGAAATTGGTCATGTTTGTCGAGGTATGTAAGACCCCCAAAATTGACAAAGTGAGCGTCAAAGTGCTTGATCGAGCACTTTACGGAAAATGGCAAACTGAGCGTCAAACTGAGCGTCAAACCGAGCGATCGAGCACTTTGTGGAAAATGTCAAACTGAGCGTCAAACTGAGCGTCAAACTGAGCGTGATAGCGCCTCCAACGATAGGATGTGGTATAATTAATTTTGCCATCAGCTGTGAGATCGCGTCCCGCCAGGTCGATGTTATTTACATGCGGTGCCCAACGAACTTCGTTAGTCGTTAATCCCGCCTGATGATTTGGCATGAGTTGACATTCCCTGTTACTGTTGCCCTGGTTCGGGTAGATAATCTTTCGGAACATATTTCGCTTCATGGCCATGACAAATATCGTTTGATCTCAAACTGGAATGCACGTAGTGACATCGGAGACAAGGTACATCGGATTTTAGGGAAGAGGTCATTTTCAAACAGGCGGTACCTCCGGATACCTCCCGCGGTATACCTCTGCCTCGCTTACCGCCAGGATTACCGCCGCTCAGAGACTGTGAATATTCATGAGAAAGTCATTTACCGCGGACTGAAAGTGAAACATTCACACCTCTACTACTAACGATCGCGGTAATACCGCAGGCACAGCGGTCAATGGCCTGAACGGCTACAATTTGCATTTTTGAGAGAGAGAGAGAGAGAGAGAGAGAGAGAGAGAGAGAGAGAGAGAGAGAGCGACGTCTTGCTTGGGCAAATAAAACTAGTAGGCCTACGTTGTCACTGTTGCGTATGTTCACTTCCGTCTGTAAAATATTGTAAACTAAATACCTAACAAAAAGGTGCAATTCATGAACACCCCCTAACATGTCTTAGGTGTAATCGATGTCACAAAAATAGTTGACGATTTATCAAATGTAAAGTTCAAGTTAATTACGACACCCAAAATTTGTTCAATTTGTGCGAGATCGGAAAGTAAAACTCGGGTCTTACATCGGCAGAGCCATTCCATGACAGCAAATATCGACATCGCATACCGCGTCTGGGGACAATTTGTCGTGTTTATTTTTGTCTGCATTCGATAGCAACATGAATGTCCTTGCACTCAATAAAGAAGGCACTGAACTTACCAGTTAAAATCGGCGAACTACTACGATGGGGTGCGACGTTTTAGCCATTTGAGTCAACATCACATCGTTCACCCCATGACTACGTACTGCCTATCACCAACCCGACATGCGAACCAGGCAGGCGAAGTTTATTCCTTAAAATTATGCCATTTTGATATACGCCTACAGACTTGGAGCAAGTTAAAGATCACATGTTTGTGTTAATAAACTTCATAAACAGGTTCAATAAAGAAAGCGTTCTGCTGTAAAGTTCGGGTCAATAAAATACGCTGATGGTATAATTGTTTTGAAGTCCGAAGCTCTGCATTCAAGATTACAGAATGGTAGGTATTCTCTGAGCTTTGAGCGAACAGAACGATGAATGTAAGCAAGGAATAAACTAGAAATATTTATGTTTTTATCACACGACACCAATGTTATGTCTTGTGTTGATAGCATTGTAGTTTTTTACTGAGTGATAGAGATATTGCAAATCTAGTTGGCGCGATCACTATGAAATAATGAAGAAAAATATAAATTGACCGACATATCGACGTAGTTTACGGCTCTGCACGCATCGATAACCATAGCCGCGACTGGGCATGTGCCGCTACGGACCACGCTTATCTAGATAAAAATGCTCTGCATTTTGATGATTTTGAATGAATGTGTCTGTTGACTACTGTAGCTGAACAGTAAAATTTCTCAGATCATTTCTACGCTGATCGCCATATTAAAAATGCCGACATTTTGTCAAGCGACGCCGCTTACTGGTACCATTTTTTTAGTACTTTGGGCCTTTGGCCCAAAGTACTAATGTGATGACGCGGCCTCTGTTGTTGCATACAGTGGGCCGTGTGCTGTGGACGCAGGTATCTCAGAAACGCTTCAGTAACTTTTTCTGAAATTTGGTCTGGTGGTCACTTTGGCATGTATCTCAAACGGTCTTTTTTCTTTTTTTGATTGAATCATTTTAAAGTCACTTATTTAGCTTTTTTGTGAAAACCACTATTTTCAATTTTTGCTCAAAACCACTGATTTGATTATTGTGATATTTTGCATGGGTGTTCGTATAGTTGAAATGCCGTCAGAAATGTTCAAAATTTGGTGATACATGCCTTGTATTATTTTTAAACAATATTTTTATCCATTTTTATTTTATATTTACTTGATTTTGACTCGCTTTTGTTAAAGCTACCGTCTGCGCATGCGCACAACTCTAGGACAAAATCTGAGTTGAAGAATCGAATCGGACGCCATCTTGTTTCTCGGTCTGGGCACATTTTTTTACTTTTTGAATGTTTCACTGTGTGTTTCAATATGTTCTATAGTTATGAAGTTGACAGTGATGCACTTTTGCGGCTGTCGTGTATTTTTTGGTACGAAAGGCGCCTTTGATCGACTGAA